>CM035100.1:58272780-58857780 GCA_020205505.1 Panax japonicus
TCCAAAAGGAGGCGGTTCCATCGTCTGAAGAAGTAGATTCAGTCCGTTGACGACGAGTGGCTTCAAGAGGAGTGAGAGAAATAGTAAGGGCGGAGAAAATAAGAAGAAGAAGAATAAGAAGAAGAAGAAGAGGAAGAAGAAGATTTTAGAGAGAGAAATACCAGAACAAAGGATATGGGAGTTGGGAGAAAAAGAAGGAAGAATAAGAAGATTTCACGCGTTTAAAAAAACCCACCAGATTTGCCATATCAGCCTATTAATACTAATCCTTTAAATTAAGGAATCCTAATTGCACTATTATTGTAAATAAATATGAAAAAGTGTAATATTTTTGTAATTATTTTATAGGTGTATGATTTTTGTAATTACTTTCATAAATGTATTATAATATGTAATTGTTCCAATTATCACAGGCTGTGAACTTATAATCTGAATTGGGCCAGTCATGTCTACAAAAGCCCAATTGTTCAATAGGTTGTAGAAATGGTGCGTGCTACGGGTGGTGTACCGCCCACTCTGCAAGCAGTTGGCTTTATTCGCAGTGAAGTCTCAATATTGTAATTTGTCACCGAATGTTGACCTAATTATAACCTGTTATCTATATCAAAATACAACTAGGCAAATATCGAGTTATTTTAATTAGTTCCGAGTCAACTCAATAATTCAAGTTGGTGATTCCGTAGCCCAAAAATTTATTTTATTTTTTATTTAATTTTTTCACAAAAATTTAGTACACATTTACTATTAAAGATACAATGTGTATAGTGTCATTAAAAATAAAGTAAAAAATAAAATAAAAATTTGGACTACCGAATCATCGAACTTGGATTGTCGAGTTAATTCGGAATCAACTAAAATGTCACTCAAATATGTCGTATTTAAGACTTATCTGATAAGTCGATTTTAAGTTTATTCCTATTTTGCAAGAGTTATTAAGCTTGTTCACTTGAAAATTATAAAAAAGAGAGATGCTTCGTTAACAAAAGATGACTACAAAAAGTTGTATATAAATTTATGTGTCGTATCACTCATCTGTCCCTCCATTCCTCCATCCATCCGACGGCAGAAAATATAACTATGTATACGTCTTAAACATTATTCTTTTTAATTATTTTCTTATAATACATATTTTAAAAGTAAAATCTGTTATTGAATGTAAAATCACCTCTAACTACCAAAAAAGAGAAAATAAATTTGTCTAAAACAACTAATTAATTAATACCATGAATTGAAAATGTCAATAGTCAAAAGACTTGAAAATATTAACTTCATGTACATATGTGAAACTCAGTACATTTTAATTGGGATGGATATATGGAGTATATATAATTTTTGGTTTGAAAAAATAAAAAAAATAACCATATACTCATCCTTCCTATATACACAATGTACATTAACAATAACCAATTAGAACATTTATTTGGAGAGGCCTGGAGAGAGTACGTACAACATTAGAAAAAAGAAAAAAAAAAACACATGCACACATATATATACGGTTACTTTCTTCAATGAATCATAGTGAACGAATTAAAAACGAACCGGTTATAGCGACGATTTTTTCCGTCGTTATAGCATACAAAGTCGACGACATAGTTATGACGACGGTTCGAACCGTTATTATATCTCAAAATTGTCGCTATAGTCGGTTCGTCTTTGGTTTATTTTTTTTGGTTCGCTGGAGAAGGGGACCGTATATATTATATACTCCATCCGTCCCGAATTATCTGCTGTTTTAGCAAAAAAAAATTGTCCCTTTTTCAAGATTTCAATGCATTTTTTCCCTTTGTTTTCCAAATTTGCCCCCTTTACCTTAATTGTTGATAGTCATTACTCTCATTCACGCCTCTCCTCTTTTTTAAGCATCCTTTTCATATTCCCATCAATAAGGATTCACGCGCGAAAAACAAAAAGTCAGTACATAAGGGTATTTTAGTATTTTTATCACACATATTGATTTCTGTGTGGAACTCTAGAACAACAGATAATTCGGGGTCGGAGGGAGTATATATATAAAAGGATCAATAATTAACAAAGTAGTACATTATTTGGGGCAAAAGCATTTATAGGAGTATATATCACGAGTGACCTGCCTGCCCATCTAGTGAATAGAGAGCTGGAGAGAAGAGAGGGAGGTGGCCTTAAAGAGGACAGTTGATATATGAAAATGTTAGTATTGTTTTGTTTTTGTACCAGTCTTCTTTTTTTGTTCCTGGCCTGGTGTATAAGTATAACTAACTGCCATGCTGATGCATATATTGATATATATACATGCATACATATTCTTGATCGATCAAGAACATTAAATTTGGAAGTCTGACGGTCAAGAAGAAGGTCCACTCGATCAGAGTCAGACAGTCAAACATTTTGACTCTTTTTAATGAGGAGGATGCATGTGTGGCCAAAATATTTTAAATAATTAATGGATGTGAATTAAATCCAACGGTGGTGGTGGCCCCTCAATATTTATATGGTTGCATGGTTAGTTGGTCTTTGGTCAAGTCGCATTCCCTTCCCTTCATTTTATGTTTCATTTAAGTTTTGTGCTTGTAAAAATATATATACAACAATTTTGCAATTCGCAATTAAGGGTCGGCATATACTAACATAATTCTTTGATTAATTCTATACCATATAGCTAGAATGAACTCTCTCTTTTTTCCCGTATTTTTATTACTATTTTTGTTTTAAAATATAAGATTATTATTAATTTTTACAATCTAACTTAAGATATTTTTGAACTCAAAATTTACATGCATGAATTCTTTTAATTTTAATCGATATAATGATAAATGTTGTAAACTATTTTTAAATTATTACACATTTTAAAATTTATTTTTTTATTAAGTTTTTTTATATGAATTATCACAATTTTAAATTTAAAAATGTCTCAAAATGACTTTTAAAAATTAATAATGATATAATATATAAAAGTTAAAAAGAAAGAAAGAAGCCCCGATGATGTAATTTTAAGAATATTCAAGATCATAAGAAAATGAATATGCATTTATTGGCATATGTTTTGAGTTGTAGTACGTAGAGCTACATTAGTATTCATTTAGAAAACTCATGCAGAATTCTTTTTGGCAACATTGTCGGGACTCTGAGCCGTTCTTTAATTTAGATTTTGTTGGCTGTGAAATAAAAATAAAAATGAAATTCTTTTCGAAATATTATCTTCATAAAAAAAGAGTACACACTTTATCTAAAAATACAAATTTTCGAATTATAAAACATAATATTTGGACTACAACAAAATATATGAGTACTTCGACTACAAAATATATGAGAAGTTCGACTATAACAAAATATATAAAAATATATCCATTGAAAGATTCTTCTTATAATATTTGTAGAAGCAAAATCTTCAATCGAATTTTCACACACACACACACATATATATATATATATATATATATATGAACACAACTGTGTAGTACACAGTCGACAATGGCGTCGATTTTTTGGGCTATAGCGACGGTTTCACCGTTGCCATATATAGCTATTCTGGGCTACGGCGACGGGTGAACCATTGTCATAGTCCAAAAAATTTGTCGCCGTAGCCCGACTGTATAATACACAACTGTGTATATATATATATATATATATATATATATATATATATATATATATATATATATATATAGGGAGCCCTTCCATAGCAACCGGTTGCTGTGAGTACTGTGCAACATCCCCTTTTTGTACCGTTGATAAACTTATTGGAAGGCTGAGATGAAACATAAATATATCCCAGCCGGCACAACTTGTACCGGCTTTTATTTTAATATGAGGACCCCACCACAGTCAACATGTTGTCAGTTTATTGAAATAAAATGAATTTTTAATATTAAATAATGCTCGACCGACACAGCTTGTACCGGCTCTGCCTTTTTTTATAAAATACTACCAACCGGGACAAGCTCTAACGGCTGTAAAAAAAAAAAAAAAAAAAAAAAATTAAAACCGGGACAAGTTCTAACGGCTGTAAAAAAAAAAAAAAAAAAAAACCCTCTTACGGCTTTAAAAAAAAAAAAAAAAAAAAAAAAAAATCAAACCGGTAGAGCCTCTTACGGCTGTAAAAAAAAAAAAAAAAAAAAAAAAAAATATATATATATATATCAAAGCCGGGACAGCTACTAACGGCTGTAAAAAAAAAAAAAAAAAAAAAAAATCAAACCGGTAGAGCCTCTTACGGCTGTAAAAAAAAAAAAAAAAAAAAAAAAAAAAAAATATATCAAAGCCGGTAGAGCCTCTTACGGCTTGCACAAAAAATTAAAAAAATTATGTTATTCAAGCAACTCGCTGCTAAACAGACTCGAACACGCAACCTCAAACTCCAAACACACGTCATATGACCACCCGAGCACCACGGGCCTAGCTGTCAATATCAGCCAAGGAAATCTCTTTACATTAAAACTTCACCATCCCCCAAAAATCTAAATTGTTGCATTATTATTATTATAGTACGATTTATTATTATTAACAAGTCTATATAATACATATGGGGGTTTGATATTTAGAAATAAGTTAATATCTATATTTATTAAGCAATGATTATTACAAATGATTTTATATATTAAGCAATGATTTTATTATTAAGAAATGATTTTATACAATAATAAAACTAGTGAAGTATAATAATAATGTCACACTATCGAATTTATAAAAGTAGTGAAGTATTATTATAATAATAATAATGTGATTAGCAATATTATAAGTTCTAACGATTATACCAATACTAGTACTGCATAAATATATCAAAAGAAATAGTACATATTACATGTTCATTTTCATAAAAAAGAAAAAAAAAACATAGAATGATTAATACAACCGACGCCTATTTTTTTTGCTCAGGAATCCCTAGCACTCGATAGTGGTTTCGCTTATCGTGGTCGGTTTCAAAGCCACAAATTGCACATTTTCGATGAGTTTTAGATGGAATGATTTTCTCGAGTGCACTCTTGAATCTAGATTGTTTTTTGCGGCCCTTTGTTTGAGAAATATTAGGCGGCAAAAACTCTTCTTCTTCTTCCACCTCTGCATCTTCATCGTCATTATCGTATCCCATATCATGATTTGGATCTCCAACTGTGCAATCAATGTCGTCATCTGCCAGTTCAGTAATATTCTCATCCGGATCATACTGGTCAACCAACTCTTTTCCTCGTGCATTCAGCTTAAGAACAGTTTTGTAACCTCGGACTGAGCAAGCCGCTTTGCTCGCTAACTCCTGGTAATCAGCCATCAAATGATTGTAGCGCATTCCTTGATTTTGTTCGAAGTCAGCAGGTGTGGAGTTAAAGAGTAAGTCTTCACCATTGCTTTTGTTCGCGTCTCTTGTCCACCGATGAAGGATCATGTCGGTCGGTATTTGTGAAATACTCTTTGCTATGAAATATCTCAAGATGTGCCTGCATAATTCACCAGAGTGAGAAAACATTTGGCAGTTACATGTCACCGATCCAAGTTGTCGATTGTTGACAACTTCTTTATATCTTCCACCACTTTCAGTTGCATCTGCATTATACACTGCATAAACCTTAGTATCAGTGTCACACATCTCACTAAGTTTACGAACATTGTATTTCATGGAATCGACGAATTGACGTTGGAAACGTCTAAACATCTCTTTTGTGTACACTTGTGCAGCATGAACTTCTAAAGATGAACCGAGTACCATAATCCTTTTACGATGTTTTGTTATGTAGTCGGCCTTCCTCTCCCTGATAAACTGTCTTTCTACAGCCTTTTGACTCTGCAGTACAAAACATAGCATACCTGTTGATGCATTAACATACTCATCAAAAAAGGCATTCATGCTCTCGCTTCTTCCAGTGGTAGTCATTCCTGCGGCAAAATATCTCTTTGTATATGCTGGAATCCATTTCTGTCGTACATCATACAAACTTCCAAGCCATTCATTAGTATACAATTCATAGGAACTTATCAGAATATGCCAACGCTCTTCAAACTCCTCGATGGACAATGAGTTATACACACAGTTGTTAAAATCATTTTTGAACGATGGGTGCGCATAATAAACATGATGCAATTTTTCAGGAAATTTATTGCTAATATGCCAAGAACACAATAAATGATGACTAGTTGGAAGTACCGTAGCAATAGCATTACTCATGGCTCTGTCTTGATCAGTGATGATGGTTGTAGGCGTCGGTTGTATTAATCATTCTATGTTTTTTTTTTCTTTTTTATGAAAATGAACATGTAATATGTACTATTTCTTTTGATATATTTATGCAGTACTAGTATTGGTATAATCGTTAGAACTTATAATATTGCTAATCACATTATTATTATTATAATAATACTTCACTACTTTTATAAATTCGATAGTGTGACATTATTATTATACTTCACTAGTTTTATTATTGTATAAAATCATTTCTTAATAATAAAATCATTGCTTAATATATAAAATCATTTGTAATAATCATTGCTTAATAAATATAGATATTAACTTATTTCTAAATATCAAACCCCCATATGTATTATATAGACTTGTTAATAATAATAAATCGTACTATAATAATAATAATGCAACAATTTAGATTTTTGGGGGATGGTGAAGTTTTAATGTAAAGAGATTTCCTTGGCTGATATTGACAGCTAGGCCCGTGGTGCTCGGGTGGTCATATGACGTGTGTTTGGAGTTTGAGGTTGCGTGTTCGAGTCTGTTTAGCAGCGAGTTGCTTGAATAACATAATTTTTTTAATTTTTTGTGCAAGCCGTAAGAGGCTCTACCGGCTTTGATATATATATTTTTTTTTTTTTTTTTTTTTTTACAGCCGTAAGAGGCTCTACCGGTTTGATTTTTTTTTTTTTTTTTTTTTTTTTTACAGCCGTAAGAGGCTCTACCGGTTTGATTTTTTTTTTTTTTTTTTTTTTTTTTTACAGCCGTAAGAGGGTTTTTTTTTTTTTTTTTTTTTACAGCCGTTAGAACTTGTCCCGGTTTTAATTTTTTTTTTTTTTTTTTTTTTTTTACAGCCGTTAGAGCTTGTCCCGGTTGGTAGTATTTTATAAAAAAAGGCAGAGCCGGTACAAGCTGTGTCGGTCGAGCATTATTTAATATTAAAAATTCATTTTATTTCAATAAACTGACAACATGTTGACTGTGGTGGGGTCCTCATATTAAAATAAAAGCCGGTACAAGTTGTGCCGGCTGGGATATATTTATGTTTCATCTCAGCCTTCCAATAAGTTTATCAACGGTACAAAAAGGGGATGTTGCACAGTACTCACAGCAACCGGTTGCTATGGAAGGGCTCCCATATATATATATATATATATATATATATATATATATATATATATATATATATATATATATATATATCCCATATATATATAATTTAGGCCCCCGATCGAGGTCTTAGGACAATCGACCCTCCCATTCGTACTTGGGAACAGTAATGTCTAGACTTTAACATACACGCATGGCTGAAAAACGATCTAGCATATACTCCCTCCATTCTTATATGTATGTCGTTTCAGACTTTTTTTATATTCTTAATTATTTGTCGTTTGTTTGTGGTTATGTAGGAGAATTGATTACTATTTTTTCCAAATTGCCCCTTATTACTCTACCTAATCTTTTGATCCATATTTATGAGATAAGTGAGGTGAAGGGTATTATAGACAATTGATACTATAGTTAATGCTTTTCAACAATTTCCTTAATTCTTGTGCACATGTCTAAAACGACCTATATTAAGAAACGGAGGGAGTACTTATATATGTTATGGCAAGATCATTTTACAAGTATAATCCTTAGTCTAATTAAGTTTTTATAAATTACTCATTTCATGATAATCTGTCAAATTCATCCACACAAATTTCTCAAGATATATTTACTCCTTCACATTTAGTTAATTGAAATTCATACTGAGTACATATTTACTTGCACACATTTCTAATTTTCATTAATTGCAATGATAAATTAAAATTCGAAATCAATACATGCCAAATTTAATTTATACTCCCAGCTATATTCCAAAAAAATTAATAGAGATACATTTGTAAAACGACGATTTTTAAAGATAATTTTATATTCACAAATAGAATCTTAATATTAATTAAGAATTCAGCTGTAATGGTTTGATATTAAATACCGTGGTTCTACTGCCCTTTTCTTGACTATTAATAATAGTAATTCTTAAGCATGATTTGTTCCCATTCACTATACATATACCGGATTTTTATACGTACAAGAGATTTACGAGTAATTATTATTCACGTAATTTTATGACGCCTCAACGGTGTAAAATATTAGACATGACATGACATAGGAAGTAAAAAAACAAAGCATATCATAGAATTGGTGACATGCATGCATGCATGAATTTCACAATAAAAAATAATATTAATATCATATAATTTAAAAGAGAAATTTATAATTTAATTATTTTGATAAATAAAAAAAATATAAAAAAGATAGTCGTATCTGTAACACCCCAGTCCCACATCGAAAGATAGGGGGAAAATTTGTCTGCATATAAGGAATTAAGTAACTACCAATAGTACCTTCAAGTCATGACCTTTTGGGAGCCTGTGGTGGGCTAGATGACCCAAGAAGATACTATTGGGCCAGTAGTTTGATGCCTTATTTGGATGGATTTGATTCGATTCGGACTTGGGATTTGACCCAAGATTTGTTCCGGACTCGGGATTTGACCCGGGTTGTTTCATATGGTATCAGAGCCGACTCTCGAAAGCTCTGGTCGGGTTATCCGATCGAGTTGCCGGAGGTGGGGACACGAAGGCTGGTGGTATTATCCCACAATGGAGAGATGAAGGTCCGGAGGTGGGGACACGAAGCCAGCCGGTATTATCCCACAATGGCTAGAGAGGCAAAGATCTTTGGTCCGTGTGTGTGATCGGTTCTGACGGGGACGTCAGAAATTTAAGTGGGGGAGTTTGTAACACCCCAGTCCCACATCGAAAGATAGGGGGAAAATTTGTCTGCATATAAGGAATTAAGTAACTACCAATAGTACCTTCAAGTCATGACCTTTTGGGAGCCTGTGGTGGGCTAGATGACCCAAGAAGATACTATTGGGCCAGTAGTTTGATGCCTTATTTGGATGGATTTGATTCGATTCGGACTTGGGATTTGACCCAAGATTTGTTCCGGACTCGGGATTTGACCCGGGTTGTTTCAGTATCTCACACGGGTTTGGATTGTAAGCATGTTGTTTAATGAATATTGGAGATGCCTAAATTGAAAACGTCAATATGTAGAAATTAAATGCATGATGGATGAAGGGTTGCTAGGTGGAGACAAAAAGTAGCCAAAAAGGCAATTCAAATTAAATTGAGTTGGTTTGGTTTGATTTGGACGACTATATGTCTCCATGACCACGTACATAATTATATATTTAACGTATGATGTGGGAAATTAAAAGGAGAAAGATTCAGTAATGATAGTAATAACTAGGAGAGATTGAGAAGATTACATTTTTAATTAGTCTTTATTAAAATTAAAATGATATATAAGAAAATCAACTTGAAGAAAATGACAAAAATGGATTTCATCTTTGCCTTGATTTGATATACAACATATCATATTTTAAGGGTGTTTCAGGTAAAGGTTGGAAAATTAGTAAGATGTTATTTTAATTTTCAAATCCATCAGGTTTTGATATTATATTATGTAGAAAAAATGTATTAATTTTTTAATTCAAATTTATGGTGTTATATAATTCAATTGCTGTCATATTTATATCTTTTTGATTTGTCACATTTGTATGATTTTGAATTTTAATACAATTTATTTTTTTTACTGATAAAAAAATTATATTTTCATTTAAGTCAAAATATAATTTGAATTAATTTAACCTTAAAATTAATTTGCATTTTAAAATTTATTTTGAATTAAATACATCCTAAACTTTGAGTTTTAATTAATATAATTTGCACCCTCGGCACTAAAGTATAGGGTGTAAATTATTTTGATATAGAGTGTGCGGAGGGTGTTAATTTATTTTTTAAAATTTTAAAATTTAGGATGTATATAATTTAAAATAAAATTTATGGTAGAAATTAATTTGAAGGTTAAATTTTAGAGTTCAAATTGAAGATTAGTCCTGGCTTCCTAGACGTCAACTTTTTGGAGGACTAAACTAAAAGTTGAAAATAAAGATACCCTCTCCGAGGAAGATAATTATTCTCTCCGTTTCTAAAAGATTATCGTTTTATAAAAAAAAATTATTTTGATTTATTTGTCGTTTACAACTTTTTAAGTGAATAAATTATTTACTTTCCTATATCACCCTTACCTTCTCTCATTATCCCAATAAATTCTCTACCTTGTATTAATAATTTTTAACTTCTCATAAAGAGGTAGTGTTGGAATTTCAAACAAATTTTAATTGTTAAATGATAATATTAAATAACTTTTTTAATCCATGTACCTTAAACTAATTTCTTTTATGAACACAACTAGTATTTATTTTTAAATTAAATCTAGAAAATATCGAGAGACTTAAGTTGGATAGATTGGGATAGATTGGCCACGAGATTAGAAGATGCATGAATTAATTTGAGTAACTTCTGTATACAATTATTTTAAATAAAAAAATCATTAAGATCATACCAGATCTCAAACCTGAAGGGTATCCGTCTATAGATGACATAGACTTCCATAAGGGACTCAAAAAGATGCATCACAAGAAATCACCTTCTGTCAAAAGATACAAGAAGAAGGAGTTTCTACAGAGGTATGAATTTTTAGCTGATATTGTTGGAAAATGTATATGCTGCAAGAGCTCTAGTCATGACTCTGTAAATGAGTTGCGCAACTCAAGCTCATGACTGCCATATGTTATGAAATACAACTTAACTATGGGGCTCTATTGCTTGAATGGATTGGAAAGTGGTTAATCAGCTCAAAGAAGACAAAGAGCTCTCAAAAAATGCTCTACGGGCGATTTATAAGCATCATTCTACAAGCTGCTTTGGGTGACAAGATTAAGGACAAGACTGAGAGTTTTTTTAATTACAGTCGGATTTATTTTCACGAATTCGGGTCAATCTTTTTATACGGGCTTACGTCCGCGTTCCCGTGGCTCCGTGAACCAATTTTGACCTTGATAAATTGTTGTTGGTGGTATTAAATTTCAAAACATTCGAATCTACGATACGTTTCGAGACTTCATTAAAATCACTGCGCGAACTGTTAAAGTTAAACCTTAAATAACATATTGCTCCTAAACATCATATCATTTGCTAATTCCAAGATGTGAAATTGTAGCATTGACATGTGACACTCTAAAATATCAACACACATGAATGAAGTAGAGAATTATTCAAGATTCATTCCCCTACTCGCATAAGTTTAAAATATCACTTTTTCAAGGAATCATACATATATATATATATATATATATATATATATATATATATATATATATATATATATAGGGAATATATCTTAAGCTCACCCCTTATTCAACTCACCCGAACTCACCCGAGCTCACCCCCTTTTAGCGACGGACACGGCGACGGTTCGATCATACAACCGTTGTCTATACTTATAGCGACACTATATGTTGTCCGTCGCTAAAAGTATAGACGACGGTTGTATGACCGAACCGTCGTCGGCTCCGTCGCTAAATGGGGGGTGAGCTCGGGTGAGTTAGATAAGGGGGGAGTTTAAGATCCGGATCGTATATATATATATATATATACAGAGGATCCAATTCGGGATCCCGGACTGGTCCTAAAATTCGGACCCAATTTTTTTTTTTTGCTTTTTTTTTTAAACAACTAAAAAAAATAAAAAAATTATGGAATTGGAATTTTTACATAATACAGTGTTTTGGGTGTGATTTGGATACATATACCAACCAATGTATGTACAGTCTGCCCAGACTGTACAGAAATATTTTGGTATAGGCATCCAAATCACACAAAAAACACTGTATTATGTAAAAATTCCAATTTCATAATTTTTTTTAGTTGTTTCAAAAAAAAAAGCAAAAAAAAATGGTCCGAATTTTATAGAGTCTGGGATCCCGGACTAGATCCGGACTCTCTCTCTCTCTCTCTATATATATATATATATATTGCAATTAAGCTGCTACTTTTAGAATATTGAAAATGTGAAGGAAAAAATAAAAGAAAAGAAAAAAAATAGAAATAAAAATACTAACTTACTAAAATAAATGTATATAATATTGTCTATACTTGTTAAAAAAACTAACATTAATAACAACATTAAAATATGATGCAATAAATGGTTAAGAAAATAATAAACAAAATTTAACATCTTATCTTATTTAATTTTATTTTTTGATTTTCCGTCATTTTTTTTTAAATTTCAAACATATTTGGGAAAATTCCAGATATAAATATGTAAGAATTGTGGGGATATATGATGGATTGAGTGTCAGACCGGAGCTTACCACAGTTAATAATCATATGGTCGGTGATATCGGCTACAACTTGAAATATGTTTTGTCTGTTTTCTAAAATTAAAGATATATTTTTTTAATTCGTTTTAAAATTTAAGATATATTTTTATTTTAAAACAGTAAATAACATGAAAATTTTAGTTTCATTATTTTTTAATTTATAATTATTTTTAGTATCAAACTATTACAGTTGAATTCTTACTTAATATTAAGATTATATATAAAAATATAAAATTATCTTCCTCTAATTTTAGAGCGAATGGAGCAAATAGATATTTAGAATTAATCCATGCAGTTCCATTTATTTGTAATTAATTTTGCATGCATGAAATATACATCTCTCTCTCTCCCTCTCCGTTGAGAATGGATACACGAGGGGTTAATTGCCGACCGCCAAATTGGTCCAGGCCACGGGATTCTTATAGGAAAACTACACCTCAACTAACCCCCCTGGCCAACCGGCCCCATGCATGCAGTTTGGAGTTCAACATTCCCGCGCCTAGAAGTTGCAGCCACCATGGATTATTATTATTATTTTGGGTCGAATCAGGAATTTGAGTACATAGAAGGGTATCAAAACTCAAGTTATAAGTAGTCATGTGATATATACACAACACTTTTTATTATTTCCACAATAAAAGTATCGTTGTTGTAGATGTATAGCGATGGTGAAAACCGTCGTTATATATAGGATCTATAACGACACTTTTGTTGTGGATTTAACATTTTTTTATATATCTGAGAATTGTTAAATCCACAACACTTTTTGTTATTTTCACAATAAAAGTGTCTTTGAAGATATATAGCGATAGTAAAAATCATCGTTATAGGATCTATAGCGACACTTTTGTTGTGAAAATAATATTTTTTATTGTGAATTTGACTTTTAGTTCCGGTGAGTGTGTGTAATTAGGAGAGAGAGGTTTGGTTTCTCAAGAGAGAGAGATAGAGAGGTTTAGGGTTACATTCGGATCCTGAATTTAGGCCGTTGCAAAAATAAACAGTTCATACATTTGGATAGTTTACAGAAATAAGTTATATTTATATAGGGAGAGTTGAATGTCAGATAATCATAAGTGGTGTTTATTGCATTTTAATGCATCTTAACAGTTCACTTCTTAATGTATTTTAATAATTCATATTTTTATATCATCTGAATAATTTAGACTCATATTTATATCTTAATTCTATGCGACTAACTCATTACTATCGGTTGACTTTTTCTGAAATTTCAGCTTCCACTACTTGTTCTCTCTCATCGCAGGTTCGCCCTTTTCTATTGTCTTGCATGGCCATATTATCTCATGCATGCATTTGTGTACGCGGGTGTATATATATATATATATATATATATATATATATATATATATATATATATGAGAAATGATCCGTGGACTACGTTCGCTAGTCAGCTTTTATCAGCTAACGCATATCCAGCCGTCTAAAATGGGAGTTAATGGCTGAGATTAAATACCAGCCGCTAGAGGGAGTAGCGGCCAGCAATAATTTTTTTTTCCTCTCTGCTGGCCGCTAGAGGGAGTAGCGGCCAGTTAAAACGACAACGTTTTGACTGGCCGCTACTCCCTCTAGCGGCCAGCAGAGAGGAAAAAAAATTGGACATTAAGGGAATTTGGCCCAGCCGCTAGTGGGAGTAGCGGCCAAATTCAGCTTATCTTACACCTTAGATCTAACATTTTACTCCATTCCCATCCAAATGCTTAACAGATGCAGAAATATAGCTTCAGAAAGAATCTGCTAGTTCTAAAATCATTGGTTTATCCGAGAAATTATTGGTAAGTCTTCATCGATGGCTTTCATGGCTGCTACAAATATATTTTTATCTAGCTCTTCTGAATCTTTTGCTAGTTTAGAATGTAGAAATGAATCCGAGTATGTTCATGATGGTGAAAGTAGTAGTACAAAGGTAATGGTTCCTTTTGTTGGTCAGTTATTTTGTAAATTAGAAGAAGCTGAAATTTTTTATAGATCATATGCCCAAAAAAATGGATTTGAGATTAGGATTGCTACGAGTCGTAAACATGCTCATAGTAATGATTTGACGTCAAGGTTATATGTATGTAAAAAAGCTGGAAGACCAACTGTTGTGAAGGATTCATTAGATGATGAATGTGATAACGATAAGAAAAGAAGACAGCGAGACACAATTGGTCGAACACTATGCAAAGCTAGAATGTATGTTGTCCACAGTAAGAAAGAAGATACCTGGCGTATTTCAGTTATTGAGTTGGATCACAATCATCAGTTAGTGACACCTACCAAAGTAGATTTGATTGAGACACATAGAAATATTACGCCGGTAGCAAGAAAATTAATTGACACTTTAAATCAGGCGGGTATTGGACCAAGTAGGATGATGAATGTTTTGAGCACAATGGGTGGAGGAATGCAAAATATAGGTTTTAGTGACAAAGATGTTCGTAATGTAGTTAGAGACATCTGTTAAGCATTTGGATGGGAATGGAGTAAAATGTTAGATCTAAGGTGTAAGATAAGCTGAATTTGGCCGCTACTCCCACTAGCGGCTGGGCCAAATTTCCTTAATGCCCAATTTTTTTTTCCTCTCTGCTGGCCGCTGCTCCCTCTAGCGGCCAGCAGAGAGGAAAAAAAAATTATTGCTGGCCCCTACTCCCTCTAGCGGCTGGTATTTAATCTCAGTCATTAACTCCCATTTTGGACGGCTGAATATGCGTTAGCTGATAAAGGCTGACTAGCGAACGTAGTCCACGGATCATTTCCCTATATATATATATATGTCTGTGTGAGTGAGAGAGAGATGAATATTGTATAATTAAATAAAAATTGTTTAATTTACTGAGTTAAAAAAATAAAAAATAAATTGTAGAGTACTATAACAAATTAATACTTTACCTAAATAAATCAGGCACCTTTTATCTAACTACTAGTATTATATATATATATATATAGAGAGAGAGAGAGCAAGGATCAAGTGCATACCCCTTATCTTACTCACCCGTGCTTACCCCTCTTTAGGCGACGGTTTCGATCATACAACCGTCGTTTATACTTTTAGCGACGCTATATGTTGTCCGTTGCTAAAAGTATAGACGACGGTTGTATGACCGAAACCATCGCCTAAAGAGGAGTAAGCACGAGTGAGTAAGGTAAGGGTATGCACTTGATCCGGACCGTGTATATATATATATATATATATTTCATAGAGAGATTAGGGTTGGTTTCCCCCCTCCCCCCTCCCCCTCCCCCTCCCCCTCCCCCTCCCCCTCTTTCTCTTTATGTGGATTCCTGAGAACCAATATCAATCTCTCTTATTAGTTCTCTAATGAGACATGGTTTGTCTTTTTCATAACAAAGAAAAGAAAACGTTACATATATACACTTATATGTATGTACTAATAGTGATTGAATGGTACGTAAGTGTGTATATATACATAGAGAGAGAGAGAGAGAGAGTTGGTGAATTTAATTACTCCTAAAATTAGTTTTTGTGCGGTGGAGTTGGTTAATGTCCATATATAGATATTATAAAAAGATTATAATGTGACATAATTATACAGCTCAATAATTAATTAATAAATAAATAAGTAGTAGTACCAATTAAAACGGGTAAAAATATGAAAAATGGTGTGAAAGCAAGGTAATAAAAACAAGGAAAAGCGTGAAGCTAGAGATCGGGGTGGTCACTCACGGGCTTCTCTTGACTTTGCCAGTCATCTCTCTCTCTCTCTCTCTCTCTCTCTCTCTCTCTCTCACACACACACACACACAGTCACAAGCTGACGCAGTAGACTCCAAATAATATATATTCCCCAACCTAGCTAGGTGCTATATAAAATATATATAGTAATTATATGGAGCGAATTAGTAATTGCATGCCACTAATTTTATTATGGGTTAAGTTTAGATGACCAGCTAGAGTTTAAGCGGTTTCCCACTTAACCACATGTAGTCAGTAAAGTTACATTTAAACACCCGATCTTTTGAAGCGAAGTGAAAACGTCACTTTTTCTGTCTAAATTAACTGTTAGTTGGCTAATGACTTATTTACCCTCCAATTTCACAAACAGAGCCTCTGCTCTGGTGCTCCCTTTCATTCGACCCAAAGAAAAGAAAGAAAAATAAGCTCTCTCATCTCCTCCATTCCAAATTCAATTCAAGCATACCATAAGAAAAATACAGTTAACAATTGAATTGGGGGAAACTTGGAAAGCAATTGCAGCAATTTCCATGGAGATTTGAACTTCTATATAATGTATAATAGAAACATGATATATTTGTAATCGAAGAATATAACCATTGACTAAAACAGAGAAATTGAAATCATTCAACAAGTTGAAATCCAAAACTGGAGAAATTGAAATCAGAGTCGAAATCTCGAGGTTAACTCAATTGCAGGGAATATATCCAGATCAAAATTATCAGGAGCATAGCCCAAACACAACAACAGTAAGTATAGCCCAAATAGAGTATTCACTAAGCTCTTCAATGGGCTCCTTGAAGAAAATCAACAAAGATATGAGCACCAAAGCCAATCCTGGCAGAAGACGACGACGACAGCGACGCAGAACCCACTTCGCGACTCGACTGAGAACACAAGTGCAGCAATCTGTGCAGAAGTAGGGAGTAAGTTCACTGTTTGAAGTCATTGACAGGAAGAACGAGATTGAACCTGATGACCCAAAAGGGTTCATGGCGACATAGAAATTCGGAACATCTTCTTCTCTTACCCATCAAAACCTGATCAAATGGTCCTCAATCGATCGCTCGACTCGATCGGTCGAAATTCCCCCAATTTCCAACGAGACTAGTTTTCGGATTGAGGGAATTGAAGGAGAATTTGCTCCCTTCGAGGGATCGAGATTGAAGTTAGGGTTAAGGTCAGTGATGAAGTTAAACATGGGGATGGTGACATTAGTGAGCTGATTAGTGTAAGAAGTTCTAGGGCTGGGGAAGGAATTAAGGGTTTGTTGGTGGCGGTGGGTTTGAATGGAGAATAAGTGGAGAGGAATGTTAAGAAGGGGAGGGGTATTTCAAACATTTAAGAGTGTTTTTTACTGTTACAGTCACTTCTCACTCTTTTTTTGGCGTCTGACATACACGCGCGGTTAATTTAGACGGAAAAAGTGACGTTTTCACTTCACCTCAAAAGGTCGGGTGTTTAAATGTAGCTTTATTAACTACAGATGATTAAGTGGGAAACCGCTTGTGACGCCCCCAAAATAGGTCCATTCCATCCAACCCATTCTGAGTCGCCAAATACATGGTACAGAAATAACTACAACTTTATTATTACAACATATAAACTATTGTCGTCTAGACAATATCCACATACAAATAAATCCCCATCATAATTATTGATACATTATTTTACAAAAATGGTGAGGACTACTAAACAACTCTCTCTAGAACCATCATTACATCCCCCGACTCGTACTCGCTACATTCTCGTCTCCTGAGAAGAAAAAATAGAACAACAAAAAAAGGGTGAGCTCAACTAGCCCAGTAAAGAATATTATGACTAAGATAATGTACAACAAATTATCCTTAGTCTTCAACAGGGAAAAATCTGATAGAATACAATAGACAACAAGTTTTAGATCAACAACTGCAGCGGAAACAACAATTCATTAGAAGAGTTTAGTAGAGAATAAAATCTAGTAACATCTATGAATTTAAAAGTTCATCATCAATATTTTATCTCTGTAACATCAATCAATATATATCTCAAATCAAATCAAATATTTATCTTTGCACTACAGGCCAAAGATATTCATCAGTTGGTCATGTTCATCTAAACACCTGTTCATCTTTGCATTACGGGTCAAAGATATTCATCAATTGTTCATGTTCATCTCAACACCTGTACATCTTTGCACTACGAGCCAAAGATATTCATAATAAAATCAACCATCTTTGCACTACAGGCCAAAGATATTCAGTAACACCATCATTTAGGACTGAGGATGATGAAAAATATTTTAAAGGAAACGAATCCAGTGAAACAAAATAACAAGTATTAAGGATTCGTACTTTAAACAATCCGAGTTCAAAAATACTTCATAAATAATCATACTGAAGTAAAATTCAAGAATGATCAAAACATGGATACAATCAAAGCTAGTATCCAGAATAGATATTTTGGACAAAAAGAAAAAATTTCATTTTTCGGTGAATAATGCCGTATTCGTGAATAGTAACTCCGACACCAAAAGATAGAAATTTCACAAAAAATATCATCACGTTTCTTGAATAGTACTCGTGAATAGTAACTCATGAATAGTAACCCCGACATGAAAAAGTTCCAAATTTGATAAAAATTTCCAACCAACATTTCAACATAATGATATTGAAGAAATAATATCATTTTAGAAGAAAATAACATCCCTTACTATCTCTTACCTCGAAAGACAGTACTTCTAGTTGAAACACCTGATATAGGCTATGATTTGAACTTGCACCGTATAGCAATACTCAAAGTATACTTAAAATACTCACAAGAATACGCTCGATAATATAGAGAGAGAAAACTTCAGTTTTTGATGTGATTTTCAATTCTAACCTAAGCACCCTATTTATAGAAAATTGCTTAGAACACCAAAGTAGAAAATTTAATATAATATATATATATATATATATATATATATATATATATATATATATATATATATATATATATATATAAAATCTTCTACATACTCAATTCCTAGCATTTCCCACATGCTCCCTTCTAGAAAAATAAAAAAAAATGTTTTTCTTTTATAAAATAATTTAAACTTCCAAAAATCAATTATTTCGGAACTCCGGAACTTTAATAATTCATAATAAATAGTCCTTTTGCCAGAAAATTCGAATCTCGCGAGTTTTTATAGGAAATTCCATTATCTACAACTTTGCAGAAGGAAGTTTTTCCAAATTCCAAACAAAAATTGACCGAAATCCACAAACGGACGATTTTACATGCTATAATTAAATTTCAGTCAATAAATGGGGTCCACCGACATGAAAAACATGTTTTAAATATTTATTGCAACAAAAATACTCTTTCTCCTCGTATACTCATATATTCCACATTCGTTGTAAAAATATCACCATTATTATATTATTAAAATATAATAATATATTTAAATGAATTATTTTATCATAAAAAGATAAAATATTAATTTTCAACAATTGTCACATTAAAAATTTTCTCCATCTATATCCACATAAAATTAATATTTTCCTCATCATATAAATTAATAATTTAATTATTCACAAATAATATTATAGAATCACAATATTGACAACCAGCCAGTTCCCAGGAAAGAGGGGCTTTCCAATAAGAATTTCTCCTTACTGGCGCGTAATTAGGTGACCAAACCTCTCCTTAGACAGAACTTTCTAGACATTGCCAATAATGTTATCTAATAATATTATTCAGATAATATGAATTATTGCTTCGATAATGAAAAATACTGTGTAATGACAATTTATTAAAAAAACAGTAATATAAAATATCAATGCAACAATTATTGAATCAATAAAATAAAATACTGAACAGTAATTACTGTAACAATTATTGAGTAGTGCATTCTTACGTAAGAATCAATAATTGGTGCAATACCGTGTGCTACTGTTCAACAACGCGTATTAGTGTGTTTTAACCACCGGGTATTCCAACAGTATTAACGGTAACAACTACGTCGTTATTTATAAACAACTTATACTTGTCGTTTTCTTCATCCAATCGCTTTCCGTTATGGGGCCCACAAAAGACTGCGTCGTCGTACGAATATTCCCCGACAGCAAGAATATTCCACGACCAAACGAATATTCCCCGACAACAATGAATATTTTATAACCACCTGCTTATTTAAAATATTTGCGCATTTTACCCATAACTAACCACATTAATCAAATTCACCCTTACTATTTAAAAAAATAAATAAAGAAAATTCCTTTTTATTTAAAAATTTTCGGAGTCTTACACCGCTTAAATTCCAGGTGGTCATCTGAACTTAATTCTTTTATTATTTGTCCCTCCCTCCAGTTCAAAAGCCCCACACCAACAATATCCACTAGTTCACTACACCAACTCTACCTCTATGTAATTACTCTTTATGATATGAAATCTTGAAAAAGGTTACGAGTTTTTCATTTTCTTTCTTTAATTTAAATATCTTGGATAGAAAAGAGTACCTTATGATCATTATCTTTACGTAATACTCATTCTGTTTTGAATTATAATTAAGATCATTATTAATTTTTTTAAAATTAATTTAAAATTGATATAATTCATTTAATTTTTGAAAATAAAAAATCTTATACTAGTTGTACTTTTTTCGTATTTTATGATATTTATAATTGTTTTATCACAAATTAAATGAATTTATGTCAATTTTCAATTTAAAAATATTAGATTAGCTGGTATTGATGGTAATAAGAATTGGCCATATATATATATTTGTTATTTTTCAGTTGATATATAGAGATTATGCTGTTGTTAGTGTTTGATATTTATTCAATAATAATTGTAACAAGAATAATTCTAAATCCTTATGGAAACTACGACATCGATCCGACAACAATCTTTAATATCCAAATTCCACTTGCATAATAACTTCTTGTATACAATTATACTCCTTGAATTGGGAATAAAAAATTTTTATTTTTCTAATATTAGCATAATAAAAAAATATATATGGTATTCTTTAACTTGGACATCGATCATCATGCCATTAGGGTTTTAAATCTTGGAAAATTAAAAATGAAAGCCTTAAGTGGCCCTTACTCGTGCCATATTGGACATGTCCCCTTCCATATATATATACTAGCTGGGTCCCGTGCCTCCGACAATGTATGGACAATATGATTTATCTCAAACTTTGAACGACCAAAATAATTTATTGAGTGAGCGGGAAATTTAAAGTCATTTATATTTTATTAAATTATTATTAGATTATTAGATAGATAGATGTATTTTATTAGATAGATGTATGAACGGTGTGATTTATCTCAAATTTTGGACGGCCCAGATAATTTATTGAGTTAACGAAAAATTCAAAATCATTTGTATTTTATTAGATATATATATATATATATATATATATATATATATATATATATATATATATGAAACTGATCCAGTCCGGGAGTCTGGACTGGATCAAAATCCGGTCCAAATTTTTTTTTTTTTTTTTGCTTTTTTTTTTTTGAAACAACTAAAAAAAAAAAAAAAAATTATGGAACTGAAATTTTTCAATAATACAGTGTTTTGGGTGTGTTTTTAATATCTACCCCAACCAATGTATGTACAGTCTGCCCAGACTGTACAGACATGTTTCGTTATAGGCATCCAAATCACACCCAAAACACTGTATAATGTAAAAATTTCAATTCCATAATTTTTTTTTTAGTTGTTTCAAAAAAAAAAAAGCAAAAAAAAAAAAAAAATCCGGATTTTAACAAAATCCGGGAGTCCGGACTGGATCCGGACTCATATATATATATATATATATATATATATATATATATATATATGAAACTGATCCAGTCCGGGAGTCCGGACTGGATCAAAATCCGGACCAAATTTTTTTTTTTTTTTGCTTTTTTTTTTTGAAACAACTAAAAAAAAAAAAAAATTTATGGAACTGAAATTTTTCAATAATACAGTGTTTTGGGTGTGTTTTTAATACCTACCCCAACCAATGTATATACAGTCTGCATACTTAATTTATGAGCCCTATATATATATATATATATATATATATATATATATATATATATATATATATATATATATATATATATATATATATATATACAGAATTGATCAGGTCCGGACTCCCGGACCTGATCAAATCCGGACCCCAAAATTTTTTTTTTTTTTTTTTTTTTTGGTAGAACAACTAAAAAAAAAATAAAAATTTATGGAACTGAAATTTTTCCAAAATAAAGTGTTTTCGGTGTGTTTTTAACACCTACCCCAACCAATGTATGTACAGTCTGCCCAGACTGTACAGACATATTTCGTTATAGGCATCCAAATCACGCCCAAAACACTGTATTATGGAAAAATTTCAATTCCATAAATTTTTTTTTTTTTTTTTTTGTTGTTTCAAAAAAAAAAAATCAAAAAAAAAAAAAAAAAAGGTCCGTATTTTAGTAGAGTCCGGGATCCCGGACTGGATCCGGACTCTATATATATATATATATATATATATATATATATATATATATATATATAGGGCTCATAAAGTGGGACGGTGAGGACGATGACATACTTAATTTATTACTCCGTATAGTTGCAACTTATTGGGTTGGCTGCTTGATAACAAGAGAGATGACGCATGTTCGACGGCGGCTTATAAATATGGGTGTAAAAAAAGTCAAATCGAAGCAATCACAATTTAGTAAATTGAATAATTCTTAGTTTACATATCCTAAGATCGAAGCGAATTCTATTTCATATATATTGAATGTTTGGAATTCATATTATGCAAGGAGAAATTGCTTTTATTAATTCAAATTGATGAGTGATATAAAATCGGTCTATTTCTGACAAAGAGTTACTCGGATTCAATTCGGAAATTAATTTTTTTACTTGAATTCGACTCGGATTCGAATTGTATTTTGAAAACTCAAACTCAAATTCGACTCGATCGGCTCGAATATTTATTACTCGAATTCAATTTGACTCGAATCGAATTATATTCAAACTACTCGCAAACTTCGAATTCAAGCTCGAATTCGAGTCTCCACATTAATATGTAGCTTTATAATACATATAATTACCAACTCAACTTATTATTTTACTTAGAAATTAGAAAATATATTTAAAATTACTTACTTTACAAATAAAAAATGCAATTAAAATTAAAAAAAGTAATAACTATTTATTCTAATTTTATTAAATTGTGCATGTGCTATACGAGAATGTATCGAGTATCTATTCGAATGTGTATCAATCGATTATATATGTATTGAAGTTTGAATACTAAACGAGTTGAGTATAACCTTACTCAGATTTTACTCATATTTTTATTTGAACTATTTTTTGTGTTTAAATTAATTTGAATTATATTATTAACGAATCTGAGTGTCGTTCACATTTTCTCGAATCGCCCGAACAGCATGGTTTGATTTACAACCTTATCTATACACATCATGTGTATTGCAATTGACTAATTAATTTTCAAATTTGTTAGTCGATATATGGAGAATTCTTCACAAACTTGTATCAATATTGTGGTATTAATGTAGATGTAGATACATTTACTTATAAATTAATTGTCCACCATGCACAAATTACGTAGAAAGTAATTCTTCTAAATTCTCAATGATACTTTCTATGACCTAAAGTGAGTCTCATCTTATTTTCATAATTAATACTCTTTTCATTCCGAAATATAAAGATGTATCATTGTAAAGTGAGTCTCATCTTATTTTCATAATTAATACTCTTTTCATTCCGAAATATAAAGATGTATCATTGCTAACTTTTTAAATTTAATTTAAGATATTTTTAAATTTAAAATTGATATAGATTTTTTTAATTTTAGTTAATACAATTATGAATATTAAGTAAACTATGTAAAAAGTAATGCTGATTGGAAAATTTATTATTTTATAATTTTTAATGAATCAAATGAATTTAAAACTTAAAAATATCTCAAATTAATTTTTTAAAATTAATAATGATGATATTATTTGTAACGGATGAAGTATACATACACTATGGATGACAATTAATTAATGAATGAGACCTCGATCACAATTGATGGGTTCCGGTGCCTTTTTAATTGTCATTAATTGGCTAGAAAAGTTTTCAATCAATTCAAATATGAATTGATTTAGGGTTTATTTCCCCCCTTATATTTGTCTTATATGGAGGACATATTATATATATGGGTATGCATATACTTTTTCCGTTCTATAGTTATAGGTTAATTTCTTTTAACACATAATTTAAGAAAATCAATTTATGTGACAATTTTAACATAATTTTTCATATATACCCCTTAATATGAAATTAATGAATAAGTTAATTATTCCTTACTTATCACACTAGAACTCCCAACTTCATTGATTGACGTGTACTGACTATTAAAGTCCATAACCAAGTACACCATTAAAGTCCATAACCATAGAACTTTAACCAAAGAAAATACAACATTAAATGTGGTGATAAAAATAATGACATTGAATGTTGTTTTTTTTAAAAAAAGTAATAGTTGAATATTTATTATAAGGGCATAAAAGTAAAATAATGAACCAACTAAAATTTATAAATAGTAAGTAGCATATATATTGAGACATCTCGAAATGAAAAATCAATCTATAACTATGGGACGAATGGAGTATAATTTAAATACATTAAGGGTGATTCAAGAACTGCCAGGGTATCTCCTTATTCTATCTAAAGTTAATAGAGAATTCTCCATAAGCACCCCCCCCACCCCACACCCCACACCCCCAAAAAAACCTTGTCTATGTCAAATGCTCCATAACCGCCCCAAATTAGTTGTATCTTCGAGTTCTTACTAGTTTATAGAAAATCTACAGTTTGATTGTATTTATATCCTTATGATTGAACTTCCTTGCATTTATAAAAAACTTTGTCATAGGTATATATAATGTTTAGTAAATTGAGAAAAAATTATTGCTAATTAAATGGAATTCAAAGTTAAGGATGTAAAGATAAATTAAACCAAGATAGAATAATTAAAGAATTCCGTTACACTTTTCACTCGATTTCCCCCAATACATATTTAGTGACAAGAAAATTACATTTAACGACATAATAATGTTCATCATAAATAATTTTGTCACTAATTTTTATGTTACTTAATGTTTATTTTGAGAAATTTAATAAAAGGTGTAATACAAGTAATCATCATAATCCCTTCTTAATTCCTTGCCTTTTGCTTTCTCTTTTTCCTTTTTCACCAAGTAGCTTGCAATAACAGTAGATGATCGAACTACATATTCACTCAAAGGATATATCTTGATTCCATACAATGTAAATTGAATGAACAATTTATTTGGACAGCTTATAAAATTAAATTGCATTTATAAGTAATGTGAGTGTTTCAGTTATAATATATATATATATATATATATATATATATATATATATATATATATATATATATATAAAAGCAAAGTACGTTCATTTAAAATGCTTATATTATACCAACACAACTTAATTTTATCAACTTTCCGGATGAATGGCTCATTTTGAACTGCCTAGTATCATATCCATTCCCAAAAATATCCGTTCTCAAAGGCTAAATGAAGGTATAATAATTTAAACTAAACTAAAATAATGGAGTAGGAAAAAACAGATGCATTCATGTATTTGATAAATTACTTAGCATAGGTTTCACATTAATTAAATCATCAAAAGAAGGAAACACATATTCATCCAAGGAGTTGGTAGGGGTAAAAGATATGAACATAAGAATTACCAAAAACAAAATAACAAAATTTTTGGTAGAATTAAGAAAGCTTCCAAACCCACCGCCAAGGGGGCTGTTGGCCACCCTGTCCTCTATTTGAAATGTCCCTTTTCTCATCTTAATGCATATACATCTTCCTTGTAGGGACACAACTATATGTAGATCTTTCTTCTAAATAACACTCTCCCTTTCATTTCTCTCTCTCTCTCTCCTCCTCTTCAACCTCCTAAAGAGTGAGAGAGGAGAGAGAAATTGACTCAAGACTTGTAATAAGATTCAACTTTTAATTGGGACAAAGGTACAACTCAATTTCATCATCTCTCTTATCTTCCCTACATATGTACAACTTGCTCCACCACCATCTTATCGTACCATAAAGTCTTGTATATATAAAGAGAGGTTGCACTAATACATTTTATATTATATATTCACATATTACCATTTAGTTTATGGCAATTGCATTCACCATGAACCTGCAAGAAAATCATCATGATCACGGAAACAAGAATAATAATATCGATGAGCACGAGCATGACATGGTCATGCCCGGTTTTCGCTTCCATCCTACCGAGGAAGAACTGGTAGAGTTTTACCTTCGCCGTAAGGTTGAGGGCAAGCGCTTCAATGTTGAACTCATCACTTTTCTTGATCTTTATCGATATGACCCTTGGGAACTTCCTGGTATTTATATACAGAACTTTCCCTTTAATTTTCTTGTATACATGAATGACCTAATCTTGTAGTACTTTATTAGGTCAAACAAATATGCACCATGATATTTTTTTTAGGGTTTTGATGTTGGTCAAATATTAATATATATTTTGTATATGTTTTTTCGGTTGTAGCTTTGGCTGCAATTGGAGAGAAGGAATGGTTTTTCTATGTGCCTAGAGATCGAAAGTATCGAAATGGAGATCGGCCTAATAGAGTGACAACTTCGGGTTATTGGAAAGCTACGGGAGCTGACAGAATGATCCGAACGGAGAATTTTCGATCAATCGGGCTGAAGAAGACCCTTGTGTTCTACTCCGGGAAAGCTCCAAAAGGGATCCGAACTAGTTGGATCATGAACGAATACCGGTTGCCACATCATGAAACTGAAAGGCTGCAAAAGGTAATTAATTAATATCCTTATATAACATTTCTTTAATTTATTGAGGTTTAGAACAATATATACAAACTAACTCAAGAGGAAGTAAATGATAAAGGCAAAAGTTGGAAATTGAGCTATCTAATTTGATTATTTTTGTTGAGAAAAAAGAAAATCGATCAGCATGTTTTGTTTAAATTTTTATCAGGGTTTACCTTACATGCTCTTGATCGATGATAAAGCTTTATACATCATATATATATATATATATATATATATATATATATATATATATAAGAATATCATAAATTCTTGCAACTATCTTTATTATCTTCAATATATCCAATATTGTTTTCTATAAAATCTAGTTAATGGAAAGTTCAAAGAAGGTTTATAGCTAGCTAGCTTGTACAAGAAATTTATTTTCAGTATATAGTTTTATGAGTATGGTCTTAGCTAGGTTTAAAACAAAAATATAAAATAAAAATAAAAATTATGAAGAACTACTTTTTACAAGTGAACACTGAGTTTCAATTTTGTTTTCATTTCACTCATGAGTTCTATAATTTCATTTCAAATTTTTAGAGCTAGGAATATGCATGAACATATTAAATTTAGTGACCTGAAACACAGCTTGCTATAAATAAAAAATGATTCTTCATAACTGTTTGACTACCGATAATTCAATTATTAGTACTGTCGGATAACTATTTATATCTTCATATATATATATATATATATATATATATATATATATATATATTCTATAATTTTCACATTATTTTTTACAGGCTGAAATATCGCTTTGCCGCGTATACAAGAGAGCAGGAGTAGAAGATCACCCGTCCCTCCCCCGTTCTCTTCCCACCAGAGCTTCCTCCTCAAGATCTAACCAAAAACAACAACATGCAACTCAACATGCCATTGAAAAATTCCAAACTTTGGGAGAATTACAAACACAACAAATCAACGACGAAAAAATCAGCGAAACAAGTGGAAATAGCACCACAGACGACGTTGGGACTGCGCTCGGCCTATCTAACAACAACATTTACATACCATTAGCCCCAATTAATGCCTTGCTTTCACCTCAAAATTGTAACACCGTCTACAACACTGCCTCTTCTTCTTTGGTCACAACGACGAACCAGCTGATCAATAATTCAATTGATGATCTTCATAGACTAATAAGCTATCAACAAGATGCTTCAGTGAATAGCCAGCAGCAATTTTATCATAATAATAGTCAGATTAATGTGCAGCCTGTCCTACAATCACAGTCACTTACTCTCAGCATGCTACCGGGCTCGGTCCAAACCGCCTTTTCAGATAGGCTGTGGGAGTGGAATGCAAATCCTGAAGCAGCTGCAAGTACTAAAGATTATGGTAGTGCTTTCAAGTAATTCATAATAAAGTGCATATGATCAATTTATAGCTAGGTACTATTTCTACTATCTAGTACTATATATATTGATTTACTAAGACTTGATTTTGCTACTCTAATAATGTGTAGCTCTAATAAGTGACTGATCTAATTAGTACTGCTGTTATGTTGATCATTTAGGGTTATGGGTATAATGGAATCTTAAGATTTTGTTATGGGTATAATGGAACCTTAATTAAGATTTACTAGTAACTTTTTTTTTAATCTACTTTGATGTTATTTAGGTTTAATATGCGACTGATCTTGATTAGTATTTTATGTTGCTCAATTAGGGTTTTGGGTATAATGGTACTATGGTACTATATGTCTTAGTTCCATAAAAGGTGTCTAGCTGCTTTGTTATTAGCTTAATTAATTATGAATTTAGTTTTAACCCTGGCGGTGTTCAAGGGAAGAAGGTTGTGGTTAGGGTTTCAAATCATATAGGGGTCTATTTAATTTGCTACGTAGAATAATCCTTTCAAATTTAGCTAGTACTCTTCAATTAATGACAAGAAGATAAAAAAAAATATACTACTAGCTTTTTACACACTTGGAAGTTTTGAAAGGGGAAAAAAGATTGATGGAGGTAGTTGTGAAGCATATAAGTTCCCTCCTCACCATGACAAGTTAATTATGTCCTTAAATGGGAGCATCTTTTGAATTTTTTAAACATATTATGATTTGCTTAAGACACATTCAGAAATAACTTTATAATGATTTTTTTTTTCAAATAGTGGATTTTAATAGTACTATATACTACCTATGTTACATATTATTTGATCAATATTGTCGACTTTTGAAAAATCAACTTAAGAGTTTTTACACTCAAAATTGACATAGATTATTTTTATTTTAATCAATACAATGATGAATATTGTAAACTATCTAAAAAATATGACTCATTGTAAGTTTTACTGTTTCATAATTTTTAACGAGTCGTCTCAATTTTGAGTTTAAAAATGTCTCAAATTGTATTTCAAAAATCAATAATATTTGGAATATTGGAGGGAGTATAATATAATATATTGAGAGGAAGAGACTACATAATGTAAAAAATGTGTTTTAACCAAATCTTCATTTACAGAAAAAGTAAGAGAGTGAGATAAACGAGACTCCCATTATTGGACAGAGGGTGATTCTATATATCTTCTGCTAGACATGAGAATTATAATGGCATGATTGGTACTCTCATAGTCATAGATAATGCAGACAGTCAGAGGTATAACGATAGTTTTTGGGCTAGGGGTAGGGGGAGGGATCGGACACACACACACACACACACACACACACACACACACACATATATATATATATATATATATATATATATATATATATATATATATATATATCACAAGCCAACATTTACAATGAAGACAAAATATTTTCACATTTTGTTGGTGGGTGTGACTCTTGGTGAAAAGCAATGAGTAACTTATCCATTACAAAATAAAAATATTGTTGTTCATTGTAATGTACGTAGTTTTTAACATCAGAATTACTTATTTAACTTTGGATCCGGTTTTAGTAAAGTTATCCTCCAAACGGACCATTTGTCAATGGTCAGTTTATTTAGAAGATTCGTACAATATATTGTAAGAAAATTGTATTTTGATGCCTTTTTAATTAAGGGTTTGTTTGGTTATTAGTATTTGTTGTGTTTGAATTTTAAAAAACAACATTTTCAGTATTTTAAATTTGAGCCTCAAAAGCTATAGCTTCTAGACAAATATGAGTTTTAGACCATCAAAGTGTGTGACCAAAACATCCCTTTATACAATTATTGAACTATATTGTGAATATCTTAATTATTATACAAGTGCAACTCATTTCTATTGAATTGGCAAATTGAGGCCCTCTTTCATAGTCTCATTCTGCAAAAAGGAAGTTATTGGTGGCACAGAGTCCACTCAGTAGTTATTCATGAATTAATGGCTATTATATATGTTTTATTGTTTTCTAATAAGAAGGAATTGAAGTACTTATTTTCGTGGGGAGAGCTGCTAAATGATTTAGTACTTAATCCCTTTCATTAAGGTAATAATGAGTCCCGCAATCCTGTAAGTTAGGACTCATGCCGATCGATCCGATAAGCCCTTAACAATATTTTCTGCTATCCCTCGCTCCCCTCCTTCGAGGAAAATAATTTTTTTGGGAGGGTACAGTCCATTGACCAGCCCCGATAAACTGAGGCCAACTACACCGAAACCAGATGCCCTAATTATATAGCTTTGAATGTCACAACCTTAAAAGATATATAACAACAAAGGTATCACTAGCTAGAAACTTCCCAACTCTGAACATTTTATATATCCCTATATATATATGTAGATACAGCTACATTCTTTTTTGGGATCTGGTCTACATATAGTGGCTGTGCATATTGTATAGTACTGTATAGCTTTTAGCTAGTTAATTAGTTATAGTTATTTTTATATAAAGAGTACGTCCGCATGTTGATCTCATATTGGCATTGCGAGCGTGCATGCGTCTCTCAAAGATATATAGATAGGCCCAAATATATATATATATACATGCACCCTTTAGTTACTCACAAATAAGGCGTAAAATAAACAAATAATTTGGGCTCGAAATATAAATTTGGGCCTATCTATATATCTTTGGGACAAAAATTTCAATTCAAGCAAGTCGAAATATAAATGAGTCGAGCAAATTTTAAAGTTCGATAATTTACTCGAACCTCCTTAAATTGCAATTTTCTATTGATACTCGGATCATATTCGTTAGAAAAGTTTAAACTGCGCGGGCTCGATTCGGTAGTTAAACGAACTTCAATCAAACCATATTTTATACTCGATAAATTTTTTGAACCAAATCTGAGCAACTCAATACTCGACTCCACTCGGTTCATTTACAACCTTATTCACAAGATGTCCACTTAACCTTGATATATATATATATATATATAGTCCTCTATAAAACGAGTATAATTTCACATTTTTTTATATATTGCATATATAAAATAATAAATTTTTTATTGATAGGAGTATAAAATAAAATAAAATATTCTCAAATTTGATATAATAATTTTCTATATTATGTCACCCTACTAACTAACTAACTATTTATTATTTTTAAGAGCAGAGGCGGAACCAAGGGGGCCAGAAGGGGGCACCTGCCCTTGGTAGGCTGGTACCGGCGACTCTCCCTAGAGGCTAGAGTACCCTGCTGTTGCGGTTCTGCTCATGCCCGGCCGATAATTGGTGCCGCCTTGTTGTGCTCAGTGACGACGAATTTTGAGATCTCTTGGACTATTGGGTGAGGATTATGAGGAAAAATGGTTGAAAATTAGAGGCCTATTTTTGTGTGAATAGTAGATGTTTGTAGAAGGTTGGAAAGGGAATGGTGGTTGAAATTTATAGAAAATTGACGAGGGTGGAGACTCGCCACTTGTCACATTATTTTTATTTTTATTTTTTGAAAAAAAATATTGTTGGGTCATGATCCTTTTCATTATTGGGCCGGACTTAATGGGCTCCTCCCTTGGATTATGTTACTTTTGTTCTGATTGGTCCAAATGATTTGGACCCAGTTATTTGATTATTCTATTGGGTCCTTTTGATTGGATCCTGTCATATGGGTTGTCTTTATTATTGGGCTTAGTCATTGGATTGGCCCATTACACAAATTATCACTTAACCCTTTTATTGACCGGTAATCATGGCACCAAAGATAGTTGACTGTTATGTCTGCCACCTTTCTGCATGACATTAATGAGGATGGGACTCAGATGACCGGCGGTGATAAACAGTGGTAGCAGGTGAGGAAGTAAGCTACATACTTTCGACTGAGATGACTGGGAGTGGGGGGATGTGTCAGGAAATAGTGGGTGGCACGGTAAACCGGGTTTAAAGTACGTATGGGGCAAAGATCACACAAGAAAGGTAAGTAACAAAACATTACACCACACACAATCAGATTATTATTCTCTCTCAAGCACTAGACATTATTTTCCTCCATTGTTAACCTTGTGATCGCCAATACTGACTCTCACGCCGAAGCTATCCCCCGACGGTCAAGCCGTCAAGTTTTTAGTGTTGACTTGTTGAACTGTGCAGGATATCAGACACGTCTTGATTATTGGGACGTGAGGAAAGATCTTGGCGTTAACATTGACGCTAGAAGGGGGCTGTGTTCTAGTGTTCTTGAAGTTTTTAATCACAAATTGTAGCTGTTCTACGTCCACCAGTACAAAGTACCTAATAGACAACACTTAAACCACAACGTTTTTATAAAAAACGTTGTGGTTTTATCTTCCACAACGTTTTTTATAAAAACGTTGTAGATATATATGCAAAAATGTTATCTATTTAAAAGGACATTTTTTTTGTTTTAACTAGATAACGTTTTTTTTAAAAACGTTATCTATGAAGAAAAACACGGAGCTAAAAATCTTTATCAATTTAAAGAGTTTGGTTTTCTTTTCCCTTTCTCGCTCTATCAGCCCTCGCCCCTCTTCCTTCTTTATCATCCCTCCATCTTGTCTCACAAATCCCTCTAGCTTTCTAGATTCAAAATCATTCTCCCCCCTTCATTTGCATGGCGGATTTTATAGCTCAGTCGTTCTGTTTAGGGCTCGATTTTGACCTAGATTCAGAACCCCAAATCACTGTCAGAAAAGATTCGTCACCTAAACCAACTCTACAACCTTCAACCTCCGCAAATTTGTTTCCTACAGTCGACGAATTTGGCGATGATGATTTTGAATCACCCACGGTAGGTCCGGGTCCAGAAGTTTCGGACCCTCCTCGAACACTCAAGCTCCTTCGCTGGGGGCCCACACCGGTTGCTCAGAAGCCAGAGCCAGTGGTAGATGATGAGATTGAAGTGTTCTCTTCTCAGGAGGATAAGTGTAGAGGTAAATTTTAGTGGGAACTTGTTATTGTTTTATTTTTGTGCTCTAAATTTGGTCTTGTTGTTTGTTTGGTCCCAAGATTTCGATGAAGAAGAAGAACCAGTCACCGAAGAGTCGAGAATACGTGATGAAAAAGAGAAAATGGAGAACCTACTCTGTCAACTCACGTCCGAGAGAGTTCCGCTGCGACTCCACGACGTTTTAATTAAGGGAAACACTAAGACGAAGGACCAACTCATCGAAGCCCTAAACACTGATCGCTGCGAGTCCGCTCCTAGGTATGTTTTAATTGATTTGTATTTCTCTATTGTAAATTCCTTGCTTGTTAAAGTTTTTGGGATTTATAATAATAAGGTTCTCTGACGTTATAGACAACACTTAAAGTTTTTGGGTTTTTTGTCTAAAAAGATGCCATGGAGGATTCTGTTGAGATTTTAGGGACGATGTTCATTTCTGTAGATAACTATACTATCTATCTATTGCATCTCAGAAAATTGATTGCTAAAGATTATTTTCATTTTCCCTTTCTGAGTTACAAGTATTTTTGCAGGGTGCAATCTGCTTAGCTCACGGCTTGAAGGTGGTAATGTACTAATGTTGTGGGATTTATTTTGAATCTTTGATGTATGAATTTAATGAATTGTGCTTACCATTCAATAGAACATGTCAGCTGTTGATATGCTGAGGGCCATATGAAACAATTACTCTTGCAACATTATGGACCATTAACATTAATTATAAAATCTGATACAAGAATATAACAGTGAACTTGTACATCATGCTTCATTCATTTAACTGCAATTCAAGTATCATGTGTCCTGACATTTAATTATGAGATCTATGCTATGAGTTTGAATCCAAAGTTCACTGGTTTGGTTGATTGTACTAAGGTTTCTCTGTTGTTATTTTCAGGTCGGAGTAAACACTCGCCTTCTTTATCAACAAACAAAATTTAACCTTCTTCGTGAAGAGAGTGAAAGCTATGCTAAGCTGGTATGATTGTCTTAGTTTTGCCATTACCTGTGCCTTACATTTTATGACACCAACACTTTTGGACCAATGTTAGAGCTTGCTTTTGCAATTTAACCTTAAATGATGCACTATTATGTTTGTTTCCCCCCCCCCCTCTTTTCTCTGCTTGTCCTGTAATGTAATAACTTCTTATGACCGAGTTTGATCACTACAGAGAAAATTATTCAATGTCGTCTAGCTTATTTTCTGGAAAGTTTTGCTATCTGTATTAAAATTCCTTATGATAAAGTTTTGCTATTTGTATTAAAATTATTCAATGTTAGATCTTATCATTAGAAATCTATGATGTGGTGTTGAGCTTGCCCTTTCTATTCTCATTTCACTTATGCTTGCTTGTCATTGTTTCTCGTTCTACACTTTTCACAAATCACAGGTTGCAAAAGAAAACGCCGATGTCATCAGATTGGATGATAATTTTTCAACTATTATAAATGTAGCCAAATGGGGACGTGCTATATACATAAACATTCAAAAGTTTGTTCAATTCCAACTTACTGTTAATATTATTGCTCTTATGATCAATTTTGTTTCTGCATGCATCTCAAGTGTGTTGGTTCGTAGAGCTAGTTTTTTGTTTCCTTTAATTTAATTGTGAAAATTTAGTTATAGTAGTTTAGGCATGTTCAGTAACTGGATATTCATTGGTGTCATGATAGGTACAGTAGAGTTGGGACAAAATTTTGAGTTTTGGTTTTGCTTGTTAAGATTATAGTGTAGTTTCTTTTTAGTTTTCCATGGCATGTTCAGCAACTGGATTATTATTTTTGTAATTGTTGATCATTTTATTCCATTCATCTTTCAGTGACTACCTGTCAAAAACAAAAAAGTCTGATTACAAAATCTGGTTTGGCTCGCCTTAGAACAAAGTCGATGCCCAACTCAAAGCCTTTCCAACCCATCAAAGCCATGTCGGTTGATCTTTTTCCTCATACTCCACATTGTGAGCTGGTAATGCTTCTGGAGAGGTAAATTAAACTAAAAAAGTCAGAGGTCATCATACATTACCAGATTTTATTTACAGATTTTTAAGATGATGATGATATTCACTAATTTATTTTATTTTTCAAAGAATCGTCACGGTGTTGTACATTATAATGAATAGTTTACCATCATGAGAGAAAATGCCTCAATTTTGTATTTGAATATTTTAATTTCTTAGGTGTTTAGTTTGGTGGGTGATTAATAATTTGAAAGAGAGAGATGGTTGGTGAGTTGTCGAATTCACAATTCAATATAGTAGTAATTATATTGAAAAGTGAATTTGAGATGTATGGATAATTTGAGATGTATGTTTACTTGCTTAATTTTTTTTTCCTTGTGTTCTTCCTATCTTAACGTTTTACAATCCTCCATGCTTTTTGCTTAAATCCTCGTTTTACAATCCTCCATGTTCTGATGAGGGTTTCTTTTGCTTTACAAAAGCAGGACTCAATCAAATGCGAGTAGCAGTGAGTTACTGGCTTCTTTTATCACAATTAATATTGTCGTGAATTTTGCTTCTGGAATTAGGGTCCATATGAAATTTTGTTGATGTGATTATTTGCTCTGCAGATTTGTGACATGGTTGCTATTATACTGATCCAGCTGGAGCAGAAGGAAGCCAGGACGACAAGGAGAGTGTTGGTCCAACAAGTGGGCAAACTGATGCGAAGCTTTTTGTAACAACCTGCTTTAATGCTGTGAACAGGTCAGAAAGGAGAAACTGTTGGAGCCTTCAGACTTGAGGTATTTCTAGAATCACTCATCCCAAATGGCAGCACTAGATTATTACGTATCCTTGGAGAGTGACATAACAGGCAAAGATTGTTTCTCCAGCCAAGCCTTAAACTCAGTCTCTAATTCCTTGAATTTATTTTGTGGATGTAGTAATTTGAAAGTGTAAACGAATGATATTATTGGGATGTATTTTGAATGGTTGATATATTTTGGCTTTAAATTTAAATGAGAATTTAGGCCTTTTAGCTATATATCATGACATTAGCAGATTGCAGGTGCATTGATAATATAGGTGAATCACAATTTTTTTTTATTTTTTCAAGTCAATCTACAACATTTTAAAAACGTTGTGTAAATATGTTTAAACGTTGTCTGATATACTAAACAAGAACATTTTTATCCAAAAAACGTTGTGAAATCATACATTCTACAACGTTTTAAGCATTTGCTAATTTTTGAAAAACAAATCTACAACGTTTTTTCCTAAAAAACGTTGTGTATTGTGCTTAACTACAACGTTTTAAAAACGTTGTGTAAGGGTGTCAAATAGACAACACCCTTAACCACGACGTTTTTCTGACTGAAACCACAACGTTTTTAAAACGTTGTCTATTTACTGTTTTGTAGTAGTGGTCGTAATCCATGGTAAAGAAGAGTAGAACAGTTACTTCTAAAGGATAGCTGATGGCTATGACTTCGTCTACACAATGAGTATCTGTCAAGGATTGATTGGGTCTTTCAAAGAGTGCTCATGCTGGTACTTCTTCCAAGCAGGTTTCTGAGGGTTCTCGTTCGAGAGCCCAAGGTGATGCTAGAAGAAGATTGATTTTTGCTACTGAGAGAAGACCTGACCATGGTCGGAAAAGGGTAGAAGACATACTGCTTAGAATCTTATACTGAAGTGGTCAGACTGACAGACCGATCAAGTTAGAAAGAAGTCTACACTTTAAAGACATGTCTCGAGGCCGTCCTCGGGATCGAAGCAGACCCAACAGCCATTTTCCTGATTAACTGAAGAAGGGTATTCCGCCCTATTGGTCTTCGGGATTATGGTCGAAGCAGAGTAGATGAAGACCCAACATCCATTTTCCTAATTGATCGAAGAAGGGTATTCCGCCCTATTGGTCTTTGGGATTATGGTCGAAGCAGAGTAGATGAAGACCCAACAACCATTTTCCTGATTGATCGAAGAAGGGTATTCTGCCCTATTGGTCTTTGGGATTATGGTCGAAGCAGAGTAGATGAATACCATAATCTTCGGGATTATGGTCGAAGCAGACCCAGAAGCCGCACTCTTGAGAATCCACTGAGGACACACCGCCCTGTGGATACTCGTCTTCGGAGATGCCCATCTAAAGCTGCATGTTCTAATGGAAAAGACAAGACTATTCAGAAGAGACTTTGAGAAGGTTTATGTCCAAATCGGGAGAAAGATATTTGCCAATCTTTGGTACGTGGAAAGGGCCGAAGAATGCTAAGACGTTTCAGTGGACTTTGGGCTGTGAAGACGCCTTCCAAGGAATAAACAACCTATCTTTCTTCGGTGCCTTTGTTGGTGAAGCCCGTTCCTGCTGAGCTATATTATTTGTATCTAGCAGCTAGTTCGTTGGCAGTGGGAGCAGTTTTGGTGCGAGAAGTTGGGGGTAAGCAGCACCCGATTTGCTATGTAAGCCGTGTCCTTAGAGACTGAAGAAATAAGATGACGATAGTTATGGAGAAGCTGAAGAGTTCGACAAAACCGTTGCAGTGCTTCGGCAGAATCAGAATTTGTGGGCGTTGTTTGCAGATGGGTATTCTACTTTGTACTCATCTCCCACTATTGAGGAATTTTGGGTGCCGTCCGAAGCTGCAAATGTTCTTCGGAGGGCTCATGTGGGTATTTGTGTCAGCTAAATAGTTCGATCACACATCAGCCACCAAAAGGCTATATTTGATTTTATCTCATATACCTCTTGCTGTCTAGGGGGTAGTCATACTGGGTCCATTGCCTAGGAATCATGTTAACAGACGCCAGTTCATGGGATTGAAGTTTGAAGCGTTTAGCAAGGAGATCAGTAGCTCATCCATAGTCTGACAGGCATAACAAATTTCACCTCAATGTTAGGAGGTTCGGGTGGACTCGCTGACCATTCGATGGAAGCCTTATTGGTATGTGGTCCTTATGAGTTTATCAGGCCTTTCGTGGTAGGCAAACGTCATCAGTGTTAGAAGGTTCGGGTGGACTCGCTGACCATTCGATGGTAGCCTTATTGGCAGGTGGTCCTTATGAGTTTGTCAGGCCCTTTGTGGTAGGTAAACGTCATCGGTGTTAGGAAGTTCGGGTGGACTCGCTGACCATTCGATGGTAGCCTTATTGGCAGGTGGTCCTTATGAGTTTGTCAGACCCTTCGTGGTAGGTAAATGTCATCCTTTAGACTTTGTTAGGCCCTTCGTGGTAAACAAATTCCCTATGAAGCAGATCTACCTCTCACTTTTTGTAACGAATAAGTATTGCATTTCTTTATTACCTGATTTTTAAATGTTGAGTTCATGTCACATTATTACTTGATCTTATCTGTTATATGACTTGCTTAGTTATTGACTAACAGTTTAAGATTATACATTTTTCACGTTGATTTACGATAAATTATTGACAAGAAATGGTCAAAAGTGTAATAAGGATAAGAATTTGTTAATCATTTCATTGATATCTAACCTGTTACAAAGGAGATATGTCTTTTCAGGAATCCTAAAAGCTTCGGATGATATATTTAAGCTTCCTTATTGTCTTCACTATCTGAAGAGTCGAGGAGAGCCGGGTTTACTTTGGCCAATACAAGTTTGGCTTTGTATTTACTTCGGCAGACCTCGTACCCTTCAGAGTACATGTGGACAACTTCATTGTTCAGCTCGGTGGATTTCCTGTAATTTGCTTCAATCTCCTTGCGAAGCTGATCAGTTAATGGTGGGCCTAAATCCCTAAGAGTCCGGAGTTCTCGAAGTTCCTCTTCAAGATTTTGACGATGGGCCATTTGCTCTGTATCTTTAGCTTGGATATCTTTATTTTGCTTCGACAGAACTGAGTTGGATTAGGCCAGATCTTCGATTTTCTTCGTCAAAATTTCATTTTTCTTCAGAAAATCGATATTTATATCAGTGATGACTTGATGAGTGGCCCAGGACGTCTTCAAATCTTCTTTTGTTTGGGCAAGGCCTTTCTGAAGCACTCATTGTCGTGAAGAACAACTTTGAGACTACTTCTATTTTTCACCAAAGCAGACTTAAGCAGTGTATTCTCTCTTCGAGCGGCTTTCTCTTCGGCTTCGGCCTCTTGGTATTTAGGACGGAGGCGTCCGAAGACAGTGTTTGCCTGCGGATGATCAGTGTTAGTCTATCAGTTCAAAATTAATGGGCCGAGAGGTAAATGAATAAGTTAAGCTTACTCTAGCTTGGTACTTCATTCCCTCATTGATCAGGTCCATGATAGAGCTGTTGTTGAACCGGTGGTTGTCAGTATTACGGACGAAGGAGTTGTAGAGCTCAAATGGGAAATTCTTTTCTGATTTTGGCTAGAGAGGGGGATTCCAGGGCTTCGGGCCTGAAGTCCGAGGAGGTTGGTTGTCTTTTTCGAGCAAGTTTGGGTGATCGCTCTACTTGTTCTTCAGGCTCTTCGTCAGAAACAACGATTTCAACCGGGGTGGTTGGCGAAGGATCGGTTTCTGTTAGAGGTACTTATGGTTCTTCGGAGGCCGAAGAATTTGCTTGGGTTTTTCTCTTTTTGGCGCGAAGGATTCGGGTCCGTTCGTCAGAGGGCATATCGAGGAGGCACTCAGTGTGAGTTTGCGTGGGGGTGTGTTTGGGTTTTCGGCCAGCTTACTTTCTTTGGCGAGGTTGGCTTGTCCCTTCAGTAGGAGTTGATTCGGTGGCTTGAAGCTCTTCAGTTGGTACATCGGCAGAGGTTGGCGAAGATGCACCAGAAAGAAATCTGTCTAGACCCCTTCGGTCAATTGACGTTGGTTTGATCAGAGACACTACAACAGATAAGGAACAATTGTTTACGATAACTATTGATGGAAAGTAGGAGTTAAACAATAAAGTGGGTTCGAGACTTACAGTTATGGTCATACAACCAAGCTTGTTTGGTGAGAAAAATGTAACTCCACTCCAGAAGTTATCGGGAAGTTATCCAGAAGTTCAATCATCTCTTTTACGCGTTCCTCGGCTATATCTCCAAAGTCAGCGGATACGTTGTCTAATGTTGTCCAGTCAGGGAGAGAGGCAATCTCAGGTCTTTTAACGAAGAACCTGTAAGACCCCAATTTTTTGAATAAAGATTAAATTTTCTTGAAATATATTTTTGAATATTATGGTGTGGATTTGATATAATGTTATAGTTGTGGGTAATATTTTACAAATTTTGCAAAGTACACAAGTTGTTATATAATATTCGATTGGTCGGGAAATATTCGTTTTAACAGGGAATATTCGTACAACGGCATAATCATTGGTGGACCCCCCATAACGGAATTATTGTCGGATTGAGAAAACGACTAAAAATACTTTATAAAAATAACGGCGGAAGTTTTACCGTTAACTGTTGAACTACCCGATAGTAAAAGTACAGTAATACGCGTGGTTGCATAGTAGCACACGATATTGATTATTGATGCTTACGTGAGAAGTCACTCAGTTATACTTAATTATTGCTACAGTAATTGCTGCATCATATCTCTCATATTATTGATTCGATTATTGTCATAGTATCATCTGCATAATATGTTATTTTATTAAATCAATAATTGAGACGATAAAGTTATTCATATTATTATATTGTAATATTTATAATGTCAAGAAGTTCTGTCAAGGAGAGGTTTGGTCACCTAATTGCGCGCCAATAGGGAGAAATTCTTATTGGAAAGCCCCCTCTTTCCTGGGAACGACCTGGTTGATAAATATTGTGAGTTATAATATTAATGATGAATGTTATTAAAATTGAAGTTATGTTCGGAGTTGAATTTGGAGACGCGGACGTGATATTTGAGTCCGGAACGATGAAATTAGTAAAAATAGTCTATAAACACAAAATTTTATGGAATTCACTATTTGGTCAAAAGTCAACTGTTGACTTTTTCGGGAAAAGTCAAACTTCGAAATTTCAAAATTTATATTTTTGATAAAAATGGTTTCATTGTGTTGGAATTATTTGTGTTAGTGAAAATCGACAATTATTTCGATAATAATTTATGTCTGGAGGTTATATTGACCAATCGGGTATTTAACCGGATAAATGAGCAATTGATTGCTATTATTTCACATGATTATAACTATTTATTCACATATGTATACTATTGTTTCACATTCTTGTTACTATTAGGGGAGTTGGTACAAGATTGATAATACTTGCATGACTAAGTTAAAAATGGAGGTATTATACTGTAATTCATATTTCCACATGTCTAGAACTATTAATTCACATAATTTACTATTGAATCATATTATTTACTATTAGGGGAGGTGGTGCAAGTTTGATAATACTTCCATGACTAAATTAACAATAAAGGAAAAGTTGGAGGTATTGTACTGAAATTTTTCGAGCCCCAAAACGTGCAATTATCGAAACTATATTTTTCTATAAATAGAAGCTCATTCTTCCTTCATTTCTCACCAATTCACAAAAGCTTTAGATCAATCATTATAGAGAGAAATTATAGAAAGAAGAAGAGAAGTTTGCTACTTCAATATTCCAGTATCCAGTTTTTCTAAAGGTAGGGAGTATTATTTCTTTCTTATCCATGAAGAGAACTTTTGTTATTCCATTCTTTATTATTCTGTTGGAATAACCTGTATACGCGGGCTACCCTATACTTGGTGAAATTCTTCTGTTGTTCATTGTTTATCATTTTGTTGGAACATCCTGTCTGTGCGTTCTACGCCAGATCTGGTTCCGTCTTTATTATTTTGTTGGAATATCCTGTCTGTGCGTTCTACGCCGGACCTGGTTCCGTCTTTATTATTCTGTTGGAACATCCTGTCTATGCGTTCTACGCCGAACCTGGTTTCGTCTTTATTATTCTGTTGGAATATCCCGTCTGTACGTTTTACGTCAGACCTGATTCCGTTATTTATTGTTCTATTGGAATAACCTGCTTGTGCGATCTATCGCATGCCTGGTGATTTCTTTTGTTATTCCATTCCTTATTATACTCAGTTGGTTAAAGTTTTGACTTCTATACTCCATGAAATTAGTGGAATATCCTTGATATTTGCGCTTCATCCAGTATCTTTTCATGGAAATATTCTTCTGAACATTCTTGAATTTTACTCCACAAAGCAGTATCATGTTGACAATTTGGACGTTATTAGTTCCTGGATAAATTAATTCTTGAACTTGTTTTATTGAATTCTTATATCATTGTCATCATCCTCATGTTTATATTTTGTTGAAAGTCATCTGTGGCCTATAGTACATAGATGGACTAGGTATGATTATGACCAGGGATTATTCGGTGTAATCATGACCGTAATGTTACAAATGATGTGATAAAAGTCCTCATTGGCCCGTAGTGCATTGATGGACAGTTGTTGGCATGATCATGACCATTATTGAATACACAAATATTCTTGGCCCGTAGTGCATGGATAATTGTAGTCGTGATACTAAAGAATATCCTTGGCCGTAGTGCAGGGGTGATTCGATGATGTGGATTATTTATTAAGCTGAGTCCCAGCGATAAAAGTGACGAAAAACCTTCTAAATCATAAACGATAATAGATTTTATTCTCTACTTGACTCTTTTAATGGATTGTTTGTTTCGCTGCAGTTAAACTTGATGGTTGTTATATTGTATCAGTTTAACACTGTTGAAGGCTAACGATAATATATTCTGCATTATCTTAGTCATAATATTTCCTACTTGGCTAGTTGAGCTCACCCTTTTAATTTTATTGTTCTCTTCAGGAAATGAGAACGTAGCAGGGACTAGTCGGGGAACGGAGTGACGGACCAGATGATAACATTAGTAGTCCTCACTATTCAGTGAAATAGTAGAAAATAAATGTAATAATATTGAATTTGAGTTTGAATATTGTCTAGACGACAATATTTGTATTAAAACTCACAGCTTATGTTTTGTCGTACTTTACACGGCAGTTGTATAATTAAGTTGTATTTGAATTTATGTACCATGTAAGTGGCAACCCAAGATGGGTGACGTATTCCTGTTTTGGGGGCGTCACAACGCGTATTACTGTACTTTTACTACCGGGTAGTTCAACAGTTTTAACGGTAACACTTTCGCCGTTATTTTTATAAAATGATAACTCTGTCGTACGTTTTCTAACTACGACAATACTTTCGTTGTGGGGTCCACCAATGATTGTGTCGTCATATTAATATTCCCTGTTAAAACGAATATTCCCCGACTAATCGAATATTATATAACAACTTGCATACTTTATAAAATTTATAAATACTACCTACAACTATAATACTATCTCAAATCCACACCATAATATTAAAAAAAATATTTCGAGAAAATTAAATCTTTATTCATAAAATTTGAGGTCTTATATACAATGTATTTGGTAATTTATGAATTTGAGAAGTTATTGTAAATAAATTTATAACATACAAAAATAAGACAATTGAAAAAGCTTTTGGACTTTAATTGAGTGAACAAAAAAATTCTTCCTTATATTATCGAGTTAAATCGGAATCAATGAAGAAGACTCAGTTACTTGTCTTGTTATATTTTGATAGTATAGTCAATATATATAGTTGTGTTGAGGTTAGGTTTTTTGTCAATGAGCAAATCAAAAATGGTAAAAGCAAGCTTAACTACATGTTTTGCATACCGTTATAATGCTGCTAACTTATACTTCCTTCGTTCCTTAATATAAATAATCGTTTTAGAAAAATATTTTGGTTCCTTAATATAAGTCGTTTAAGAATTTTAAGTAAGCATTAATTGTTTAGTTTTCAATATTACCTTAAGTATTAAATATAAGGGCAATAAATAACATTCTTTTTTTTTCAATACAAGGGCAATATAGACAATTGATATTATATTTAATGTTTTACAATTATTTCCTTAATACTTGCACAACTCTAAAACGACTTATATTAAGGAACAGATGGAGTACTCCACATGTGTTTTACGTACTCAAAATATTACCAAGTATAATGTTTTAAGTGTAGTTTATTGTGACACCCCCAAAATAGGTCTACACAACTTATTCTGAGTCGCAAAATACATGGTATAAAATCTAAATATAAACTTCATATATACAACTATTACTGTCATGTAAAATACGACAAAACATAAGCTGTGAGTTTCAATACAAATATTGTCTCGTAGACAATATTATCCAAACTCAAATAAAATTCTCATTATAATTATTGTCACACTATTTTATAGAGTAGTGAGGACTACTATAATAACCATCTTGGACTATCACTGCATTCCCCCGACTAGTCCCAACTATATTCTCATTTCCTGAAGAGAACAATGAAAAAAAGGGTGAGCTCAACTAGCCCAATAAAGAATATTATGACTAAGATAATGTAGAACAAATTATCATTAGTGCTCAACAGGGAAAAATCTAATAGAATACAATAGACAATAAATTTTAGATCAACAACTGCAGTGGAAATAACAATCCATTAGAAGAGTCAAGTAGAACATGATGTCTACTATATTCCTATGATTTAAAAGTCCATCATCGATATTTTATCCATGTAACACCAATCAATAATTATTTCTAATCAACGAATTATATTATGCACTATGGGTCAAAGATAATCGTAATTTACATCACAAGTGGTCATGATTATGCCAAACACCTGTCCATCTATGCACTACGAACCAAATAGGACTTTCACCATAAACATTTATATGTAACATTAAATGTCATGATTATACCAATACACAATTCCTAGTCATAATCATACCAATCAATAGTGTATCTTAATTTGCACTACGGTCCAAAGATGACTTTCAACACAATATAAACATGAGGATGATGACAAATGATATAAAAAATCAATCAAGTGAGATCAAGGATAAATATTATAGATTTATAATTTAATTTATCTAGAGTTCAAGAATGTTCAAATTGTCAACATGATAATTAATTATGGAGTAGAATTCAAGAATGATATTCATGTATCAAAAATAATTTAACATAAAAGAAATCAATTTTGTCGTAAATAGTACCCCAAATGAATAGTATCCTGTGAATAGTACCCTGAATAAAAATATTAAAATTTAATAACAAAGTTCAGATAAATATTCTTATAAAATGATATTAGATGAAGCGCAAACCTCAAGGAATTTCTAATTATTTTAGGAATTATAGAAGTAATACTTACCATAATAAATTTAGAATTAAGAATATGAAATGAAATAATATCACTTACATAATATGGAGTATAAAAGAATATACGAAACTGCAAATAGATTTTCACCCGTCATGCGATAATCTGCGTAGATAGATCATTTTCACAACTTTATAAAGAATGAATACGAAGAGTTATTCACCAGGCATGTGGTAATCCGCGTAGACGTACATGTTTTTTCCACAAATTAATAAAGGATGAATACGATTCACCAGGCATGCGGTAATCTGCGTAGACATGTTATTCCCACAGATTAATAAAGAATGGAATGACAACCCTTATGAGTATAAAGAAAATAATACCATTTACCTTAATAAAAGACTAGATACTGCATGCACTAGTGTAGTAGCAGAACTTTGTGTTGGTGGTGTGTGCTTTAATTAGTGAATTGGTGAGAATATATGAAGGAAGAAATGAGCTTCTATTTATAGAATAATTCTAGCTTGGCCCTTGCAATGTGAAGAGACAAGTGGCTTGATGTCTGGTAATGTGAAAAGGCAAGTGGTTTGACGCCTGTAATGTGAAAAGGCAAGTGGTTTGACGCCTGTAATGTGAAAAGGCAAGTGGTTTGACGCCTTGTAAAAATAGTACTATTGGCAAAAGTGACTCTTAGATGATGACCTATGGGTCCCATAGAATAAACCAAATTTACAACAAACGTCTTATGACAATCCTCTCTATTTATATATATCAAAAATTGAATAAATATTTAACACAAATAACTTTATATTCAATCAACACATTTTTAATTTTTCAATAATTCTTCATCAATAATATTATAACTCATAATATTGACAACCAAATTATTCTCAGGAAATAATAGGCTTTTCGATAATGATTTCTCCTTATTGGCGCGTAATTAAATAACCTTTTCTCGACAGAACTTTTTAGACATTGTCAATAATACAAATAATAATATGAATAACTGTATTATCTCAATTATTGATTTAATAATATAAAATATTGTGCAGATGATACTGTGACAATAATTAAATCAATAATATGAGATACAATACAACAACTACTATGACAATTATTGAATGAAACTAAATGACTTCTTACGTAAGCATCAATAATCAGAGATACTGTGCAATACTATGTGCTACTGTGCAATACCGCGTACCACTGTGGAACGTGTATTACTGTATTTTTATCACCGAATATTTCAACAATTTAACGGTAAAAGTCTTGTCGTTATCTTATAAAAAAGTTATTTTTGTCGCTTTCTATATCCGACAATTATTCCGTTATGAGGTCTACCAATGATTGTGTCGTCGTACGAATATACATCGACAAAAAGAATATTCCCCGACCAAACGAATATTTTATGACAACTTGCTTACTTTGCAAAATTTGTACATATCACCCTTAACTATAACATTATATCAAATCTACACCTTATTATTCAAAATAATATTTAGAGAAAATAAAATTTTTATTCCTAAAAAGTTGGAATATTACATTTACCAACTAGTAAATAAATTCTAATAATTTATTTATTTTTAATTTCTTTCTCATATTAATTTCAAATTCTAAAACATAGCCTAAAGCTCCCGCAAGGAATAAGGAAAGATTTACGAACAAATTAGATATATAATTTTCTTTGTGGGATACAATACAAGTGCATGCAAGCATACATACATACACAAATACATGCATACATTTATGTGACTAATTTTGTAAAAATATCATTTCTCGTGAAAATAACAATTTCTTAAAAAAACAGTACAACTTTAACTAGCGGCCACCAACCTACATTCGCAACATTAGGTTTGGAAATCATTTTCAAATTTACTTCTTTTTTCTTTTTCTATTTAGAAAAGCCAAAAGTGAAATTTGATTCTGTTTTTTTAAAATAAATAAATTAGATACGTAGTAATTTACCTAAAATGACCACAAAAATATTTTGCAAGTTTTTAGATTTTAAACACTTAAATGTAAAAAATATAAAAGTTAAAAAAAATCAATATTCTTTTTAATGTTTCTAAATATTCTGTCCAAAAATACAGTATACTCGGTTTTAGAAAAGTTATTTAAACAAGAAAAAACTGCAAAATAAAGAAAATGAAAATTAAAACGAAAAAAACCAAGTGGTCAGTGGTCACCATGCAGGATTCCCGCCCCGTAGGCCATAAGAATAGAAACAGGACCACAGGCCACACGAAAGCTAACAAGGGCTAGCAACCATAGGGCCAAACTTAAGAACAGAAACCCTCAATTACCAAATTGATGGGAGAAACACAATGGAAGTTTTCCAGGAATTCAAGAAACAAACTGCAAGTGTAAGGGAATATGAATAACATAAATTCTCTACCATTTAGTGTTAATAAACCAAAAACTATTTACAGATCCACAAGGAAAAACAAATACAACTATGCCAAGTTTCTCTATAGCAAACAATACTTGAGAGCATGCACAAACCGAGCTTAGTAGCTTTAACAAAAAATTTTAAAGAAAAAAAAAACTATTAAGAATAAGTTTAAAGGAAAACTAATATTGCGGAAATCTGTGGACCCCCTTATCAGCAGCACAATCCAGCAATGGTCATGCAGTCGGCGTTGAGCTGACTGATTAGACAGTGATTAGTTGCAAAGATCTATTCTTGTCGCTATATATAGGCACAGCGCCTTTCAAATTTAAGATAATGGTGTTGCTTCAGCTACGATGATTGTTCGCTTGTCAGAAACCATCCTTTCAACGTGTTTTCGACCGGATTGGGTGCTCTTGCTATTGCCACTGCTCTCTGCAGCGTTTCTCAGAACAGTTCGCTGCATGATACGGACAGGAATCCCGCCCAAATCAAAGTCTTCCTTCAAAGATCTAGTTAGGAACCTTATTTCTGTATCTGCTAGTTGTTTCTTTCCACACACAAAGGCAACAAAGGTAGGAGGTCGCGCTTTCACTTGAGTGAAATACTTGATCTTGGGTTGAGCAGCTGAATCCTTCCAAGAATGCCTGCTCATAACCTGAACAAATATATACCCACACAGGCATAGTGTTCACTACGCATTATTTAATGTTGTTTGCAGGTCCATTCCAGGCACTTCCAGCATTAGAGATTCATTTTCCTTTTTTAGTTCGTTCCAAAATTAGAGATGCAATTGAATTTAAAACCACGAAGTCATGAAGATCTTTGGTTAATTATATATAAGATTGAATACTACCATGCCACCATTACTACTTTTCTATCAAATGTTAGGGATATATTTGTAAAAGTGAATTTTTCTTAAAAGTCGTCACTTTTTAAAAATATATCTCTAATTTTGGAGTGAGTATGAGCATACTAACCTTGCGCAGCCAACGGTTAAGACGAGCCGTTGGCAACCTTAAGCACCATTTCTCATATGTATCGATGACCTGACGCATCACAGCTATCCGACCCCTTCCCTCCAGTGCTGAAACAAATACAACAGGAATTCCTGTCACCTGGCAACAATGTTCTGTCAATTCAAGATCAACTATTTTATCATCATTGTATAGGTCGTCTTATCACATTCATACCTAATATTTTAAATGACTAATAAAAACCTGAAAGAATAAAATACTCCACAAACGTATATTTAAGCGTATAATTTCATAAGCACTTCAGCAAATTTGAATTAATAAGAAGACAAGATATTAAAATTACTACTCATTTTCTATTCACTTAAAGATGCTTGTTTGAGTTCAAGAATGAAGACTAGACGGACATATCAAAAGCTCCTCAATGGACAAACCTGGGGTATAACTGTCTGAATTTCTTCAGGAACAGCCTGGACGACACGCTCATATAACTTAGAATTTTGTCTTCCACTTAGAAGGTCCATCTTGTTCACTATCACAACCAAACCAGCGTCCTTCTTCCACTGCTCGCCTTGCTATGACAACTTCATCATGCTTCATGGTCCTCCTAGCATTTGCAATCTACTCATCATGCACATAATATTGTAGCCAAAAGACTAATTAGGACATGGTAATCCATTAACCACGGTTATCCTGAAGTGACATAGCTAAGATTCCTAAGGAATGGAATAGTTGGTAGCTGCATAATTGTAGATGGTAGCTATACAAACTTCAGGATAATCACCAAATTACACATTCAAATATAATCAGTAGCTTTCAAATTCATTTTATTTTATTTTTATGATAGGTTCATTCAAATTCTTTAGACACAAATCACTCTTTCAAGAATTTTTTTTTATAGCACATGGCCTATGATTCAAATTAAAAAGAACAAACAAGCTTGAAAAATCTGACTGTATACAGAACATTATCAAGTGACGATAAACCTGATAGACCTTATGGGGCAGTAGCACGTACAGACAGATCTCTATCTAAATGTAGCTAATTACTCTAGAACAACCCTGACACAGGATCTTCCAACAGGGAAATCTTGCTGTTGACTTTAAGTAAAAGAAGTTAACCAAGCTTAGATGTGTTGGTGTGTTCCTCTTTATACAAGGTTCAAGAATGCAGCATGTGAAATTTTAAATTTTATCCTTCTCCTTATTTACATGGCTACATGCTGTAAATCAAAAAACAATCAGACGGCTAGAAAATCATGATTTATAAACTAAATCAAAGGATCGAACATGAAAGAATATGTGAAGCAACAGTCATTAGCAGATTTACATGAACTTGCAAATACCTACCACAAGTTCTTCATAAATTCACGTTGGCAACAAATATGAAAACAAACATCGTGATGTACAACGCACCTCTTCGGCATCAAGGACTAAAGCAACTATATGAGCCCTCATTAGATTTTTTCTTGATTGCATAATGCTCAAGGATGCTGGTCCTTTCTCCTGAATTGTCCTTTGCAGCCAACCTGCAGTGTCGACCTGAACAAAGAAAGTGAACGAATCAACAATATACTTGTAATCTGAGATTAATGAGTTTAAGTGTACAGCCAAATATCCCAACCTTATCATTCAGGTAAATATTGATTTCAGTTTTCAGATTAGGAGAATATGACAGACTCACCCAACAGATTATTAAATTAATAGTCTGTGCTTGACATTACAAGTAAAATGTTGAATCAAACAAAACAAGTTTTTAAGTGTAAACAAGAAAAAAGCTTTTGCAAATATGACGAAACGCATATGAGTATGCTGTAGAAGCTGCTATCAGTAAAACTAAATATATAAATATAGGAGACCACATTAAAGTGATGCAGGAGCAATTTGCAAGGTTCTAAAAGTTAATTCACGTATTGCAGTAGTCCTATATCTATTTAATGTAGCAAACTAGTGTTCAGGCTGCAGAATTTTTAATATTTAGGGTCTGCAAAGACTTCTCTTTTATTTATTACATTAATTAGGTGGGTGAGATTATAGAGTCTTGCTTTCCTATAAATAATAGTATTTGGCAGCCTTGTACTGAACCTATTGATTAATAATGAAATTATTGCCTTTTGGCATTTGAGTTTTTCTCTAGAGGTTTCAAGGTTTTCCATTTGTTCCCTTAAAAAGTAGGCATCGATTATGAATCAAAATAGTATCTCACCCTCCCACAGTCCCACCTGCGTCATCAGGTTTTTGAGAGATGGGTTTTGTAAGCAATTTCCTTCATAACAACAAGAAGTAACACCCCAAATATAAGAGAAAGGCCATGAGCGAGTAACAAATGTGTACAAGAACTAAAGCCAAAAAAATCCTCCAGTTTTTAATGTCATGCTTCCATTTATGACATTCTTTTGCTTCTTACTGCAAGAGCGTGCGTGCCCATGGGAAGGGATAAGTGATTATGATAAGTTATTAGTATATCAGCACCATCCAAAGTCTGCCTAATAGATATATAGGAATATTAATAACTATTATACTTTCCTTGAAATACAACACATGAGAGACAGATTTTTACCATGTATATTGTTCTTCCTTGATATTCAAACTGAGCTCTAACTGAATCTCTCGTCAAGCCAGCTTCTGGTCCCACCAAAACACGATCTTCTTGTAATAACGTGTTCAACAATGTTGACTTCCCAACATTTGGCCGTCCAACAATAGCCAACTGCAATGGTGTCTTTGACTCCTCATCCTCAGAAGGGATATTTTCCAAATTACCTTCATCTAACGTTATGAAAATGAGAAGCTGATTTCAAAATAAGATGGTGAAAAATGGACATTATTTGTCCGAAAGGGGAGAAAAATTAAATGGTGGTAGAGCATTGATAGAATAGTATTATTTTACTTTTTTGGTTTAAAATAGGAATGTTGTTAAATTTAACTTCACAATATTATATTAGTAAATCAATTGTGCAATGTGCATTGTAAAATCAACCATAACAATTCATCAAATATCTTATTAGCCTCTAGCTCTAGCTACAGAAAATATCCAAAAGACCGTAGGCTGAAAATTGAATCCATATGGATCTAAAGGACTTCAATTTTCTTTTCTTTTTTCTTTTAAGTATGAAAGAAGCCTTGAACTAAAAGCATGAATGACATTATGACATTGCAGTTTTACATAATATACACACATTCATTACAAACATGCCTATTGAATCCTAATAATGTACAAGATTCCCTAATGGCAAATTGTAAAACAAAGTTACACAAACTACAGACATTTTGTGTAGGATATGTTACTAGACTGCATATAAACTCCACCGAAGAAATTGCTACAGTTGCTATGACATATAAGGACTAAATTATATAAAGACATTGTTACAGTTTTGAAGTTAATTCATCTCTTACCTCTTTCTCATTGAAAACAATATGGAAGGTTCTTAGTGGCGTTTGACAAAAAAAAAAGGCAAGGGTTAGTAACATTATTAAGTGCACAGTGAACACAGGTACAGAGACCTAATTATCACGCTTTTGAATTCAACAATATGATTTGAAAATTCCTAGATAATTTTAAATATATGTACATGTTAAAATTAGATGCATATGATAAAACAAATATTTGTGGAAGTCGGTGAAGACCAGAATAGGATTAATCTCTTAGTATGCAAAACTTTGCAGAATAAGTAGTCTTACCATTTAAAACTTGAAGCATACAGTCCTCGAGCAATGGCTTAAGAGCTTCATAAAGTTCTACCATACCCATTCCTGTCTCAGCTGAGAAAGCAATAGGATCTCCAAATCCCAACCTAAGGGCTTCACCAGAAGCTGCAACAAGAGAACCAAGACTATCATCTAGTGATTCAGCTTTATTCATCACCACAATAGTCTTCATTCCAGGTGCTTGCTTTCGCAACCATTTTCCAACATCCAAATCCATGGGCTGCAATCCGTCTCTAGTCACAAGATAGGACGAAGGAAGTAATTAAACTTTGCACTCAATATAAAAAAATATATAATTATAGAGAGTAGCCACCAAAGTATCCTTTCGCATGTAATCGTGTATATGATATCAAGTTCAAAAACTTTAGTGTGAATAGCTTCTGCAATAATTATAAGGACATGTTTATATGCAATATGTTGGAGGGTTGCACTTTAGTAGGTGTTCTGTTTTCTTTTTTATTTCAATTGATAGGTTGGGTGGACTTTTCCCTGACTTCCAGCTATGTGCTGTGTGCGGCTCCCGCTTTTTTCTGTCGTTAAGGTGGAGAAATGAACCAAGAATTCACTCTCGCTTGCCACTACTAATGGAGTCTCGGTCGATTTCCCTTCTTTTAACAACTCAGTTGTTTCAGTTTTCTAAGTTTGAAAAGTCAAGCCCCTTAGACTGCTTAAATTCTCTCTTTCAATAATAGAACTCTGTCTTGCAAAATAATATACTGTTCAATACTAACTTCCAAGTATACCAAATAAAGGACCACAATTCAAATTGTATACCTAACTTCACGAACTATTACAAAAGGTATCTGTTATAAATAAATTTAGTTTACTTTTACGTACAGCATCCATGCTCATGATCCATCTAAGTCATTAAATGTAATCAATGTATCCTCCATCTTAATCATTACATTGATATAGTTTCCTCCCCGAGTTGTTTGTCAGTCTATTGACATATATTTTATAGTGCAAAAAACTCATTACAACAAAAATTCCATGGATTAAGGTAACAATCCTCACTCAAACTAACCTCGCATCTATGAGGAAGAGCGCAAACTGCGACCTTCTTAACACATTCCCAGTCATTCCTGCAGTTCTGCCAAGAACAGAACCAGAAGAAGCTTCTGCTTCCAAACCTGCTGAATCCAACACCCTAAACCGCAAATCACTCAGTTTCGCAATCCCTTCTCGTATGTCTCGAGTAACATGATCATTAGGAGTATTGTACACGAGAGCCTCCCTCCGTCGAATTAAGCTACAAGAAGACAAACGCACCTTATAAGTACAAATCACTTGTATCTGAATACCGCACACTAATTTAGCTTTCCTATAACAATCCTATTGTAAATTAAAAGGTAAATAGCATGTCGATTAAAAACTAACCGATTGAACAATGCAGACTTGCCAACGTTAGGTCGCCCTATAAGTAGTACAGTTGGAAGCATGTTTACATCTACTTTACTGAACTCAATGGGAGTATCACTTGTTACCTTAACTTTGGGTTTCTCAAAAGAAGCAATACCATTCGAATCAATACACAACTCTTTCATATCATGGTTTACATCAATATGTGAGGAACTCGTACAAAACCAAGCCATATTTTGACATACAGCAAGACTTGAGCTTGAGATTAATCTACAGTTATTCAAACCCAAATTCGCAGCCCCAGATCTCTTTATTGTAAAATTATCAGGCAATGATCCTAATAAGAAGTAGCAAGTTAATTTTTTTTTTTTAAAAAACATCAAATAAAGATCAAAACTTTAGTTGTTCCAAGACAAATACAACAACAATTTATAAAAACAGCAGATGAATATCAAAAATTACCACATTTAAAATAAAATAAAATAGAAAAACTTACTGGGATTTGAAGCTGAATCACATGAAGCCATGTCTTGATTTGAAATGGGTGTTGAGTAATTGATGTAGTCGGACAGAGAAGTTGTAAGTCTGTTGAGGAGACTAAAACCATGTCGGCTTTTTCGGTTTGAGAGAGATCGAATCAATGGAGGAAACATTTTCGAATTCAGCTCTTAGGTCTTGGGTTTTGGGTTAATTGGTCTCTGTCTACAAAAATGAATCCATCTATTCTTTAAGTTTCCAAATTTCCTTACTTCGACCAATAGATAAAGAAAAAGAAGTGATTTGGGTTATTATTACAATATATATGCACAAATGAAACGAAGTAAGCGTACCGTGTGTTAGTGTGGATACGTATGAGTGTATGAGTTCTTGTTTATGTTTTTTGGGTATTAGGGGTTTAGAGGGTTTAGGGATTGCTAATGAAAGGGAATGTCCACCTGTGGAGGCAGAGGGAAGAAGGTGATGATTTTAATAAAAATTATCTGGACTCTCAAATATCATTAATTCATTAGTACATATCATAATTCATAAGAACAAACAAAAGGCTCTACTTGTTGATTCACATCAAGTTATATATGTTGCATGCGAGTTAAATAATTTACTTATAGGATAAATTAATTTTATATCAACAAAAATTTTAAATGGGTTTATACTTTAAAACACATTAAACCTAAAACCATAAATATACACTAACATTAAAAAATAATAATCATGATTTTCTTAAAATTAAAAATAAAATTACAATGAAAGGGCTGTTCATAAATGGTGGTGTAAATTTTCATCCTAAGCATAGACTAAATTTACCAATCATTCTAGTGTTATATCATAGCCTAGACTCATTTTTCATAATATTTTTTTGTTTCAGAAGAATGTGTCACTTGTCATTTTCTTTTTCAATTTTTTTAATATTATTATAATTTTCTTATTTTATTATAATTAAATTTAATATTTAATAAATTTAAAATGTAAAAAATATATATTCCAAAAATTAATGAATTTTTTCTTGTTATGATTGACCAAAAAAAAAAATCGCCAGGTCTCACATTGCATGTGAAAATTCTTAAAAATTCTCCATATAAAAAATAAAATAAAATAAAAAACACGAAATAAAAGTCCTCCTTCAACCTTGCCCTAGTCATAGTCTCCTCGACAATCTAGACCACGCATTTTCCACCAAAGTCAAAACCCAACCACAACAGAATATAGAGATGTAAAATCTGTAGATGTATATATTATGAAGTTGATGACAGAATTCATTCAATCAAAACCCTCCATATGCATCACATTTTACATACCCAATCAAAAACCCTTTTTTACTTTTCACCAATTTCTTCCTTCCCGCTGAAGATACACATACACATATACATATATGTTTATTTACCCACATATCTGAACGTAAATTTAACAGCTTTAGAAGAGTTTCAGATATAGATCACTCCTCTTGTCTTTTTGTATAAATTTATAGCAATTCATATTTGTGGGTGGGATTTTAAGAGAGTGGATTGAAGAGAATGGACGGAATACAACCACAACCAAATCCGATTCCGAGGACTAGTGGAGGAGGTTTTTGGCGACTTTCAAGGCAGAAGAGCTGGTTTGATCAAGGCGCTTACCTCTGGTTTGTTAATTTTTTCTTTTGTTATGCATTATATATGTTATAGTTGTGTAATTTTTTAATTCGAGTATTTGAATTGAATGGGTTTTACTTATTGTGGTTTTATGTGTTGTGGGTTATTGCAGAAGTTGAAAAGTTTTTTCAGGAGTGTGATCCTGGTCAGTTCTTTCTTTTCTCAGTTAATTACCATATTTTCATGGCTTCTATCTATACATCTGTCATTTGTATGAAATGTGATTTTTATTGTATGGATGATGGATGCAGGGCATTAAATGCATTTTTTTGTAGTGATTGCATGAATATATAATTTTTGTTTTCATTCATTAATATCTGTTCTTTAGATTCTCTGCATTGGCAGTGCTTGCAGTCCAGTATCTTTTGTACTTTTCCTTTCATACTTTAATTTGTTGTTTGTTTTCTAGTTTCTTCCTAAAATAAGAAACTTTTAAGTTAAGTGCTTAGTTGAATGTTTCTAAGCAATCAAACTCAGATATATGACACTTTCGATGGGCAGCTGTAAGAAGGATGAGAAAATATACAAATTTTGAATGAGACTATTGTGAATAATTTTTCCTTGCTCTTAAACATGGAGTTGATGTGACTTCATGTCTGATAAACTCTCCTGCGACTACTTCTCTATAATGATCGATATGCTATTTTTATTGATCATTCAGAATTTCAACATATCATGAATGATATTTTTAATCCCTTTACTGAATTTATTATCTGTTATATTGATGATGTTTTAATTTTCTCTTCATCCATAGACCAGCATATTAAACATTTAAATATTTTCAAAAATGTTATCATAAAAAATGGTTTGGTAGTTTCTGCCCCTAAAATGAAACTTTTCCAAACTAAAATCAGATTTCTTTGACATAATATTTTCAATGGAACTATAATTCCAATTGATAGATGTATCGAATTTGCATCTAAATTTCCAGACGAAATTAAAGGTATTAACCAACTACAAAGATTTTTGGGAAGTCTTAATTATATTCAAGATTTTTACCCGAATCTTTCCCAAGATACTGCTATTCTGTATACTCGATTACGGAAAAATCCTTTACCTTGGACTAATGAGCATACTGAAGCAGTAATAAAATTCAAAACAAGGGTTAAACAGATACCTTGTCTTTCCCTACCTAATCCCGATTGGAAAAAGATTGTTCAAACTGATGCTTCTGACACATGATATGGTGGGATTTTAAAGCAATTTAATCCTAACAGTAAAAGAGAAGATCTTGTCCGTTTTACTTCAGGAACTTGGAAAGGATCCTCTTTAAATTATCCTACTATAAAGAAGGAATGCCTTTCAATTGTTAAATGTGTTTTAAAATTTCAGGATGATATTTTGAATCAGCACTTTTTAATCCGAGTTGATTGCTCAGCTGCAAAACAGATATTTAAAAAAGATGTTCAGAATTTAGTATCTAAACAGATATTTGCAACCTGGCAGAGTACTTTATCTGTATTTGACTTTGATATTGAATATATCAAAGGAAAACAGAATTCTTTACCAGATTTTATAACCCGAGAATATTTGCGGGAATGACCAGTAGAAGCTGTGGCCGCGGTTAGCGAGGCCGAGGCATAGCTAATTTGTACTATACATAATTCCCTTCTCTAAATACTCAATCCAGTATTTCTTCGGCTTCTTCTAGCCAACCAACAGTAAAGGATGTTCTCCTATTACCCGAACAGTACGTTCCAAACAAAAATATGGAAGAAACAGTATTGATCATTGAACAGAATGATGAGAAATGGATGAAAGATCCATGGGAGATAAAGAGGCGTTATTTAACGACTCAACAGTCTCCTTCCCGTTTCAATCAGTATCGCTATGTTTATGAGCAAATTATCCTTGAAACAGCATCCATGGACATTAAGCACTGCTTCATGATCCATCAAAATCAGCTAGTCCAATCCAATACAGTAAAACCGTCAAGAGCATCATGCCTCTTGCTAATTGGGGTATTAATCCCCATACTACCCAAACCATTGAATCTAGTCACACAGCAGAAACCAGATACATCTATTGGGATTATATTGATTCCTTTACACAGGTATTTTATTATCAGAATTCAATTCATAATCATAGTTGGTTTATCCGTATCTGTCCTGATGTTCTTAAAAACGAAATTCCCAACTAGTTTTTCGTTTGGTGGGATAAATTTGGAATCACTCTTGAAACCCTACCGAATTCCGTTCAAACAACATTCAAAGAATGGCAAATAGCTTATGCCCATATACTAGTAAATAAAGATTTGTCAATGCTTAAATTACTGGCCCATTTCATAATTCGTTTCAGTATCCCTTGGATATGGAAATGGGATTTCTAATGTGACTATCAGAATAAAATTCCCCGTCTTAAAAGGGTATTTTTTACCAAATGGTGGGATAAAGGACTTAATTCCACTTTACCAGAACTTCTCAAATCCATAGAAAATCATACTCGGACTTGTTTAGATGTTATACCTCAAAGCCTTCCAGCACCAACACCAGTCAATCCTTTTGTCAAAATCCAAGCAGACTTATAACAGAAGTTTCCGAATCTAACTGAAACTGAACTCATAGTCAAGACTATGGATTATATGAAAACACAATTCCTACAGTCTCTAGTCCAAGATGATGTTTCTATGAAAACAGTTAGCGATGATTAATCTGAACAGGATGACAATCAATTCAACGTCTTAGCCGGAGAAAGTCAAGAACCAGAACCAACCATGGGAGACTTTTGGGATTCTCTCACTTCCATGATTTCCGAGAAAATGGAACAAGACAAAAAAGGAAAAGGAAAAGCATAAAGCTATTCTCCACTACAGCATCAATAATCTGAAAAGGACAACCACAGTACCTCCACCAGCAAAAAAGACATGGCCAGCTGCACCTCAATTATCAGAAAATGACACCAGCTGTCAGCAATAATACTCCACTCAGCCGACAACCTGTCTCACGCCTTCCACTTCCTATGGCTGAGAGTTAAAGAAGAAAAGATAAGGATTACTGATCGACTCCACTACCAAGGACACGCCAGATCCTTTCTCATCTTCTTTCTTGTATAAAAGGGGATGTCCTCACCCATTGTTGAGGCAGATTTTCTTTTACGATTTCTCTGTATTCTCTCTCTCTCCCTCTCTCTCTAAATATTGAATATATAAGTTTGAAGTTTGAAGATATCCAAGGCTCCCTTGTAAGTTTTAAGTATTGCTTCTATTAATTATTATGTCTCTTTACTAGAGCTTTTAGATTATCATACTGAAAACAGTAATCGTTATAAAACAGCATATCGAACTGCATCTAATAGCCATAATCGTTCTTATTTTTTAGAACAGTTCAACAAATCTGAACAATTTATCGTTTTAACTAAAAACGCTATACAGGAAGAAACCTGTCGGCTTATAGTTTTGGGAAGACCCCCAAATCAACAGTAACTTTATGAGATCATATATGTAATAATTTATCTGATAATATATATTTAATATGCCTTTAAACATTCATGCCATCTTACTAGATGAGATAGATTAAGATTGATATCTGATTAAGTGGAACGTCACCCAAGTCGTGTTTTAGGACTTTGCCTTTAGACGTGTTATGGCGTTGTGGCTTTTATCCTCTGTAAATCATTGACAAACGTGCTTTATTAATATCTTTCTCCGATCCTCCCTCCTTTGGTATCAGAGCCATGATAAGTTTATTGACATATTAATGAATATATTACTTATAAATTATGCATATATGATCACTTTGAAAAATGACTGATTTTTCCACCTCTTCTGTAACAACAGTAGCCAATACTTCATCTTCTACTTTGGAAGCAACTGAACTTATTGTCTATCAGGATGTAAAGGAAGCCCTTGACAAATGGACCCTTCCTAAAATCAAACCAGAAACTATTTATAAAAGTGGAACGTTTGATTTTATCAGCAAAAGAATAATTAAAACCTTTGAACATGCTGTTCCTTTACAGAATAATGATGAAATATTATATTTATTGCATGTTGAAGATTTATATCCCTTTTTGCAAAAATATAAATATGTTCATATAGGACTTGTCCAAGTAGCTTTTAAACCTTTGACCTTACTTGGTCAAAATACCAGTATTCAATGCACACTTAGAGATGGTAGGTGTCTCAACTGGAAAGCCTCTCTTATGGGTGCTATTGAAACTAGTCTTGCTCATGGACCAGTTTATTTTAATATTTATCCGAACTCAAGCGTTGCTTTAACTGATAATAATTTTTCAAAAGTTTTAGAAATGAGAATAATATCTCATGGCTATGAGTATCTACCAGGATCTCCTCCTTTTGCCATATTATTCCGTATTCATCTTAAAGTATTAACTACTTTAAATCCCTATATCAGGAAACAAAGCCAACAAGGACACACTGTCCTAATTGACACTAATCTTTTTAGCAGTCAAGTGGCTATTCCCAGAATGATCCCTTGGGAAGAATTAACTTTCCCAAAACAATGGCAAATTACTAACGCCGTTCCAACCAGACCTATAATTAGACAATCCATTGAAGATGTTGTCCAAACCAGTAATGTAAATGTTTATTTAAAATTCCAAAGACCTTTTACCCGAAGCCGGTCTATTAATAATGTTTCTTATAATATTGATTCCCTGAATCTTCTAGACAAGTGTGTGTCTTACCCCTTAGAATCTATTTTTCAAGAGTCTAAGAATCCCAGCAATGAGTCTGTCAAAAATGAAGACTTCATTAGAGGAATTCATATTTCTGAAAATCAAATACCTCATGGTATATATGAAACAAATACTCCTCCAAACAGAAGACCTTATAGTCTAACTGCTAGTGATATGAATTTTGAATGTTAATGGATTTTTCTCCAAAAAGTAAAATTCGCCAATATTTAAATCAGGAGTTCATGCAGGATAAATACCAGAATTTTAGAAATTGGTATTTTAAGAATCATAATAATGATAAATTAGCAGAAATAAAATCTGATTTTTATACTTATCTGAACTAGAAACAATGTATTTTATCATTTGTTAAATGGTATTATGATTTTGTTTCTAAATCAGACCTTTACAATGTAAGTCAACTAAATGTGTTGACAGGAATCCCAAAGGACTGGATTACCACTAATGGTAGTGTTATCCAGTCTATTCATCCACCTCTTAAGTCCCTTGAACTTAGCTCAGGAGATGAAAACCTGAAACCTTTAGTTATTAATCCGTATGTTGATATTACTGAAATACCTCGTCAACATGAAGATGTTAAAATAAAAGACATTTTACCCTTGTCTAAACAAAATAATTATACAAATTTATTCCTTCAAACTGTAGGAAAACAATTAACCAACCAGGATAGAAGAACAAAATCTTCATATTAATGATAATTGTCAAGTTATTCCTCAGAAGCTTGATCTTCAACCCGTAACCGTTAAACCACTCTTAGAAGTTAGTAATTTTAAAATGAAATCTTCTAAATCCGATAATGAGTTCATTGATAATCTTTTAAATAAAATGAAAGATTTAAACCTCACTCCTGCCTCCACGTCCTAGATCAATATGATGTCTGGACAGCCCTCTTCACAAACCGATAATACTAATACTGATAATGAAGAAGATTCCGATTCCTTTTCTCCTACTCATATTTTGGAAATCCAAAATAATTTTCAGGAAATGCAAAATATTAATAAAACTACTTACAGTAAAAAACCCATAAATCGTATGGCTTTATCTAGACCTAGTAGGTATTATTACCCTAGACCTACTCCTCAGGATATTCTGTATGAAGAAGACTTTCTTCATTCTCAAAAGTCTTACCATGGAAAAACCATTTATGAATGGAATATTGATGGCAAGACCGAATATCAAATATTCGAAACCATCCATCATATCATGATGTATGCGACTGTCTGTAAACAGAATGATAATACTGATCACCAGATCTGCCGTTTCTTAGTTAATGGCTTCACCGGCATCCTTAAAGGATGATGGGATAATATGCTAAATGATAAACAGAGAACAGAAGTTCTTCAAGCCTATAAAGAAGAAATTGATCATGTTACTAGACTTCTAACCAGGAAGGAAGACGCTTGTTGCACCTTAGTTCAAGCAGTCCTCCACCATTTTGTTGGACCGGGACTTATGAATACTGATAGGAGTAGAGAACTTTTACAGAACCTTCGATGCCCTTCCTTGATCCATTTTAGATGGTATAAGGATGTCTTTCTCATGAAAGTCATGCAAAGGGCATATGCTAACAGTAAACATTGGAAGGCCAAATTTATTGACGGCCTCCCTACTTTCTTTGCTGATAAAGTCCGTAAAAAATTAAGAGAAACATGATCGCATGAGTATCCGTTATGACCAGTATTCTTATGGTCATCTTATTTCAGTAATTATTGAAGAAGGATTATCGTTATGTAATGATATGAAACTCCAACAATTAATGAAACAACAGAATCTCACTAAAAGACATGAGATAGGAGAATTTTGTGACCAATTCTCTTATGATACAAAATTACAGTATCCCAATAAGGCTAAAAAACAGCAAAGTTCGAAGCACTCTAGACCTTATCGAAGACCTTCTAAGAAATCTAAGAACAAAACCCCCTGAAAAAACCACTAAGAAAAGAAGGAACAATAGTAAAAAAGATAAATCTAAAGTCCAGTGTTATAAATGTGGTAAACCAGGACATTTTGCTAATAAATGTAAATCAAAATTGAAACAGAAACTGAATGAAATGTCCCTTGAAGAGGACATTCAACAACAAATTCTTAATTGTTTATCCAGCGGTGATTCAGAATCAAGTGCAGAAGAAGACTTGGCAGAAATCTATTCTGAATCTGACGAAAATTCTGTTAAGGATCAATGTCAAGCTTGTACTATTAAAAATAACTGTAATACGACTACTGAAGCTAACTATTGGAAAGCCATCGTTGAAATGAATGGTTTAGATATTGGAGGACCCAGTATCAATGTCCTAACAGAAACCCAAAAGTCCCTTCTCGACTTAGCAGATCAGATTAATGATCCAGAAATTAAATTAAAGTTTTTGGAAGCCTGTTATAAAAACCAAAAAACAGAAGAAATTCTTCCCATAGAACAATATAGCATGAGAGAAGTCATGAAACGTGTTCAAAATGTTTCTACTACTGAAAAGCCTACTACTATCCAGGACCTTAAGAGTGATATTAATATTCTGAAATCTGAAATAAAACAATTACAGAATACTAATTTTATTATTTTCCGAGACTTAAAAAATATTAAAGAACAATTAATTCATAAACAGGATAATAATATAGAATCCTCTAAGACTGAATCTTCTGATAAAGTAGAATCTTCTAAACAATATTTAATGCTTATGAATCAAGTAGTCTTTCAAAAATGGTATATCAGAATTACTTTTGTTATTAAACCGGATTTTATTATTAAAAATGCCATTGCCCTTGTAGATAGTGGTGCTGACATGAACTGTATTCAGGAAGGGTTAATTCCTACTAAATACTTCCAGAAAATCACTTAATCTTTAACCAGTGCAAGTGGAAACACTATGAATATTAAATACAAGATACCTGAAGCCTTAATCTGTAATCAAGGTTTATGTTTACCTACTTCTTTTGTCCTTTTCCGTAATATGAATCAAAGTATCATATTAGGCACCCCTTTCTTGTGTCTTTTAATGTCTATTTCAAAAATCGATACTTTAGGAATTCATACTACTCTTAACAACAGACATATTGTTTTTGAATTCATAACAGAACCTTATAAAAAAGAATTAAATCAAGTTAAACACATGATTTATTCTAAAGAAAAGCAGATTAATTTTATTCAAAAAGAAATAAAATTTCTTACTACAGAACAGATAATTTTACAACCTTCTTTACAGAACAAGATAAAATTGATCTACAAGACTCTTCAAACTGAAATCTGTAGTAATGTCCCTAATGCTTTCTGGAACAGGAAGAAGCACATTATTTCTCTTCCTTATGTCCCTAATTACAATGAGAAAAATATTCCTACTAAGTCTCGACCTAGTCAAATGAAAAAGGAATATTTACTTCTTTGCAAAACTGAAATTGAGTCCCTTAAACAGAAAAATTGATAAAACCTAGTACTTCTACCTGGAGTTGTACAGCTTTTTATGTCAATAAAAATTTAGAAATTGAACGAGGAACTCCTAGACTCGTTATTAATTATAAACCGCTTAATGAAGCCCTTCAATGGATTAGATATCCAATCCCGAATAAAAAGGACCTTCTTGACAGACTTCATGATGCCACTATTTTCTCTAAATTTGACATGAAATCAGGATTTTGGCAAATACAAATTAGAGAACAGGATACTTATAAAACTGCTTTTACAGTACCCTTTGATCATTATGAAAATAAGAAACTTTTAAGTTAAGTGCTTAGTTGAATGTTTCTAAGCAATCAAACTCAGATATATGACACTTTCGATGGGCAACTGTAAGAGGGATGAGAAAATATACAAATTTTGAATGAGACTATTGTGAATAATTTTTCCTTGCTCTTAAACATGGAGTTGATGTGACTTCATGTCTGATAGACTCTCCTGCGACTACTTCTCTATCATGATCGATATGCTATTTTTATTGATCAACTTGAACAAGAGCCTGTGCAATTATGTCATGCCATGTTGAATTTCTTTTCCCATCTAACCATTTAGTTTCTATGTACTGAATCACTTGCAGTATGGTAACAACTTAAAAATGAGATTTTTTCTTAAATGCCTCTAGTTTATTAATCTTGGTAAGAACTAAACCTGACAATCTAATTAGTTAACTATTGAGTCAACTATATTAACTGAAACCAAATGGGTTGGGTAACTATTTTTATTTATTTAAGTTGGGTACAGTTTGGGCCCATATTTCTTTATAGGCCCAAACCGGTATTTAACAGATTTAATTCCTTATCTACTCTTCGCTGTCCACCCATATTTAACAGATTTTGTATCAGAGCTTCGTTATACAATTAATTGATATTCATTATATATGAATAGTTTAAATGATTATACTCAACAAAAATCATACACATCATTAATATCTTTTCAATATATATTTTAATCACCAAAATATTAATTAAACTTTGAACTATTGAATCATTTCTAATTTTTCATACTCTTCTACAATTTTTTGTTTTCAATTAGACTTCTCTCTTTTAATGTAAAGTGCCAACATATGTTCAATTACATCACTTAGCATTACACTTGGAGATTAAAATATATGTATGGTTGTGATTGATTATAATATCGAGATTAAAATATATGTATGGTTGTGATTGATTATAATATCGATATATTATCTTAAGTTATTTTTTATAAAAAGTTTTTCTTAACAAAAATTAGGAGCAAAACAGTTTTGCCTTCCAGAATTTCAGTCCCAATTTGTCCTCTACTTGGAATAGAATATTAATTTCAGCCAATGACGATGGTATAACTGGTAAATAAATGTAAGTTTTGAAAGATGAGAACCCAGTCGACTCTGATAACATATGAAACAACCCAGTCAAATTCCGAGTCCGGAACAAATCTTGGGTCAAATTCCAAATCCGAATTAAATCAAATCCATTCAAATAAGGCCTTAAACCACTGGCCTAATAGTATCTTCTTGAGTTATCTTAGTCCACCACAGGCTCACTCAAAAGGTCATGACTTGAAGGTACTATTTGGTAGTTATTTAATTTCTTAAGTACAAACATTTTTTCCATATCTTTCGATGTGGGATTAGGATGTTACATCTAGACATACATGAATGTGTGAGAGAGATCTACCTACTTACCTTTCTCATATATTTATTAGTAAATTAGGAATCCAGTCTAAATGTGTGCTATTCTGGCACTCAAAGAGGTTACTAAAGGTCTATTTTGCTTAGTGATTTTTCGATAGCATCTTATGTGATGGGGACGGAGGTTCTGGGAACAAGGTTAAATATCACACAGATAATTCTTACACAAAACTCAATCAATTCTAATAATTCAACGTGTCAAAATAATAAAGTACATCACTATTTATAATACTCCTAGACAATTTTCCCAACTTAAATTGGACTCTAATAAGATAAGTACAAATTAAATAACCTAATTAAAATATAACTTCTAATTTATGGGTTTCCAAAGCCTTTTATATTGTTCTAACCAACTTTCACGGGCTCGTCCTACATCAGTTCTCCCCTGTTGAAAAAAACTCGACTTGGTCGAGTTAAAAACATCAACACAAGAATAAGCACGTTAGATCAGCAAGGAATTCTTTGCAAGTTTCAAATTTTCATATTGATAACACAAGTAAGTGTGAACTTGGTATTGCCTTTGATAATTGGATTAATATTAGCACGAGTATCATGTTACACATGACGATCCCAAAACCATGTACGCCCTAAGATAATGTGACAAATCTTAAGGGGCAGAACATCACACATAACGGTATCCTTAAACTTGCCAACGGAAAATGTAACCAAACACTTTTGAGTAACCCGCAACTTTGTATTGGTAATTCATGCAACATCATACGACATCGGGTGAAGCTCAATTTTTAATCGAAGTTTCTTAACTGCTTCCTCAGAGATAACATCGGTACAACTTCAGGTATCAATCACAAGAGAGCATATCTATCCCGCACATTTGACCCTTGGCTTAAAAATTTGCCCGCGATGGATTTTAGGATAATCCTTATGTTTTTGGGCAATAAGTAAAGGTCGAAGAACTCCTAAATATCCTTCCAAATAAGCATCAACTTCTAAATCCTGCTCATCAGTCTCATATTCGACGTCTAATGGCTTGCAAACCTCTTCGTTCAAGTCAATTTTTCTGCACTCTTTGTCAACAAGAAGTTGCTTAGAGGGAGAAGAGGCAACCTTCATCTTCGAGGAAGGACACTCAAAAGACGTGGCCAAAACCATGACAGTTATAACATCTAGATGCATGGTTGTTGCTAGCATTAGTAGAACATGGGCTACGATTAGGCTTGCTAACAGCTGAAGGACTCATTGGCGATATTTCCACGGGCTTGTTTTTAATAATCTCCACAAAAATACGTTCAGTTCGAGTTTTGACTAGTATTAGAGGCCTAACAAAATTCCTTTTTAAATTATCCTTTACTTGGATAGCAACTTGAACGGCATCATCCAAGTGCAGAAGTTTACCTGAAGGTAAACCACTTGCAATCTCCAAATTCAATCCTCATCGGTACATGGAGATTAAAACTTCTTCAACCCAAGGGAATTCTGACTGTGTAACCAAACTGTAGAACATTGAAATATATTCGTCTACGGATTTACTTCCTTTCACCAACTCAGTGCAAATATGTTCGCTGCTTATAATTTGAAGGTACAAAATGTCGTGTCAATGCAGCTTTCATATCTTCCCATCTTCTCGCAGTTATATATAAATTTGTTGATGTTGATCCCACCAAATACGAGTTGTCCCTTTCAATTTCGCTTCCGTAATTTTTTTTCTTTCATCGGATAGTTCATACCAACGGAAGAAGCTTTTCCAAGCTGTGAATCCAATCGAAGAATGTTTCGGGACCATTATCGCAATTGAAGTCTCCAACATCTAATTTAGCTCTATTTTCCATTGCATTCATTCTAGGATCTAGAACGATTAACTCATGCATTAGGGTCATGTTGTAGTCTCAAATGATTAAGATCCAGGATGAGGTCTTTAAAATTCTTATGAGCATCTTTTTGTCACTTATCGACACGTTCCGTGAGTACGTGAACTTTTACTGCAAGTGTTATAATAGAAGTTTTTGCATTTGTTGTATTTGCAGTAAGCGTTGAGATTGAATCTTCAATCCTTTTGAGACGTTAATCTTGTTGTAACATATAAGCATCAAGCTTGACGTTGATTTTTTTGGCATTTATCATGGTTCCTGCAAATGGAAATATGACTTTTTTTTCTTGGACTTGCTCTAGGGGCTTAAGTGAAGAAAGTATAAAGAAACAAGGACTGAACTGAAACTAATGAAACTTCATGGTCTGGAATTGAAGAAGATGAAAGTACAGGGACTGTAAAATTCTAGGGGTATTTTAAAATTTAAGAAAACTTGGGGGAATTGAAATAGAAAACTATAAAAACTTTGAGGTACCTAACTGTAATTTACCAGAAGATATTTACTTTATCAAATCTAGGAGAATTGGGGGATTTTTGATTAGCTGCATTCAAAGAAAAAGAAGGATTTTTTGTCTACCATACTTTAACTTCATTTTTCCTTGTATCAATAACTCAAATTAAAATGCAATTATCTCCAAGAACAAAATGTTTGTTACTCTTAATACCACTAAGGCCCAATACTACAGAGAAATTAAATTAAGTACTCCAGATACAAAGTTCAAGAACTAATGCCTCTTCAAAAGAGAATCTTGAAGAACTATACGATCCATTTCCATACCTCCCTCTCATAAAAAGGAGGTGGGATAATATGGAATTGAAAGATGTGAGTTGTAAGTGTTGTCTTCATCTGTTGTCAGACAGTTAGCTTGACCTTTGATGGCTTTGTAGTTTTTTCTTCTGCAATACCTTGACGTGACATGAGCGTGAAAGGGGGTTTAAGAAGACGTCCGAAAAAACGACGTGTGTAGAAATAAAAATTGAAGAGGTTTTAAGAGATACAAGAGAAATAAATGATTCAATGATCTGTTCAAATAATATGGTTCGAGAGAAAGTAAGAGTATCTACTCAGCTACTACAATTGGTCTTTCTGTCCTTTACGCAAGTTTAAAGGTTAAGGGAGCCTAGGAGCCTTAGAGATGAAAAGTTGAAGACTTTCTCGACCAAGATGAGGATGGTGACGGTGGCGATGGCAGTGGGGGTGGGATGCAGTGGCGGCTCTAGCGGCACTGCTATTTTACTTCTTCGTCTCTTTATCTTTCCTTTATCGCGATTTTTGACTGTTCTAACAACTGACTTGGCTGGCAAATCTTACTGTTTTGGCGTAGCTCCTTGTCCCATTCTTTTATCAAAATCGAAATGACCAAACTTTCTGATCTTGCTGACAGAGGCTGCGATTTAGGGCTGCAACTTGGGCTGTGTTTGGCTAGGTTTCTTGCTGAAATTGCGGTTGTGATTGGTAATGTATAGCGTACCGGGTTGATCTTGGCTGTGTTTGGGTTTGGTGCAACTAAGGTTTTGTAGTGACGTTAAAGCTTATGGGTTGGGCAGCGGGCAATAATTTTTTACTTTCTAGGCAGCGGTTGGTTGTGGGATTGTGACTTGTTTGTGGGCAACAGATTTGGGATTGCTAGGGGTGTAATTGGTCCGAGTGTAGCATAGTTATCAAGGCGCCTGCCGGGAGCTTAAGCGCTTAGGCGACAAGGCACCCGACTAGTCGTCCACAAGTTGACAAGTCGTTAACAATATTAATTTTATACGTATAAAATTATATATATTAACATTTATATGAATATTTATATATTTATATTTCTAATGATTTACCATATTCATAATGCAGGTTATAACATATCAAATCACAAGACAAACTATATTATATAACTATTTTTTTTCTCTTTAATCTCTTGAATTATAGCTGAATTGGCTCTGCACAGAACCAGACCATACCAAAAAACAAGCAATTACTTCATGCATGCGTATAGTAGGACAGAGTGCAGAATCATAACCATTTGATAAGTTGGCACGTGTACCATGGCCTAAGCAAGTAAGCATATATCATATAAAAAAAATTAAAAGGAGTCTGATTACCCCAACCCAAAAAGAAGATAGAAACATAATACCAAAAAAAAACAAAGAGAGCTCCTGGTTGTCCCTCTTTGTTTCTTTCAAAAAGATAGAATACCCAAAGGAAAGAGAAGAAGAAGAGTAGAAGTACTGAAGTAGAGAAGTAGAGAAGAGAACAAGAGAAATAAAGTAGAAGAACATACCGGAGGTGCCGAAGCCGTCGCCGAAGTCATTGTCATAGTCGACGCGGCTTGCTCTCCCTCGTTGTTGTTCTCCCCTTTCTCCCTCTCTGTATAAGTTTTGCTGGCTTGCGAGTTGCGATCGATTCCTGACTTTATTTTTTAGTTTTAGTTAAGTTCGGGTCAAACTATACCTTGACCCGTAAATCCAAGTCGCCCGATTTGAAATTTAGTCGTCCATGTTGATGCTAAGTCCGTCCAAGGCGACACCTTTTATGGCTGAGCGCTCGACTCTCTAGTTTTTGACTAAGTCGCCTTGACTTGACGAATAAGCGTCGCCTAGGCAACGACTTGATAAGCATAATGTAGCGGCTAGGGTTTGGTCATATTGGGCAGGCAGTTTATGGTTCAAGGTGATGACACTGATTTTGGGACGGCTGAGGATGGATTGAATTAACTCTGATACCAAAATGATGGGGACAAAACTCAATCAATTCTAATAATTCAATGTGTCAAAATAAAGTACTTCACTATTTATAATACTCCTAGACAACTTTTCTAACTTAAATTGTACTCTAGTAAGATAACAATAAATTAAATAAGATAATTACAAATTAAAGAAACTAATTAAAATATAACTTCTAATTTATGGGCTTCTAGCCTTCTAAAGCCTTTTATATTATTCTAACCAACTTTCACGGGCTCATCCTACATCATATCTACTGTTGGAACAGTCATCTTTTTCCTATGTAAATTTACTTTCAGTTTAGTTTTAATAATTTTCCACTTTGTACATTCATGTTCGAAGCTGCTATGATTTTAGTAAAGTTAACGAGGTCTAATTGAAGTATATATTATAGTTTATTGCACATTTTTAACCATACCTACTGTCAAATCATTATTGTCAAGAATGATTGCCATTAAATTTCAGTCACAACTCGGTATTGACTAATATTTTCCCTTTGCCAAGAATGAGATTTTATGTAAACTATGCTTGTTGTAATTGAATCTTCTCGTGCTTCAAGTAATTAAGATAACAAGAATGATGTTGTTGCCAGAGAAGGTTATTTTGCTTTTAGAGTAATATGGTGCTCCTGATTAATCATTTTCAATTCTTTGCAAACAGTGCGAGTCTTGTTGACAATAACATAGATGAATTTCCTCTGTTGACTACAAGGGTTTACTATGTATTCACTGCTGATTGCAATATTTAAATATAGCTATTAGTGCAAAAAATTTCTGATTATATGCAATGGATTTGCTTGTTTCTGAGATGGTGATGTTTGTGCTTCAGAGAAAGAGAATCTGTGTCTTTATGGGCTTCCAAATGAGGCATGGGAAGTCAATCTGCCTGTTGAGGAGGTACCTCCTGAACTTCCAGAGCCAGCGTTAGGTATTAACTTTGCGAGGGATGGGATGCAAGAGAAGGACTGGTTATCACTTGTTGCAGTTCACAGTGATTCGTGGTTGCTATCTGTTGCATTTTATTTTGGTGCTCGCTTTGGTTTCGGTAAGAATGAAAGGTAATAGTTTTCTGAAACTCAATAATATATCTAAAATTCTTTGTTTTCTGATGTCATATTTTCCACTTTTCTTTTGGTGGGACAATGTAGCGGGATGTTCATACATGTTTTTGACATGATATTATATCACTGTGTGACACTTCAAAATGAGTAATGCTAGTAATCTCTTCAATTGCATACAGTGCTGACATCTGCAACTGTAATATATTCTTACTTAAAATCATATATTTATTCTTGGTTTGATGGTTATGGATTTGTCAACACCTAGTACAATAGTTTACTTGATCTGCATTCTCACGTTGGCGAGCATGTAATAGACAATACTTCTCACTGTTTTTATTGTTATAATGTTTTGTTTCTTGCATGCATATGTCCTACACTTGTAATCATTTTTTGTTTGCGTAATCCTGCTGCTATAGCCTCTCTGATGTCAATATATATCCAGTGTCGTGCATATCTGTTTCCCTGGTATCTGTCCTTCATTATCTGTTTCCCTGGTATTTGTCCTTCATTATCTGTTTCCCTGGTATTTGTCCTTCATTATCTGTTTCCCTGGTATTTGTCCTGGTATTATGCAGTTTTGGGAGTTATAAGTTAAGTAGAAACCTAAAAGTATAAATTAGTGTTTTAGTTGGATTCTATAAGAAATAAAATTATTGTAGAATAATAATTTATCATCATGAATTTTAGTTTTTAAAGGTAACTAATTTTAATCGCTAAAGTTTAAACACTAATATATTTTGTAATATATAATACATTTTTATAATATTTACTATTATTTACTTATAATATGTTTCCTTTATTTTTAATATACAATTATTTAGGAATAGAATTGTTGCAGAACAATGAGCTATCATCATTAATTTTAGTTTTCATAGGTAACTAATTTTAAATATTATTATATATTTCATAATTTGTTTTAACATTAGTAACTCAAGGTCTCCTATATAATAAAATGGTAACTAATTAATCCTTAATATATTTTGTAATATATAATACGTTTTTTAATATACATTGTTATTTAATCATTACATGTCTCATTTATTTTTAATATATAGTTATTTAGGAGTAGAAATGTTATAGAACAGTGAGCTACTATTATCAATTAAAATAATGCTACTATTACATAAAAAAAAGGTCACATAATGCTCACATACACACATGCATACTGCGGGCCCCATATATCAGGCGGGGCCCCACAGTATGCATGTGTGTGTATGTGAGCATTATGCGATCTTTTTTATGTGATAGTAGCATTGTTGTATCAATTAACTAAAGGGATAGAATTGTTGTAGAACAATGAACTACCATTATTAATTTATTTACTAAAGGAGTAGAATTGTTGTAGAACAATGAGCTACCATGCATATTTAAGTTAGAATTAATTTTTTAATATTAATTAACTAAAGGTTTCCTATATGAAATAAAATTAGTAACTAAAGTTTAATCACTAAAATCTTTTGTAATATAAAATATATTTTGTAATATTAATTATTATTTATTCATAATATTTTTCCTTATATTTTAATTTATAATTATTAAAAGTCTGAAGTTGATAGAAATCTAAAAGTGAAATCCTATTCATGGTTTTTACATTAGAGTTAATTTTATGACTAAATAACAAAAAAGACTTGTGTACTTAAAGAATAAATTTGTTGTAAAATAATAAGTTAATATTTACTCATAATATTTTTCTTTATATTTTTAATATATGGTACAAAGTTGAGTAGAAACCTAAAAAGTAAAATCCTAAACATGGTTTTAAAGTCAAAATTTATTGAATGATAATCAACTAAAGGACTACTATAAAAAAATAGAATTGTTTTAGAACAATAAGTTACATTACACCTTTGAGTTTTCAAAGATCATACTTACAATTTTGGTTCTACTTAAATTCTAGGAGCATAGGACGAATATATGTATGTATGTATGTATGTATGTATGTATGTATGTATGAAGTAGTTCATTATCTCGTGCAAAGTACGGGTCTTGGTGTAGAATTATTGTATTGTATATACTTTTATATAATTTTTTATTACATAAAATTATTATTTTTATTTATGAGTTTTATTTTATTAAATCATATGGTTGGTGATTGTATTATAGTATATTAAATATGTTAATTATAGTAATAATAGATTAATAGTGTATGATAATTTTTATAAAGAAAATTATTTATCTAATAATATACGACTAATTATTAATGCAAAATTAAATAAACTACTTTTAACAGCTCTACAAACCAGAAGATCTTCATTATATATTTATCTTGACTAAACGAATTCAAACAAAACTATTGCAAAGATTCCACACAATTACAACTCAATTGACACTATTGTTTACTCAACGAAATCTACACTTGATAAAACGACTGATCTTGCTATACAAGATTTTCACAATTTGATATTGATTATACCAAGTAGTCCTGACAATTTGCATTTCTGTAGTCGACTAGGTTGCATTCTTGACCAACCAAACATGTAGTCGTAGATGGAATGCTATATATCATTCATTTCTTTCTTGAGTCCATTCGTGTTCTTATTTCACTTGGTCAAACACAATATGTATGAAAGGAGTAATGGACTACCTCCATCCTTGAAGAATGGTTGATGGATTAAATTGAAGACTGCCTCCGTCTCTCTCATTTTATTTCTCCCAATAAAAATAGATTCCTATGAAGAAAAAATTTATGTCCAAATTATCTATCTTAATTACCTCTAATTAATACTATACACCTTCCTAATTAATCTCCTAACCTCTATTTCTCTCTTAATAAAGTTATAAAGTCTATCATCTTAATTAGCTAAGGCTACTATACATTTTGAAAGTTTAAAACAATTCTTCTACTTTTGGAAGTTAAAGACAATTTTACATTCCTCTTTAGAGTTGATAATTTGGTCATTAAAAAGTGAACATAGAAAAAGTGCGAAGATTATAATGGGTAAGAAGAATAAATAACTATAGTAGTTAAAAAATGCACATACAAGGAAACTTTGGTTGTCACTTAAGCAAACCGTTTTTCGAAGTTGGCATATATAGATATTATTGACTATTGACAACCTTTTCTTGTATTATATTAGATTTGCTATGATTTGATCAAATCTCCAATAAGTAACACCCAACTAATCGAATTCCAAATAACACCCTCCACAGCTTCCGCACTGCACAATAACTGAGGCTCTTAACTAACCAAAGCTTGCCGCAGCAAGTCGTGTAGTCGCCTAGCTGCATTAGTGAGAGTTGCACGCCTTAAGGAACTAGTTGTCACTTTTCACGACTTGGTGATGCTATGAACAACTAATGGCCAAGGTGTACGACTTTCCCTTTTATTTTGTATCCCACCCACTTATTCAAACTCACGGGAACAAACCAGATCTAAGTTGCGATAAGCCATCGCCAAGATCAGAACAATGAAAGAAGAAAGAAGAAGACTAAATATGCCAGCTAAAGTGGTCACCGCCACATGCAAAAGCCTCCACGCCATATGCAAAAGAAGCCGTCGTTGCCTCCACCTGCTAGAACCGTTTTGTTGCGAATTTTTTTTCTTCGCTCCGACTACTTCCCCAATTTCTCTTAATGTACTATCGGACATAACACTTATGTCCTTATCATTCAGGCAAAATTTCATTAAAGTCCCCCATAGTTTGGTAATCTATTAAGTTCAACCCCTTAAGTTTTGTACTTTACAAATTTCACTCTGTTTGTATATTTGCCTTTCAGCTACCTCCTTGTAATTTTTTGTTTTTTTTAAATAGTTGTTGCAATGTCTTTTTACATGTGTTGACATAATTGTGTTTTTAATAGCATATTCCATATTGTTAGTAAATATGTTTTGGGTTTTAATATATTAAATTTCATTGTTCAATGCACTTTTAAAGAAATATAAATAATGTATAAATTGTACATTGTGAACGACTTGTTGCCATACGGACGCCTCATCGCCTAGGCGCCGTGACAATTATGGTGTTTGGTCATACCATTTATTCTTTTTCCTGCTGTTTTTGCTTGAGGGATTCCTTGGATAACAATTAAATTTTGTTATCTTGGTCATGAATTTTTTTAACACATTCCTACACCTCCCCAGTTAGAGGAATTAATACACATTCCTGCCTCATTTAAAAGCTCGAGCTCATTAAAAATGAAAAAGCTTGAGTTCGAATTTCAAACAAGCAAAGCTCAGCTTGTTCACACCCCTAGTTCTACATTTAAAAATAGAAGTACATTGAATTTGGTAGAAAAATTTGCATCTTCTTAGAAGTGTCATCTTCAGGAAAGGAAATGCATAGTACTTTTGACTAGTTCTTAACTTGCTATAACCCTCCACCATTTTCAGAATTTCTTTATTAGGAACTCTATGTTTTTGTCATGCAATATTTACAATATGTTCTAAGTTACTTGATTCTTCTATTTTTTTCATCGCATAACCTTATATGAACAATAATAATCACTTGAAATGTATTTTTCGAATGCTTCCCTTATTCTGGAATATACAACACCAAATTTTTGTGGACTTCTTGGTCACCTGCCTGACAAAACCAAAAAGTTAAGTTTTCTAAATTAATGTTCTTAATTTTCACAAATTTGTTACGTCTAAATGTACATGATGGTTCTTATAGAAGCTAACAACTCTTAGAAACATTTGTGCTGGAGTAGTTGAATCACCCCTCACAGTGTCCATTGGGAAGTTTTTCAAAGATGGTGCCAAAGGTTTCTACTGGCGGTACATGAGTGTCGTCGATTAGGTTGTATCTCTCATACAAAAGGATAACATACTAGCAAAAGTTACTCGCTTCAGTGGAGTCCAAAACATAGAATCACCGAGTACCCAAAATAGGTCTGACTTGCTCATACAAAAAATTAATGTCAGTACTGGTTATTGAATTTAGAATGAGCAGAGTGTAATTTGATGCTTATTTATTACCAAACTGACAAGTGTTTGGCTTTCTCCTAGCAGAACTAGCCTATGTTTTAAAATTTTCTGTGATTGATACATGAAAATTGGAGGGTGGACAAAACTCTTACAATTTATATTTGTGTTCCATAGTATGGAGGAAAATTTTGCATCTTCTTGGACATAATTTGGAATGGACTTTGAAAAATCATATCCTTTGAAACCTATTTGTAGACTCTTCTCAGTGCTATGGTATTAGTAACCGCGTGGTTTTTGAATTCTGAACTTTTAATTGAATAACATAAATTCATATTGTTGAGACATAAAGCCCCAACAGACCATCCCCAGCTACCAGATATATATTTGTATCTGTAGTGATAGGAAGAGATTGAAGAATGAAAGCAGTTTCATTTGGAGTGAGGGGACCTTTACCACGACTCCTCTAGACACGGGCTGCTTTTCCAGTCCAAGGTTTACGTTCTACCTGTGCAGCCTCTATAGCTTGCATGGAGGCTAGAGAAAGGCCATCGTACTGGCATTGATTGTCAGCTACCATGTCCGGTTCGAAACGAAGGTGAAGTGAGAAACGGTTTGGGTATGGCTTGCAGAAGCTCGGATTTCTCCAATGCATTGGTTAGACGTAGTGTACTGTAACATGCTTGACAAAGAACAGCCTTAGCATACAGGGGATACCTATCCCTTTTTTGGCTCATCGCAAGTGATTGAGATATAATGATGCTCCTGTAGAGAAGGGACGACGCTAATCAAATTGGCCTTTACGTTTGCAGCAACCAACATGAGCAGGTTCTCTTGATGCAATCTCAGCGGGCAATTCTTTCACAACTTTGACAAATCCATCTGCAAAACCACTTGATCCATTCCAATATGCAGCCACTTCAAACTTTGGTATGAAGACAAATTCAAATTTGGTTTGGAGTATTTTAAGAAAATTCCTTATAAGTTTGTTTGCCTTTAACGTTACCATTCAGGAAAAAGGTAACGAATCTAATTTTAATAGGAGACTAGTAAGGTGGTTTGAAAAAGGACTCTAAATATTTTATCTTCTTTGACTCCTTTTCTAATTTGACCTGATCTTTGTTTTTGGAAAAAATCTGTCAAGTATATCAGGTCCTTGAAGTTTCAAAATCAATATGAGGATTTCATGCTAACAATATTCAACTAGCCGTTGCTTGCTTCTACATAAATATTCATTCAGCTGGGCTAAAGAAACACACCTCACATGAAGCTGAAAATCATCATTGAGTATATCCATTTATAAATCTGATTCCAGTTATTGTATTTATCTTATATATTCTTTTTGAGCTGGAAGAAAAACTGTAATACTTCATAATCTTTGTAATCCAAGTGCAAGTCTGTTTTGGCTTGGGTGTCATTGTAATAGGTATTCTGTTCAAAGGTAGTCTCAAGGTCTCAGAGGTGAAAAAAGTTGCAGAGGTGCAAAAGTTGCAGAGGTACAAGGGGGCAGAGGTGTCCAAGTCAGATTTGAGCTACTTTGAACAGGGAGTTCTTTTTATTTGTACTTAATTGAATATTAAAGTTTAATAAAAAGAGTCTCCAATACCAATTGGTATTGGACGTGGATTAGGCCACTAGAGTAGAGGATAGGGGCTGAACCACGTAAAAATCTTGGCGTGATTAACTGTTCTAATACAGACAGGTATTAGCTGTCCGTTTATAGCAGACAAAGAACATAACTAATACGGACAGGGTTAGACTGTCCGATTATAGCCTGTTATAGCAAACTTTAAAAATTGACCATTGTAGATCACTTTTGAGTATTTACACCTATTCACCCCCCTCTAGGTATGGTCTCTTTTAAGAAAAATCTTCATTCTGAACTTCCAAAAGTTGAAGTTTTCACTTCCGAGCAACAGTGGTGGTCTACTTGTGGACTGACCTTCTTGAAAGTTTAGGTGTGCCATAGGATCTTCCCTACAACCTGCAAGGATCAATATTAGTAGAGTCTTGCTCTGATACCAAATGTAATTCTGTAATTAAGCACACCTAGAGGGGGGTGAATAGGTGTAAATACTTAGAAGTGATCTACAGTGGCCAATTTTTAAAGTTTACTATAGCAAGCTATAATCAGACAGTCTAACTCTGTCCATATTAGTTATGTTCTTTGTCTGTTATAAACGGACAACTAATATCTATCCGTATTAGTATAAAATTTTTCTGACTTAAACCAAAATCTGCAAAATATTAAAGCTTAAAACAGAAGCAAAACAACAGTAAATCACGCCAAGATTTTTACGTGGTTAAGCCCATATCCTCTACTCTAGTGGCCTAATCCACGTCCAATCCCAATTAGGATTGGAGACTCACTTTATTAAAATAATATTCAGCAATTACAAAGTAAATAAAACAACCTGTTACAACGACGATCGACGATCGATTGGACACCTCTGCCCCCTTTGCACCTCTGCAACACCTCTCACCTCTGAGACTTTGATAGCTTCGTTGTACAGACTGAATATTATTAAAAAAACACCAAGCCAACCTAGACTTGTACTATGTTTACAATAGATATGAAATAAAAATACAAGAACACTGTAAACCAAGACTAAAAGAGTGATGTGATGATTTATATCTTGGATAGCTTGAAGAGTTTCTGTTCAGTAGTCTTGTACTATCAATTTCGAGCAAAGCAGAATATATATAAAGGAGCAGAGCAACGGCTATGACATGTAACGTTCCTATTCTTCCAAGCAACTGCTATTACTTTTTAATTGAAATAGGAGATGAACGTTAGTAATAACAGCCTCAGATAAGGGAACGTTGCTATGCGAAATAGACAAATAAAATACAAAGACTAACTGAAAGAGTCCTATTAGCAGTTAGCATGATCCCTTCAAAATAGCAACTGCTGTTAGTATGTAACAAATAACTGCTCTATTCACTTTAAATAAGAATTCTTAATAAAACCATTTCCTAAAAAATCTCCCACACGTATAAATTGGTAACTCAATATATATAACAGATAACATATATATATATATATATATATATATATATATTGGAAGGATATAACCCAACAATTAAATATGAGAAATTTAAGGAATATGAAACTCCTTAAAATACTCCAATTCATATTTGAATTTGTCTTCATACCAAAACAGGTTTAGATATATATATTCTAGTTTATAAAAACTGAAAGTATGAGACAAAAATAAACCAACTTGTTTTATTTACTCCAAACTACAGCAACTTTTATGGGCTAGCATATAAAGTGTAATATTAATCCATGCAATAACCCATGCAAACTATTATATTAATATGCATGAAAATATTTGATTAACATGACTCAATTAAATTATAAGCCAATATAAAATCAATTTAGCCCATATAAACATTGTCATCATTAAAACAACAAAGTATAATTACAAACATTCTCCCCTTTTTTGATGATGACAATATATATATCATACTCCCCTAAATATATGGCTCCCCCTTAATTTAGGCAAATTTGTCAAACAGAATCTTTCAACATGGCATGTATATCAAATATTGCATGTATATCAAATAACAAATAGTATCCAAAGCATAACAGTAAGCTTAACCAACCAATACGAATTCAAATGTTTACAAAATCCCAAAATATCCAAACTAGTTATCCAAAAACCAGAACAGAGTTTAAACTTCAAATATTTAAATATCCAAATACCCAATCCAAAAACCCAAAATCTCTCCCCCTTTGACATCATCAAAAAGGAGAAATTAGTTGTCTTCCTTATCAGTCTCAAACAACTCATCTTCAATTTTCTTAGTAAGATCCTTGAATTGCACATCTAAGGATTCAACCTTCTCAGTAACTGTGAGTACTCTATTGGATAAGGAATTGAGTGAAGCTGAAAAATTATGCATGAGTTCAAGCTTTGTGTCAAACTTGGAATTCATTTCAGTAACAAGTTGAGAAAGGTCTGAATTTTGAGAAGCAAGAGGAATTGGAATAGAATGAAAAGTAGGAGAATGAGAAGGAGAAACAGTAGGAGCAGGAATATTTTCTTCAATGTCCCAAGATAAAACATTGTCAGTCCCAATTTTGGGTTTTGAATTTTTAAAATCTAAGTCATCAATTACTTCAGTTAATTGAAAAACTTCTTCATTCTCAAAAGATACATCAAAATGAGTAAATATCTTTGTCAAAAAGCCACCATATGGAAAACATTTAGATTTAGTTTTGACACAACTTTCCATGTGATTTATCATTAAAAGAGCATAATTAAATTTTGTTTTTGACAAAATGAGGGATGATAATATTAAATCTTGATAAGTCATCCCGGACCTACCACTAGTTCGAGGAATAAGATTTGCACGAATAAGCTTATGAATCACACTATTTAATGGAGTTGTTTCAAGAACTGTTGGTAAAGAAACAAACTCAGATGTGGGACAATCTTTAACTATTCGCAATTGTTGCACAACAGAGAGGCTTTCGAATTCCAATGGCCCTTTTAGAGTGAATGGGGAAGGGCCAGAACAAGGTATGTCAAACAAAACACCCAGTAACGCATAGTCTATTAAAATTGTTTTGTTTTTCACAAAAGTTTGAATCTGATTATGTGCAACAGACAGATTCCCATAAAATTGTTTAATCAATTTGGGATAGGCATATGTTGGGGGAAATAACAAACTAGATAGATCAAGATGATTAAAAATTTCAGTAACACCAATAGTATCAAAAAAAACAGGGTCGACAGGTTTGCCAAACACGATGGGTTTATTGACCATTAATTTCTGAAATTGATTTGCAAATTTTTGGGAACAAAAAACAATAGTTGAATCATGAGTGCTAGAAATAGAATTGGAAATGGGTATACTTACAGAAACTCGGTTTTTACCCTTGGATGTTTCCTTTGTCTTCATTATCATCTTTGAAGAAGTTCCCAAATCAGAAACCATCTTGGACAAATTTCGGTTCAGACGTCTCTCAACCCTTGGCTCCATGGACGAGGACGGTACTTCATCTTGATGATCCGGTGCGTGAAGTGCTACTTCCACCGTCTTGGGTCGTTGTATCGGCTGCCAACCGATAAACCCGCCCCTTGTTTTGGCCATTTTTATGGAGATTATGTGAAAACTTGAAGCAAATAGGGAGAAGAACAAACCCTAGGTTGGTGAGAGAAAAGCTTGATAGGAGGGACAGAGGAACAAAATACGTGATAGAAGAAACAAAGAAGATGAAGGGTTTTGTTAAAAACAAATCTCTGTTACGGATATCAGAGGAAAAAGAGAAGAAGTAAATAATAACTAATAAGGAAAAAATTAGATCACAGAATACTAAAAGGTTTTAGATACCTGGTCAGTTTAGAATTTGGTCCAAGAAGAGTGGGAGATGAAGAGTTTTTTTTTAAAAAAAATAGAAACAAGCAAGTACTGATAAAAAATCTACTCCCGCTCAAAATCCAACATAACAAATACCAATCATACCCAAAATATCAATTTTACCCTTATGTAAATAAAATCAGAATGATAACTCACATAAATCAAATAATTTATATAATGTGAATTGAATCCTAATATAATTTGTATAGCATATAATAAACTGAAATAAATATTTTTTTTAAAATTTATAAATTTGAATTTTTTTTTAAAATTTTAAAAAATAAAAAAATAATTTAACCACATACAGACATTCCAAGTTCTCTTCTCAAAGTGCAAAAACGCTCTTCACTTAAAGGTTTTGTAAAAATATCTGCCAATTGTCCCTCCTATCACGCTTTTCTCTCTCCAACCTAGGGTTTGTTCTTCTCCCTATTTGCTTCAAGTTTTCACATAATCTCCATATAAATGGCCAAAACAAGGGGAGGGTTTATCGGTCGGCAGCCGATACAACGACCCAAGACGGTGGAAGTGGCACCTCACGCACCGGATCATCAAGATGAAGTACCGTCCTTGTCCATGGAGCCAAGGGCTGAGAGTCACCTGAACCGAAATTTGTCCAAGATGGTTTCTGATTTGGGAACTTCTTCAAAGAAGATGAAGAAGACAAAGGAAACATCTAAGGGTAAAAACCGAGTTGCTCTGAGTATACCCATTTCCAATTCTATTTCTAGCACTCATGATTCAACTATTGTTTTTCGTTCCCAAAAATTTGTAAATCAATTTCAGAAATTAATGGTCAATAAACCCATCGTGTTTGTCAACCCTGTTTTTTTTATACCATTGGTGTTATTGAAATTTTTAATCATCTTGGTCTATCTAGTTTGTTATTTCCCCCAACATATGCCTATCCCAAATTGATTAAACAATTTATGGGAATCTGTCTGTTGCACATAATCAGATTCAAACTTTTGTGAAAAACAAAACAATTTTAATAGACTCTACGTTACTGGGTGTTTTGTTTGACATACCTTGTTCTGGCCCTTCCCCATTCACTCTAAAAGGGCCATTGGAATTCGAAAGCCTCTCTGTTGTGCAACAATTGCGAATAGTTAAAGATTGTCCCACATCTGAGTTTGTTTCTTTGCCAACAGTTCTTGAAACAACTCCATTAAATAGTGTGATTCATAAGCTTATTCATGCAAATCTTATTCCTCGAACTGGTGGTAGGTCCGAGATGACTTATCAAGATTTAATATTTTCATCCCTCATTTTGTCAAAAACAAAATTTAATTGTGCTCTTTTAATGATAAATCACATGGAAAGTTGTGTCAACTAAATCTAAATGTTTTCCATATGGTGGCTTTTTGACAAAGATATTTACTCATGTTGATGTATCTTTTAAGAATGAAGAAGTTTTTCAATTAACTGAAGTAATTGATGACTTAGTTTTTAAAAATTCAAAACTCAAAATTGGGACTGACAATGTTTTATCTTGAGACATTGAAGAAAATATTCCTACTCCTACTGTTTCTCCTTCCCATTCTCCTACTTTTCATTCTATTCCAATTCCTCTTGCTTCTCAAAATTCTGACCTTTCTCAACTTGTTACTGAAATGAATTCCAAGTTTGACACAATGCTTGAACTCATGCATAATTTTTCAGCTTCACTCAATTCCTTATCCAATAGAGTACTCACAGTTACTGAGAAGGTTGAATCCTTAGATGTGCAATTCAAGGATCTTACTAAGAAAATTGAAGATGAGTTGTTTGAGACTGATAAGGAAGACAACTAATTTCTCCTTTTTGATGATGTCAAAGGGGGAGAGATTTTGGGTTTTTGGATCAGGTCCTTGAAGTTTCAAAATCAATATGAGGATTTCATGCTAACAATATTCAACTAGCCGTTGCTTGCTTCTACATAAATATTCATTCATCTGGGCTAAAGAAACACACCTCACATGAAGCTGAAAATCATCATTGAGTACATCCATAGAGCTTTATAAATCTGATTCCAGTTATTGTATTTATCTTATATATTCTTTTTGAGCTAGAAGAAAAACTGTAATACTTCATAATCTTTGTAATCCAAGTGCAAGCCTGTTTTGGCTTAGGTGTTATTGTAATAGGTATTCTGTTCAAAGGGAGTCTCAAGGTCTCAGAGGTGAGAAAAGTTGCAGAGGTGTCCAAGTCAGATTCGAGCTACTTTGAACAGTGAGTTTTTTTTTATTTGTACTTAATTGAATATTAAAGTTTAATAAAAAGAGTCTCCAATACCAATTGGTATTGGACGTAAATTAGGCCACTAGAGTAAAGGATAGGGGCTGAACCACGTAAAAATCTTGGCGTGATTTACTGTTCTAATACAGACAGATATTAGTTGTCTGTTTATAACAGACAAAGAACATTAGTAATACGGACAGGGTTTGACCGTCCGATTATAGCCTGTTATAGTAAACTTTAAAAATTGACCACTGTAGATCACTTTTGAGTATCTATTCACTCCCCTCTAGGTGTGCTTATTATAGAATTACAAATATTTTTGAAAATATCCTAGATGAGCATTCAGGTGGGTTAGCTGGATTGGTATGTTTAGAAATACCCCACATAATTGATGTCATCTAGTTAAACTCTATATTTGAAAATGTTATGCGCATGCATTCCTCTCAAAGTTAAAAATTTGAGCATGAGAAAGGAAGAAGTAGAAGCTTCGAATAGGCCGGATATAAGAGACAATATTTAATGAAATGCAATAGGCAGATTGTTGAGCCAATGGAAGATTATTGACCATGTGTACTACCTGTTGGGAATGCCAGATTCAGTTGTCTCCGCCTTGTCTTTGTTTACAGCATGCAACTAGTATAATATCGAAGTTAGTCTTATATAAAGCGTGAAGTTTATATGTGACTAAGTAGACAGACAGTTCCTCTCAAAGTTGGTCCATATTTTGGTTCATCAATTTGTATTTTGAACCATTTTTTCAATCAAGTAAGTCATTAGCAATCTCACACCGTTTAAAATTTATTAAAATCATACAAAATTTTAGTTTTAACAACCAAACACAAGATTAAAAAAGAAAAAGAGAAAAAGATACTCAATTGACGAAGTACTACACAAACTTGATGAATTGTGGATTTTGTTAACATTACATATTAACAATCACATATGGTATTAATAGGAGTCCTGCTATGTATTGCGGGTCAACGTATATCAATACATGAGATTGGGTAGGATTATAAAATTGGCCCAATATATCAAATACGTCTGTTAAATTATTACCAACTATAATTATTCATGTAACTCGCAACTAAAAAGTCAAACATATAAAGTTGCAATACTATACTAGTTGCAAGTTGCAAACAAAGACAACGCAGTGGCAACCGAATCTAGCAGTATCAAATAGGTAATGCACATGGTCATTAATCTTCCATTTACTCAACATTTAATAAGTTCCTGTTTTTCATTCCTCTCCACCAATTTGCCTACTTTAAGAAAACAAGTCGCAAACAAAGACAACGCAGTGGCAACCGAATCTAGCAGTCTCAAATAGGTAATGCACATGGTCATTAATCTTCCATTTACTCAACATTTAATAAGTTCTTGTTTTCATTCTCTCCACCAATTTGCCTACTTTAAGAAAATTCAAATATTGTATCTCTTATATCCGGCATCTTCGAAGCTTCTAACTCATCATTTCTCATGCTCAAATTTTAGATTTTGAGAGGAATGCATGCACATAACACTTAGTAGCTTGCATTTGATCCGTAGAATTGAAGGAGTGCGAAGGAACGAAGAATTGAAACTTGAAGATCAAATCAAAAGTTAATTTGTCATACGATTTGATTTTAAACCTTCCTCAATTAATAATATCGCATAAAGGTGATTCATGGGATTGCATAGTCAATTCCAAATGATGTCCAAGAAGATGTAAAAAATTTCCCCATAGAGATAAATTTTAATAGTTTTGTCAACCTTTCTAGTTTAATGTATCAAAAAATATAGGTTAGTTACACTGGGAGAAAACCAAACACTTAATAAATAAGTATGAAACAAATTGCACTCTGCTCATTCTAAAGTCAGTAACTACTACTGACACGACATCTTCTTGTTGTACTTAATTAATTTTTTGTAGGAGCAAGCTAGATTTAATTTGAGTACTCGATGATTCTATGTTTTGGACTCCACTGAATCGTGTGAAATTTGTTAGTATTTTGTCCTTTTGTAAAAGAGATACAACATAATCGATGACAGACTCACATTCTCTGACACTTTCTTTGAACCCTTTCAAAGAAGTCTCGCAACATGCGGACACTGTGAGGGGAAATTCTAAGAATTGTTAGCTTCTATAGGAATTGTCACGTACATTTGCATAACCATCGGGTTCTAGAGGTAAAAAAAATTGTGAAAATTAAGAGAAACATTAATTTAACAATTACTTTAGTTTTTGATTTTGTCAGACGGATGACGAGGGCTATATGGACCATATTAGTTCAGCCAGAGAAGTCCACAAAAATCTTGGTGCTTTGTGCTTTGTATGTTCTAGAATAAGGGAACCATTCGAAAAGTACATTTCACATGATTATTATTGCTATCAAGTAAATTAGAACCTTACATTTATTGTAAATAGTGTAGGACATAAACAAAGGAATTCCTTATCAAGAAGTTTTTAAAATGACGTTGGGTTATAGCAAGTTAAGAACTAGTCAAAAGTACTATTGCATTTCCTTTCCTGATGTTCTTACCCCTTTTTATTTGACAATAGTTTTTGTTCATTGAAACGACACTTCTGAGAGGTGCAAATTTTTCTATCAATTCAAATTGCTGTTTGGTGTATGTATTACTTAATTTTAGACCCTGAATCATGTATTCAATATGTACTTTTATATTTAAATGTAGAATTAGGGGTATGAACAAACTGAGATCTGCTTGTTTGAAGTTTGAACTCGAGCTCGTTCATTTTTAGTAATCCGCATACAAGAACAAAATCGATAGGACTCTCACTGTCATAAGCCTCCCAAAATATATCAATCAAAAGGTTTGCTCACTACACTAGAGCGACAAATAGACACATCTATGAACTTATAAGACCGCCAAGGAAGGTATCGTGCTCTTGTGCCTTGAAACATGCTTGTGGTACCCCCACAAGCGGTTATAGCTCATGGTATATTCTAAGGTCCGTCTACAAACGGTTTTTAAGCGCACCAAATCACTGATGCATTAATATCCTCAAGATCATTATATCAAAAGATTAAACCTCTTTAAGGTCATATGGGTTTAAAAATAAAAGCCTATGACTAAATAGATAATCGAACAAAAGATCAGAAATTGAGATTGTAAATCAAAACGGAGCACAACATATATGACTGAAACAGAAAGTAAAGTTATGGCAATGGAGAAGTTGATGATGCAACAATGAATGAAGCAAAAATCACTATGAACGAATATGAATAGAGTACTGAAACAAAGCGTTTTGAAACAAGTGGAATGTAATGGAGAACCCAATCGACATGAATTTAGTGTAAAACAATAAAAGTAGTGTACTTGTATGGAATAAATTTATTTTAAAAACTTATCTACTAAGAAACCAAATACATATTTTGAGGTTTTCTAAATCGACAAGGAATGAAAAAAATCCGCTAGATGAAAACCAAGGACGAATTCTTCTAATAGGACTTCGATAAATCATAAATTTATGCTAGACTAACTCAGAATTTGGCGGAGGTCAAAATTACAGAATCGTACAATTCGGATAAACAATGAATAATATACCTGTTTTACTACACAATTCAATTTTCAGACAAGTAATTAACAAATACGATTTATAAATTTAACATAGAATAATTTGTATGATATATCTAAGTAAATGGAAGACTGGTTGAAACATAATCATATGTTTACATAACATGATATCATTAGCTATAAAGAATAAAACATTCAAAGGAGGGAAGTACGGAATCTGTACCTTATTATGCACTACCACAAATCCAAATCAATTTCTTTCCATACGTGTTTAGTTAAATCTTTACTTCCCGAACCCTTTGGAACAACATGATATAATTCTCCGATGCTCCTAACATCTTCCAGAAAACTATAGATCTTGAAAAGATAGGTGAAATAGGCTCAAGATTTTATTTTATTTTTTGAAATTCGTATGAAAAGCTATGGCCTTCCAAACTCCGATGTAAATAGTTTGGCAAAAAACAGGACAGTGTTTTTTTTGTGATTTTGGGGCAGAAGGGTTCTTTAAAAGGCTCCCCGATGCCTTCTAAACCAATGTAGGCGACGGAAATACGAAAATCTAGGCTTTTGAATCATTGGATTTTGAGTTTGTGTGAATTAGTTATGATTTTTACAAGTTGCAATATATGTAGAGATTTACACAGGAATTTAACTTAAAGTAAGATTAGGGTGGTTGCACTCCCAGTTTAAATACAAAGCTGTACATTATTTTTCAATTTAAATATAACTCTCAACTATTATCACATAAAATGGACTTTTTTATATCAATTGTAAATAGAATTCTTATGCGTCATTAAAATAAAATAACACACTCCTACATAGATTAGAATTCTCCAAGATACACTTAATATTCTCAAAATTAATAATTTACACATTTATTTAGTAAGCTAAAATTATGTTATTTACCAAAATTATAAAATGAAAATTTTGGATATCTACATCTTTCTCCCCTTAAAAAATACTTTGTTCCTCGGAATTCAAGCAAGATAGGTACACAACTATAATTATATTTTTGTAAAATATTAAATTTGAACCGGTACATTACAGATGGGATGCAGGACTGGTTATCACTTGTTGCAGTTCACAGTGATTGATGGTTGCTTTCTGTTGCATTTTATTTTGGTGCTCGCTTCGTTAAGAATGAAATGTAATATTTTTCTGAAACTCAATTAAATATCTAAAAAAATTTGTTGTGTGATGTCATCTTTTCCATGCTTCTTTTAGTGGGCCAATGTGGCGGGGTGTTCTAACATTTTCTTGAAAAGATATTATATCACCGTTTTACACTTTTATCACTTGAACTACATTCAGTGCTGATCGACATCTACAACTGTAATATATTCTTACTTCAAATCATATATTTATTCTTGGGTTCATGGTTATGGATATTTCAACACCTATTACAATAGTTTAATTAATCTGCATTCTACATTCTCACGTTGGCGAGCATGTAATATACAATGTCTAATTTCTTACTGTTTCTATTGTTATAACGTTTTGTCACTTGCATGTGCACAGAGGTACTACACTTGTTGGCGAGCATGTAATATATAATGTCTAATTTCTTATTTACTGTTTCTATCGTTATAGTGTTTTGTTACTTGCATGAGCAGATGTTCTACACTAGAAATTATTTTTTGTTAGTAATAATGCTGCTAAAGCATCTCTGATGTCAATATATTTCTAAAGTTGTGCATATCTGTTTCCCTGGTATTTGGCCTTCATTCTCTATGTCAAGTATTAAAAACTGCTCATCTCAGATTATGCTCTATCATGTCGATCTCTATGTTATATCTGTTGTTTTTGTACCTTCTTTTAGCTTTCTATAAACATTTCATTACCGGTCATAATTTTTCAAGTAGAAACTAAATCCAGATAGTTTTGTTACATCTTAAGTTTTTTTTTATATCACTATTAGATTTAGAGCACTTCACCATGCACAAAAGTGTCGTCCTAGAATTGCTTCCACTTTATGCCACACATGATTGTTTATCATTCTTATTGGCAAAAAGCACTTTTACCCCACTGTGGTTGTAGTGTTTTAAGCAATTAACCACTGTGCTTTTAAAATATTCAATTGACCCACTATGCTTTTTAAAAATTTACAATCAAGTCATTCCGTCCAATTTCTTGGACGGACGTTAAATAATTACACACGTGGCATTGAAAAAAAAATTAAAAAATTATTATTTTCTAATGTGGCAACTCAGTCAGCCAAATTCTTTATACTATTGAGCCACTACACTTTAAAAAAAAAGCAATTAGCCCACTGTGATTTTAAAAATATTTTTATGTTTTATTTTTTTTCTTTTTCTTTACCTAAATATTTATAATATGTATAATATTAATAAAAATTAATATTATAATATTCATAATATGTATGTTTTATTTTAAAAATAAAAATAAAAATACTTTTATGTTTTAAAATACTTATAAAAATTTTTAAAATAAAAATATTTTTATGTTTTATTTTCTTTCTTTTTCTTTACCTAAATATTTATAATCTTTTTCTTTTTATGATTATAATATTAATATTTATAATCGTCGTTATTCTTGATCTGCTTATCAAAAATTTCTACATGTACATAAAAACAAGAACAGTTGGAGGAAAAATCAAGAGAAAGAAATCATCACATTAGATGATAAGAAACCATTACAAAAATAAATTAAATTTAGCATCTGAATTGTTGAATTTTGTGCTATATGAGGTTCTGCAATCATCATTAGTAACCGTGAAGTCCGGCAGGCACCATGAAGTCTGGCAGCACCATGAAATCCGGCAGGCACCATGAAATCCGGGAAGTAGAATAGGGTCGACCATTCACAATCAGACCACCCAAGAACACCAAAGTATTTGAACATTAAACACATCTATCCTCAACCCATCTAGTACCACGTAACATCTAACATCTCAGATTAAAAAATAAGCAGACATTAAAAACATTAAACATCTATCCTCAACCCATCTAGTACCACGTAACATCTAACATATCCAATCAAAAACATTAAAAAATAAGCAGACACACGTAACATCTAGATCTGAAACAATACGATAGAATATAGTGAGATTCGTTGTGAAAAACAGAAATGCGTAAATCCATCTCCATCTCAGATTTATAGATCTAGATCTGAATTTTTTTTTCTTCAACAAAAGTGAAAAACAGAAATGCTAATTTGTGGCTGTTGATTTCGGTACCTTTTTGGGAAGGATCGTGATTCGTGGGAGGAGAGATCATGGGAGGAGAGAGGCTAATTTTGGTGAGGAAGAAGATGAAGAGGGTTTGACTTATTAAAAATAAATTAAAATATTTATTTTAATTTTATTATTATTTTTTGCCACATAATCAATGATTTTATTTTATTATTTTTTGTGTGTTGCCACATCAGAAAATAATGATTTTTTAATTTTTTTTCAATGCCACGTGTGTAATTATTTAACGTCCGTCCAAAAAATTGGACGGAATGGCTTGATTGTAAATTTTTAAAAACATAGTGGGTCAATTGAATATTTTAAAAGCACAGTGGTTAATTGTTTAAAACACTACAACTACAGTGGGGTAAAAGTTCTTTTTTGCCCATTCTTATTTGGGTAAGTTTCTTGTCATATGCCCAGCTTATTAACTTGTCATGAGAGTCGGTTATTCCCTGTTTCCTGGTCTCATATAAATATGCATTTGAATTTTTATGTTCACCTTTGTGTAGCCTCGTCTTAACCATGTCCAGCATAGGATTCAAATCCTGTTCTTTTTATTTTTTTTTATTGAAATTGAGGTTGATCAAGACATAAGTATAGTTGAAGCTCAACTTGCAGCAAACTTTTGTTGATTCATTTCGCTCCTTTTGTCAAGACTAAATTCACTTCCTCATTATGTCGGCGCTTAAGATGTTGAAGTTTTGACTGTATAATAGTAATGGCTGTCAGCACTTAAAAGATGTTGAAGTTTTGAAGGTATAATTGTAATGGCTAAAAAATTACTAGTTTTTTCATTCATAACCAATAGAGGCTCATCAATAGCTTGACATGACTTTTTTAGAAGCCTTTTTATATGCAGGGAAATAAAACATGACTTTATGTCTACAGCTTCTTTTTTTAAATGTAAAAAAGTTCTCAAATTAAGCTTTAATGAATTGTGTCAATATTTTTGAAGAATGATATAAATGTTTTAACTTTCTTTACATGGGATGATACAATAAACTCAGACTTTCTGTTAACGCATGTTCATTGCTTGTGCCTTGTGGGCAACATTCTGCAATTGAAAATTTTGTAACGAAAATGAATGCCAAGACTGATTATCCTGAAGTCCTTTGTGGTCTACAGTCTAAAGAACTTGAATGTTTCCCTCGACAAGTTGTCCAAGGGAATATGACTGTACATCTCTCACTTGTTTTTTCCAACTATTAAACAAAAAAGTCTTTCTTTACCAAAATAAAAAGGGCAAGTCTTTTAATTGCATGGTTCTCACTTTGGATGAAATTGGAATTTACAGGAAGAGGCTTTTCCAGATGATAAATGATCTGCCAACTGTGTTTGAAGTTGTGACAGGAATTGTAAAGCAGTCAAAGGACCTGTTTGTTACCCAAGGCAATGGAAACAAAAGTAAACCTAGTGGGATGATGGTAAGAACGTCCACTTTATTTAAACTTCTTAATTTTGCTTCCTCCTGCTGTTTTGATGTTTAATTTTCTCTTTATTTGTTTCATTGGCAGTCTTGACCATCTGAGCCCCATCCAAAGCCAGTAAAGATGTCTCCTCCACTCAAAGAAGAGGGCGAGAGTGATGGAGATGAAGAAGATGATGAACAGGGAGGAACACTTTGTGGTGCGTGTGGTGATAACTATGCAACTGACGAATTCTGGATTTGTTGTGACATATGCGAAAGATGGTTCCATGGGAAATGTGTAAAGATTACCCCTGCCAAGGCGGAGCATATTAAGCAGTACAAGTGCCCTGGTTGCAGCACCAAGAGAGCTAGAGTTCAAATATAGGACATGAACTTGGAGAGGTCATCAATTGAACAAACCAATATAAGTTTATAACCTAATGAACTAATTTAAATGAAACAGGTCAAGATCGTGCCCCGTCTTTACGTTAACGAATTAGAATGTCTGCTGTTGGAAGCTTCTTGTGGCCTATGACTTGTGTCCTAAAAAACAGTTGGCCAGATAATATTTATATAGGTTGGTGAATTTCTTTCATGATGTGAATTGAATCCCATTCTGCTCTTATCATATTTTGTGCTACTTAAAAAGTTTAAATTGTGTTCCTAATAGTGCACTTTTTGTTTTGTTCTTTTAGCTTGGATCAGTAATTAGCCTGCATCTGGGTGGTGCTGATTGATAAAGTACATGAGCTCTTTTCGAAGAAATGCCAGATGCCCAAGTCTAGTTTTTTTTTAATGTTGTAATACTCTTTAGGGAAATTTATAACCAAGACATTCCCTGGAAGAACTGAACATGGCTTGCTAATTTAGCTGTTTGCACGTTGTTCAAATTGCATAGTGTACTGATTGTAAAAAGCTTGAGAACGTAGCTTTTGTACCGCAAAGAAACCCTGTGAACTCTAAATTGTGCTCTATTAAGTTCATGCCCAGGACATTAAAAAGAAAAAGGAAACAAAGGAGGGGCTAAAGCAGAAGTTAAATATATACATTTTATTTTCTGTCACAAATCATTCATGTCACATTGATTTGGGCATTAACTTAATATCCCCTTTGTGAATGATTTTGAACTTTGCACTTGGTGCATATGAATTTGTAGCCTCTTAGTCATTGTATTGATTCTTTGTGAATATAAAATGAGATGTAAAATCATATTTAAGATTCCCAACATGACATTCTATGAAATAATAATAAATTATTCTCCAATATTATGCTTTAAAATAGTTCATACAATCGATATGTACAATATCTTGATAAAAGTTCAAAATATCTTCAACATCCTCAAAGCACTCATCAACTATTACTATCTCGTTCTTAAAAAATTATCATTTAAGGTTTTAAGAAAATAATACATAACATGTATTCGCTATAGATGAAAAATGGATAAATAACATCAAAACCATACATTACATAAATAATTTATGGTTGAGATTTAAAAGGCAAATACGCCATCTGCTAGTTCAACTAGCGGACGCATAAAAAAAATTCAGACCAAGATTAATGAGACTTGGGGGCAATTTGGTCTGAATTATTAATTTATGTAATGTATAGTTATGATGTTATTTGTCATCCATAACAAAAACATGTTATGGATCATTTTGATATATATAGAGAGAGAGAGAGTCCGGTTCCTATCCAGACTCCCGGACTTTCTTAAAATGCGGACCTTTTTTTTTTGCCTTTTGTTTTTAAAACAACTAAAAAAAGTTTAATATTTTATAAAACTGGATACCATTACATTACTTATAGCTAACATTACTTATTATATTCTAGGTAGATAACATTACTTATTATATTCTAGGTAGATAACATACTAGCCATCATACCAACACTACTTTATTTTTATCAAATATTATAGCTAGATATATTTAGAAAAATAATATTTTTATTTAAAATGGTCGTTTTAGATATGTATATCTAATTTTGAGGCGGATGGAGTTTGTAGAATATCATGACACTTGAAAAGGAACTTGATAAGCAAAGATGATGAAAAGATAAAAGGAAAGAAGCAATCACGGAAGATTTGAGTTATCTCGCTGGGGTTGTAGTAACAAGACTACATAGGATACTAAACTATAAGAGCAGAGAAACCAAATTATAAATAGGATCATTTGAGCCTTCTTGGTGGAGCAGTAAGAGATTATCCAAAAGGTACTTGTGAAGATTCACAAGGCAAAGTAGAAGCAAGCCTTAATGAGTTATGTGTGGGAATGATGAAGCTAAAAGTACTTCATTCATTACTTAATTTAGCTTTTTTTCATTGTCAAAAGAGGAATTTAAGTAGAATGATAGAGTATAACTAATTAGGATAAATCCCCAACATAGGCATTTTACCACAATAAGCATCAATGTCTCATCATAAGCTGATTTCAGAATGAAGAATAAATAGTTTTTGACTTGTCATTGTCTTAAGAATGGCTATGAGCTGTGAGCATAACATGAAGAACAAGAAAATAAATTTCTAAAGGCAGAGTGAGACAATTACTGTTCAATCCTCGTGGCTTAACAAAATCTGCAAGCTTTATCTTTGCAGAATCAGAAGATGAAACACAGGCTTTATATAACTGTTGATCGATTTCGCAATTAATGAATACGTGCAAGTATACAAAGTCAACAAGTAATAAAGTGATAAGAAAAATATCGTTTCCATGGGAAATTATTTAATAAAAATCACCAAGTACTAGTTCTTAACCAAACTAATTTTATTTAAACAATCGATTTAATGTTGTGAATTAAAATATATAATTAAACTACTACTACCACTAGTTGAAAATCAGGGTTATGGAGATTTAAGATCAAAACTTCACTTATATTAAAATACATCTTATTAATTATACTCACTATTCTAGATTGTTAATCAGAAACTTATTAGTATTTATAACCACCTTCCGATGCATCACAAACATATTAATGTTATAAACCTTAAAAGAAATTATATATATATATATATATATATGCACGGTAAGGATCAAGAGTATTCTCTTTAAATAACATTCCTCCTTAAATAGCTTTCTTTTATTAAAACTACGTCGTTTTGGAGGGACGCTGTGGCATTTTTGTAAATACGCGGTGGCATTGTATTTACAAAAATGCCACCGCGTCCCTCCAAAACGACGTAGTTTAAATAAAAGAATGTTATTTAAGGAGGAATGCTATTTAAGGAGAATGCTCTTGATCCTGACCGTGTATATATATATTGACTTATCTCAAATAACCAGAACTGTAGAAAATATTTGTCAAGGCTAGTACTTGGTACTATGTCCTTAAGACAATTATGTCCTCCGTATGGTGCTCAAAGCTGGTAGCACTCGTCTCCCAGGATACAATGACACCGTACACTTTAGCAGCACTACTAAAAGTATATACTCTTCGAACCAAAAGAAATGCTCTAACTCTCCCTCAAAACTAACTTAAAGAAACTGATGAAGAAATAAAGACAAAAATGCTCTATATGCTTAAAATATTTGAGAATTGAATGAATGAAAAGGCTGGCCCCTCCCAACCTATCTATTTATAGGAGGGTTGGTGACTCTTCGGAAGGGCACTTCACCTCTGAAAAGGCATGGAATGCCACTGAAAAGGTATTATTTGTATCTTTTGGTCAAAACGACGTAGTTTTGAACATTTACAGAATAAGCGCAACTATTTCGATCCTTAAAATGACGTAGTTTAAGCATTAGCAGAACCAAAACTACGTAGTTTTTGGCTTAGAAGAAAAGGCGTGACAAAAACGACGTAGTTTTGGGCCTCCCGTTCAGATATATACCCTTTCAACACATATTGCTTCTCAAAACGACACAATTTTGATAATATAATAAATATCGCTTTACAAAACGACATAATTTTGGTAATTCTCAAAACGACACAGTTTTGATAATAGAATTAAATAAATTTTAATTAAAAATTTTAAATAAATTTTGTTTAAAAAATTATATACAGGACCCAGACCCCCGTGCCCGAGCCAGAGCCAGGTCGGTGGCGGCGTGCGTGCGGGTTCGAACCTAGCCTTGGCTAGGTCCTCTCCTTTCGACAAAAGTGGGGTGCCCCTTGGGGCCCAAACCCAAGAGCATTTTCCTTGTATATAAACATATTAAACATTTAATTCCTAACCTATGTAGGACTTGGTTTTTCCCACATATATTTATTATCTTTTGTCATTTCTAAGTGTGATCTTTGGGAGTTAATATCTCATTCATTACTCCATGGATTTGAGCTTCCAAATACTTAATTTAATCTACTCATGGAGTAGAACACATTACTATATGGAATCATTAAAAATAATTAATGACACCCACATTAATTTAGGCTCAAATTCCAACAATTAATCTAAATTCACAGTTGATAGAATTGAATCAAACACCTTAATTAACTAATACACTATATTTCTATGTGAATTACAATTAAAAAGGATTTAAAGTACATGTTCCCTATCAGATTATACACGGTGTAAAGGTATATCCATATCCTAAACACATGAAACAACTCAGGTCAAATCCCGAGTTCGGAATAAATCTCGGGTCAAATCCCAAGTCCGAATCGAATTAAATCCATCAAAATAAGGCCTCAAACTACTAGCCCAATAGTATCTTCTTGGGTCATCTTAGCCCACCACAGGCTCCCAAAAGGTCATGACTTGAAGGTACTATTGGTAGTTACTTAATTCCTTATATACAGACAAATTTTTCCCCTATCTTTCGATGTAGGACTGGGGTGTTACAAACTCCCCCACTTAAATTTCTGACTTCCCCATCAAAACCGATCACACACACGGCCCAAAGATCTTTGCCACTCAAGCCATTGTGGGATAATATCGGCTGACTTCGTGTCCCCACCTCCGGACCTCCATCTCTCCATTGTGGGATAATACTACCAGCCTTCGTGTCCTCACCTCCGGCAACCCGATCGGATGACCCGACCCGAGCTTTCGAGAGTCGGCTTTGATACCATATGAAACAACTCGGGTCAAATCCCGAGTCCGGAATAAATCTCGGGTCAAATCTCAAGTCCGAATCGAATTAAATCCATCAAAATAAGGCCTCAAACTACTAGCCCGATAGTATCTTCTTGGGTCATCTTAGCCCACCACAGGCTCCCAAAAGGTCATGACTTGAAGGTACTATTGGTAGTTACTTAATTCCTTATATGCAGACAAATTTTTCCCCTATCTTTCGATGTGGGACTGGGGTGTTACAACACAAATCATGAATTCCATTACCTTGCAGAAAACACAATCACATACTATTATAATCAGATCTAAATCAATATTTCATCTCCCAAATTCATATAAATTATCATGGTAATTGTTAGATAGACAATTAAACAATTATACGCAATCATAATAGACAATCCATAGAATAGATCAAAGTAATTAATAGAGAAGCATACTAAAATAAGTTATACAATAAGATCCGTTGCAATCTTAAACAAGAATTTAGCTCATAATCATTGAATTAAAATCTAGAATCCACAATTGAATAAACATTAAAAGATAAAAGTAAGATAAGAGAAGAGAATAGAATCTATTGTCAGCAGTCTTAAAACTCCTCTTCCGCTCCTGCTTTAATTCTCCAGTGTTCTTCAAGTTGTTTTAATCTCCGATGACTAATTAAGAACTAGGGTTTTCATTCTAAACTAATAGAGTGTTTAATCTAATCTATCTCTCTAATCCCCCATATTTTATGCCTCACATCATGTATTTATAGGCTACAAGTCCAATTTCAAACTTAGGAGCAAACCCAATCCAATTTAGAGTAAAAAAGTATCAAAATTCGCCCAAAAACGCGTTCCAACTTGATCTGGCCTGACCCTGGCGCCCCAGCGCTGGAAATCTGCGTCCTAGCGCCCTGGCGCTAGGAATGTACTAGTAGGGGTGTAAATGAGCCGAATCTCAGCAAACACCTTCGTGGTCAGATTCAGCTCGACTCGAAAAAATTGAGCTCGAATTCGATAAAGGATTTATATTTTTGCGCCAGATTCGACTCGGATCATTACTTGGACCTACTCGGCTCGTAAGTACTCGACTCGTTTACAAAGCGAGTTACTCATGAGCCTTCAAATTGAGTTTTGAATATGAACCATTTCACTTAAAATTGAACCACTACATACTAAATTGGTTACTTAACTAATATTTATATATATAACTTTTTCACTTTTATTTATGTATTGAAATTATAAAGAATGTAATATAAGTTGACATTTAATTCATTGATTTATTCAAGTACAAGTCTACACAATTTTATACTACACTTTATAAATTATAAAGATTGACACAAATATCACATATTTAGCTTACTAGCATGAATCAGACCAATATTCGGATATGATCCTTCGAGCAGGTATCGAGTATGGTTTGAGAAAAAATGAAATACTCGAACCTTAATATGAGCGAACACTAGTCTGCTCGAGTTCGACTCGTGTATCATTAAACAGAAAACGAGTATGGATCATATTCGACTCAGATCAAATTCGAATTCGAGCTTTGGATCATATTTTTGAGCTGATCTCGAGTCGAGTACCGAACTACTTGGCTTAGTTATCACCCCTATGTACTAGAAATGGGCGCCCCGGCGCCGGAGGCTTTTTTTTGGGATTTTCTGCTCTAACGTCCCTTAGGAAAATGGTCATAACTTCTTCGCCTGAACTCCAATTTCGATGATTCAAGATGTTCTGGAAAGAGGAGATGTAGATTTACAACTTTCGTTCTTTGCGTTTTTTGAAATAAAGGCTGGAGCAATGCTGAAATTGTCCCTGAAGTGGCTGTTATGTAAACAACAAGTCGAAAATGGGAATCTAGCAACCCCAAACGTCGATCCAAGTAACTTTTGTCTCAATTCCTACAAAACAACATAAAACATGCATGAATAGACACAAACTCTTAAAAACTTCCAAAAGATTAAGTTCAAACGCACTCAATTCATTGGTATAAAACTCACTCAACAATAACTTCAAGTGTAATTGCTAACATCATTCCCATGAAAGGTCCTAGTAGCACGTGCTGAGGACATGTGCCCTTCTTGGCCATCCGGCGAATCAATCTTCCACTTGAACACAACTCCATCACAAGATGAAAACATTCAAAATCCTCATACGTGGGTCCAATGTCACAACACTTGATGCCCCAATACATACTGACTGCATTATCATCAACCAACAGTTAATCATCCTCTCGTTTATTCAGAGTTGAACATGCGAATACCAATCCAGTAATCCAAATTTACGTTTTTCGATTGTGTAGCCTGAGAGATAGTCATTCTCAATCTAATTGATTTTCCTACCCATTATAATTACTTCATCTTGCTCTAAAGCCCTCCTCCTTCCAGATAAAATAGATGATGATGTTCCTCATTTTGAGCTGGGGAAGCAATACCAAAGAGGCAAAGAGCCCACTTCAACATGACCAACAGTGTCATCACCGACACCCCTTCTCATCTTCTTCAACCAGGCATAATCTTCTAGGAAACAACAGGACCTAAGGTCGATCTCACCTGAATTAAGGTTAGATTCCATGATTTTTTTATGAAATGGCAGGGCACAAAAATTCACTTCATTTTCTCTTCTTCCTCATGAATCGCTATTTATAAATTTCCAGTCTATCCAAAATTTATACCCATAAGATGCAAATCAAAAACATAAAGAGTGATACTGTATTAATTATATTTATAAACCGTATCTATTCGTCCCACCTGAATTAACAATGGGTAATTTCCTTAAAGGGCATTGGAAAAGAAAATGGAGCTAGAACCTTAACCTAAGATCCAGACTTCCACTAGTGCTCACACCTTCTTCTTTGACTTCCACTAGTCATCACTTCATATCTTCAGCTCCTCCTCAGATCTCCTTCTTCTTCTGCTCACACTCCTCAAATCTCCTTCTTTTGCTGCTCTAGCGGATGGCGGATGACGGATGGCGTAGATCTAAGGTGATCGTTTCTCCTTTCCATTATGTTCCTCCGACACCGATCTGAGGTGATCGTTTCTCCTTTCCATTATGTTCCTCAATCTGACATCTCCTTTCCATTCTGTTCCTCATGTCGACGCCGACAAAACGGTGGTGATCGAGGAGGTCTTATTGGCTCGAAGGCTTTGTAGCGAAGATTTTCGACTAGACGAGGAGGTCTTAGTAGCTCTCTCCAGCCTCCGCCTCTCTCCGGCCTCCGCCTCGATCTCAAAAAATTGACTATAACAGCCATGGATCTGAAAGTGAAGCAGAGTATTCCATGTAATTCCAGACAAAGATTGGCAATACTAGTAAATAGTAACTAGAGCAACAAGTAGACACATTGATAGATAAATAGATAGCAATATTATGTGCAAGAGGTTTCCTTTCCATTCTGTATCAATCCCTCTGCTCTGTTCTCCTCTTCACTGCAGTAGATAGAACAGAGGGCACGCATAAATTATCAGTAACAAGTAAAAATTAATTTATGTTGGATGTTGGTTCGGTTATTACCTGCATATCCGAAATTACAATTCGGTAAATCGGTATTCGGTAATTCGGTTATTTTCAAATTTCGATTAGTATTTCGAATAGTAGAATTATCAATAGTTTGGTTTTTGGTTGTAACCAAATAGCTTATTCGGTTCGGTTATAACCGAATGATCACTCGTATATATATATAGTAGTTATCCGGATACGATTCCAAATATAGGATTTCGAATATCCGTTATTCGCCAAATATATTTATAGTCGAATGTTAAACGAATACGCCTATATTTGTATTCGTATCCGTTTTTTTGCGGATACTGAATACGGATATATCCATTTTTTTCCCGAATCCGAATAATATTCACTTTTTTTTTAATATGAATACAAATGAATACAAATTTTTTGATTACCATTTACAGACCTAGTGCATACTTCCTTCTAATTGTAAAGTTAATCAAGAAGTTCACTAGTTGTGATGCATCTAGTTCATTAATTCATTTGTTTAATTCAAGGTTGTGACGCCCCCTAATAGGTATACAACACCCATTCTGAGTCGCCAAATACATGGTACAGAAAGCAAACTACAACTTCAATAATACAATTGTCGTGCAAAATACGACAACACATAACTGTGAGTTTAAATACAAATATTGTCTTCTAGATAATATCCACACTCAAATAAGTCTTCATTACAATTATTCAAACACTATTTTATAGAAATAGTGAGGGTTGCTAAAACATCTTTCTAGAACCATCACTCCATACCCCGACTAGATCCTGCTATGTTCTCACCTCCTGAGAAGAAAAACGGAACAAAAAGGAAAAGGGGGAGCTCAACTAGCCCAGTAAAGAATATTATGACTAAGATAATATACAACAAATTATCATTAGTCTTCAACAGGAAAAAATCTGATAAAATATAATAGACAACAAGTTTTAGATCAACAACTGCAGCGGAAACAACAATCCATTAGAAGAGTCAATTAGAGAAAGAATTCCACTATCTTCTAAGATTTAAAAGTCCATCATCAATATTTTATCCCTGTAACATCAATCAATATACATCTTGAATCAAATATTCATCTTTGCACTACAGGCCAAAGATATTCATTTGTATCACCAGTTGGTCATGTTCATCTTAACACCTGTTCATCTTTGCACTACGGGCCAAATATATTCACCAGTTAATCTTTATCTTTGTACTACAGGCCAACGATATTTAGTAATATCATCATTTAGGACTGAGGATGATGAAAAATATTTTAAAAAAAATGAATCCAGTGAGACAGAAGGACAAATAGTAGGGATTCGTATAACAGTTTATTCAAGATCAATAATACTCCATAATAACCAATTTTGAAGCAAAATTCAAGAATAAAGATCAAAACATGGATACAATTAAAGATAGTAACCATAATAGACATCTTGGACAAAAAGGAAAAATTTTATTTTTTCGGTGAATAGTGTCGTATACGTGAATAGTTTCGTATACGTGAATACTAACCCCGACATAAAAAGTTCCAAATTTGATAAAAAGTTCAGATCAATACTTCGGCATAATGATATTGAAGAAATAATATCATATATGAAGAAAATAACATCCCTTACCTCAAAATAACCGTACTTTTAACTGAATTTCAGATATAGTGCTGACAGAAACTTGTACTAAAAAATATAAACTCACAAAGTATCTAAATACTCACAAAATACGCTCGATAATATAGAGAGAGAAAGAGAGAAAGCTTATGTTTCTGGTGTGATTTTCAATTCTAACTTAGCCTTCTATTTATAGGAAAGTGTTAGCACGCCGAAACAGACTTGACCTGCAACCTGATGGCTTTACCTGCTACTATTGCCACCCACCACATTTGAAATAAAATTCAGCACATTTCTTCACCAACCACAAGTGGGGCCCACTCAATTCTAGAATTTTCCACCAAAATCATTTATAAAGCTAATTTTTGAATCAGTCACCTCTTAAAATTCATAACAAATCATACGTTCATTTTTAACGGTTCAAAATTTGTGGACATATACTCAACTTATATATGTATAACATATCCAAAAATCACAACGATCCAACGGTCGGATTAAAAATTATAACTCACGCAATATATCTCAAAAACACTGGTTTAATTTTTAATACCTCCATTCCGACAAAAATACTGATAAAACACCTCAACATTAACTCCTTTATTTTTAACCACAATAAATATATACAACATTTATATCCACATAAAATAAATATTTCCTTATCATATGAATCAATAATTAATTATTCACAAATAATATTACAGAATCACATTTATGATAACCATGCCGTTCCCAGGAAAGAGGGGGCTTTCCAATAAGAATTTCTCCTTACTGGCGCGCAATTAGGTGACCAAACCTCTCTTTGACAGAACTTTCTAGACATTGCCAATAATGCTATCTAATAATATTATTCAAATAATATGAATTATTGATTTGATAATGGGAAATACTGTGCAGTGACAATTATTGAAACAACAATAATATAAAATATCAACGCTGCAATTATTGAATCAATAAAATAAAATATTGAACAATAACTACTGTAATAATTATTGAGTAGTGTCTTCTTACGTAAGGATCAATAATTCATCAATACTGTGCATCCACGCGTATTACTGTATTTTAACCACCGGGTATTCTAACAGTGTTAACGGTAACAACTACGCCATTATTTATAACAACTCAAACTTGTCATTTTATTCATCCTACAATTATTCTGTTATGAGGCCCACAAATGACTGCGCCGTCGTACGAATATTCCCCGACAATAAGAATATTCTACGACCAAACGAATATTCCCCGACAACAATGATTATTTTATAACCACTTGCTTATTTTGCAAAATTTGCACATTTCACCCATAACCAGAGAATTATATCAAATTAATACCTTATTATTCACAATAATAATTAGAGGAAATTCGATTTTATTTATAATAAGTTGTGGTCTTACAAAGGTCATGAAATTTAGACAACTAGAAAAAAGTGAAAACCAATATATTGAAAATTAATGAAATTTAGACAATATATACATTGAAAAAATGGAGAGGTTAGGCAGTATACAATTTGGTACCCAAATGGATGGAATGACTTTTGTTAAAAATGTTATTTAATTTTAGGGAATTGTCAAGTCTATAACACTTTTTGTTATTCTCACAACAAAAGTGTTATTGTAGATATAGAGCGACGGTAAAAACCGTCGCTATAGGATCTATAACAACACTTTTGTTGTGGGAATTACAAAAAGTGTTGTGAATTTAACAATTTTCTAATTTTAACATTGAACAAAAAATGAATTTGGATGGTATAAAAATATATTTATTTTTGCTAAAAAGTTGTTACTAAATCACAAAATAACATGAAAATATTGTAATGTACTTTTCTTTAATGGCTTAAATATGAATTAGTACCCTAAACTATATGTCATATTCCACTTCGGTGATCCACCTTTCAATTTTATCAATTAGATGATTAAACTATTAATTTTTTCCAATTGCAACAAATTGAATATGCCACGTCAGAAATTGCTGACGTGACTAATTGTGTGGGGCCTTAACAAGCAGCTGGTGTGGCAAAAAAAATAATTTTTTAATCATAAAATAAATAAATCTGATTTAATATGGGGCAAAATGGTAAACAACAAATTCTCATAACAAATTAACATAAAACAAATATTAATCTTAAAGATATCCTTATATCAGATCATACAATCGATCGATCAAGACAAAAGCCCCAAGACAAAAGACTAAATGAGAAAGAGAAGAGAGAGATCCCATTGACCCTATAATAAATCACCGAAATAAATCACCGAAATAAAATATAACCTATAATTTAAAATACTAATTCATATTTAAGCCTTCTTTAATACACCCTTGACCCTTCATTGTAAAATTATAAATTCAATTCGTTTTCAAGAAAAAAACTTAATGCTATAATGTTACCATCAACGGTGGCCTCCAACAACCGACACTTGGTTGATCCGCTTCCCACTTTCCCAAAAGTAAAGTCGGTGGGGGTGTTCTTACTTTAATTTTTAGCCATTCATTTTTTGATCACTCATTTTTAGTCTCTCTCTAGACGCCTTCTTTGATCACTCATTCACACATTAATTATTATCTTCTCCTCTCTGTCTTTTTTCATACTCTTCTTCTTTATTTCTTCAATAGGACTATAGGAGTATCCAGGAGGGCGGGATTTTCAGTGGCAACTAATTAAAGGTACGTACGTACACATTTCATAATCATTCCTAAATTAATTACCAAATTAAAAGAAAAAGACTATGCAAGTAATTAATTAAGTTACAGTTTTGATTAGTTAAAATGGGTATCCATTTCATGTTCTTGATTAGTTAAGGTGGTTGAGCCCAATGTTTTCTGATTTTTCGATTGTATTGTTGTGATATACACTTATCTAAATCAATTTGGTCAAAAGGTTAAGTTATTAGGTTTATGGCTCCTTAGAGCATAATATAATACTCCTTTTAATTTTCTTTTATTATGTTCAGATGTGGAATTTTAATATCACACAGTACTTCAAGATATAAAAAACCCATGATCTAAGCAGACAAAATATGGTTTAACTAAAAGGTCTCGATGATGAAGTTTACTAATACACAAGTTTGATGGGTAAAATGCAAAGTCTACGACTGAACTTTAGTGATTTTTGGGTATTGAACCCATTTCTTCTTAGGGTTGACCTGATGACGTGTCACACATGACGCTTACGTGGCACAGTTCAAATTTTTAAAAACCACTAAAGTTCGGTGGTCGATTTTGCATTTTACCCCATGTTTGATAGCCCATTATAAGTTTATACAACTTTTTTTCACAAAATTATCAATTTTGATAATTTTTATTGATATATATTTTTCATTTATTTTTTTATTGGCATAATACATATATAAACCATATTCATTTATTTATTTCTTTCCACCTCTACTCGTAGTATTTTTAAATTCAGCTAGATCACTGTGAATTAACTCAAGAAATTCAGTTTGTCTTTCAACATTTTTAAAAGGTTTCTTAGCATATTTTGCTTCCACACAAATTTCACATTTATTAAACTCAGTATTTGCAAGATTAGGTATAAGCTCAAGTTGTTTCAATTTTTTAATAGATGTCATATTCACTTGTCCTAATCTAGCATGTCACATATTCAAAGATTCAACAATATAAGCAAAAGAAGCATTTTTATTATTCAATTCAGCAGAAGCATCAAGAACAAATAAGCCCCCATTACAAAAGCCTTTCCTAACAAATTTCCCATTACGAGTAAGTACAAGTTTATCAGACTCAAACACAAGTTTAATGTCAGCTTTGTTCAACAAGGATCCGGACACAAGATTTCTACGAATATCGGGCACATAAAGCACATCTTGCAAAGCAATTGTTTTTCCTGAAGTTAATTTTAGTAAAACTTTCCCTTTTCCTGCAACATTAGTAGCTCGAGAATCCCCCATAAAAACCTTTTCTCCATTAGTCACATTTTCGTAGTTAAGAATTACGTCTCTATTTTCGCAAATGTGTCTAGTTGCATCGGTATCTACTACCCATTCCGTGAAATTGACAACTAGGTTTACTTCCGAGACAACAGGAACAATAATGTCATCGGATTCAGCCAAGTTCGCTTGGGGCTTAGGCTGAGAGTTATTATTATCTTGCCCCTTACGAAAGTGAAATTTCATAGCAATATGGCCAGGTTTACCGCATACGATGCAAGGACCTTTAGCGAAAGGTTTCTGAATTTGGTTGGGACTCTTGAACTTATTATCTTTTCTTCCCATTGATTTATGGTTTTTTCTTTTGTATTTTTTAGACTGATGTTGTTTTGAATAATTATTTTATCTTCCATTGTGGCCGTTGTTCTACGAGATTAGCCTTGACAAAGTGATTTGGAACTATGTCTCCTCTTTCTTTAGCCCTGTTTTGTTCTTCAATACGTATGTGTGGCACTAGTTTCTGCATGGTAAAATCTTTAGTTTCATGTTTAAGGTGCATCTTATAATCTTTCCATGAGGTTTCGATAAGTGCAGCAGCTTGAAAAGTCTCACATTTTCATTCCTTTCCCAATAACTTTCCCCACAATTGTTTGATATGTATGAACTTGCTCTATTACTGATTTTTCATCTTGCATCTTAAAATATAAAAATTTTCCAGCAATATATTTCTTAAGACCAAAGTTTTCAACATCATACTTAGATTTTAAGGCATCCCAAATCTTCTTAGCACTTTCATATGCATAATAAATATCAAACAGTGAATTAGACAAGTAGTGCTACAAGTATCTACGACATGTACGATTATCCTTAACATTTGCAGACTTTCCAGCATTAGATTTTTCAAGTGTTTCAACAGCAGTAGTTTTATCGGAGAAAACAATAGCAGGAGTAGCAGGAACATCCATACATAACACATATTCCAAATTCATGGTTTCCATATAAAACAGTATATCTTTTGACCATCTCTTAAAATCCGTACCATCAAAGCGTTCAATTTTAGAAAGGTCTAAAGCATATTTCATCTTGTTAATAAATTAGAATCACTTTTTAGATTGTTGGAATACAGAGCAGTATTAACAAGACGAATTGATTAGAACAACTTATCTGGAAACCGAGGCGTAGCAAAGCTACCGTCCTAAAAAGTGATTCCGCCTCCACAGGTCGAAACCTTTGGTACATATGGGCTTCCGGCGTCCACTCTCCAGGATATTCAACGGCGAAACCTTCAATTGCGTGTACTCACAGAAGAAGGCTTTGGATTTATCTTTGTGGATTGCCCAAAGAAAATAACAAAGTATATAAAGAGGATGATTTTGTGTTTATGTGTGTTAACTTGTAAGAACCAGATTGGTATATATATAGGAGAAAAGATTAATAGAAAGTTGGGAGAAAATAATAACGTTAGAGAGAACATGGTGAACGTTGGGGAAGTTAACGTTACACAGAACGTCGGAGAAAAAACAGAACGTGGTTTAATGGAAGAACGTTGGGCTAGGTTTACGGCTTAAGAAAATAATAAATAAAAAATACATTTGGGATTTTAGTGAAATAGTGTATGATTATCCTTAACATAATCCCCTTATGCAGACTAATCAACATCAAATTTTTCAAGTGTTTCAACAGCAGTAATTTTATCGGAGATAACAATAACAGGAGTAGCAGGAACATCCATATATAACACATTCCAAATTCATGGTTTCCAAATAAAACAATATATCTTTTGATCATCTCTTAAAATTCGTACCATCAAAGCGTTCAATTTTAGAAAGGTCTAAAGCAGATTTCATCTTGTTAATAAATCAGAACCACTTTTTAGATTGTTGGAATACAGAATAGTATTAACAAGACGAATTGAAGAATAAAATTGGAACAACTTATCTGGAAACCGAGGCGTAGCAAAGCTACTGTCCTAAAAAGTAATTCCGCCCCCATAGGTCATAACCTCAGGTACAGATGGGCTTCCGGCATTCACTCTCCAGGATTCAACGACGAAGCTTTCAATTGCGTGTACTCACAGAAGGTTTTGGATTTGTCTTTGTGGATTGCCCAGAAAAAGTAACAGAGTATATAGAGAGGATGATTTTGTGTTTATGTGCGTTAACTTGTAAGAACCAGATTATATATATGTATATATATATAGGAGAAAAGATGAACAAAACGTTGGGAGAAAATAATAATGTTAGAGAGAACGTGATGAATGTTGGGGAAATTAACGTTACGCAAAATGTTGGAGAAAAAACAAAACGCAATTTAATGGAAGAACGTTGGGCTAGGTTTATGGCTTAAGTAAATAATAAATAAAAAATATATTAGGGATTTTAGCAAAATCGACCTGATCGGTACCCCCTGCGCGAACACACGCACTAAGGTTTTCTGACCGAAAATCCAAGGATCTATGCTTGGCCTAGCCCAATTCCTTAGTCATCATCATGTGTGCGAGCCTATCCTTTTTTCTTCAACCATGTTACTAAGCTTAACTTAAAAATTACTCCCTCCGTCCCATGATAAAAGTCCTTACTATTTTGGGTAGTTTCATGTTAAATGTCCACTTTCCTTTAATAAACAAACTTTTACACATTTTTTTCTATTATGCCCGTAGCATTAAATATCTCATACTTTTCTTATTCTAATTCTCTCTCCATATTTAATAAGTATGGAGAGAGAATATTTTGAATTGAATAGCTAGAAAGTCACTCTCTCACCTACATTGAAAATAATTAATGACATTATTATGGGCAATTTTGTCATTTCATTCCTTTTCTTAATATGCCTGAAAAGTTCACCAGGACTTTTATCATGGGACGGAGGGAGTACTAATATACACATGAAAGGTTCTCAAAATAGGCAATGTGAGACTTTGTCAAAACTAAAATTTTGAAACACATCCAACAATATGCTCTCTAGTCTCTTTTGCGTCTACGTAGGGCCATTCTTACGCGTAATCATCCGGCTTATGTTCAGTATCGAAATTTTGTACAAGTTCTAATTAAGTTACAGTCTTGATTAGTTAAAATGGGTATCCATTTCATGTTCTTGATTAGTTAAGGTGGTTGAGCCCAATGTTTTCTGACTTTTTGATTGTATTGTTGTGAATATACACTTACCTAAATCTGCATTTTGATCCAAAAACTTGTTAATTGTTGGAGAAATCGGATACCCATCCATATATGCTTATCTTAAATCAATTTGGTCAAAAGGTTAAGTTATTAGGTTTATGGCTGTTTAGAGCATAATATAATAGTCCTTTTAATTTTCTCTTATTATGTTCAGATGTGGAATTTTAATATCACACAGTACTTCAAGATAAAAGAAAACCCATGATCTAAGCAGACAAAATATCATTTAACTAAAAGGTCTCGATGATGAAGTTTACTAATACACAAGTTTGATAGCCCCTGATAAGTTTATATAACTTTTTTCACAAAATTATCAATTTTGATAATTTTTATTGATATATATATTTATCATTCATTTTTTTATTGACATAATACATATTTAATGTTGAAGATAATTTGTATCAGCATCATATTTACAATTTTATATAAATTAAAAAGAAATAAATAAGCAAGTTGACATTAATGTTTTTTTTATGATTTTTCTTTTGTTTTATTGTGAGATTCATGCATGCATGTATATATATGTAATAATAACTATATTTATTGTATTTGAACATGTATTATTATTATTGTATAATTTGTATTTTAAAAATTATAAGTTTGATGACCAAATTACCCTTAAAATGGTCAACCAAATTAATTTGGATAAGATATTCAATTTTCTTGTTATATATAACAGATTACAACCCATGCGAGGCACGACCTACTTTCTAAAATAGTTTTAAAAAGATTTTATTTGTACTATGTTCTATTAAATGTCGGAATTTTAAAGGTACTTTTGTTAATTCTATAAGTTATATATCAACTATATTTCTCACAAATTGAAGAAATTAAACTCGTAAGTATTAAAAAAAAGTGAAGAATTTATATTTATTATTTTTGTAGAATTCCATCTTACACATACAAAGTGGTGGCGCTAAACTACATCACAATGAAAAATTAGCTTTACGAAAAGAAAGGAATTAAGGAAAGTGAAGGATTACTTATATCTTTTATCCATTAATATATTAATATATATATAGATATTACATGTTCTTGTGAGTATATTGATAAATAATATTAATTATATGTATCTTTTTGTAGTGAATATGTATAAGTAGCTAGTACAGAGAAAAATATGCACTTACATGAATTTAAAAATGTGAATAATTAAATATTTTTTTTATTCAATTTATACTATTAAAGTTGTGAAGTTACGTATTAATGAAGTTGAAAGTTGTTAGAATTAATTTTTTTATTCACGTGTTTCCTAATATTTAGCTACCTTTTTCTGGTTTTTGTGCTAGAGTTCATTCCTTTGCGCTATTATTTTATTTTCCATTGACATCTACTTATGGCACATTCAGTGATAGTGTAATTTATAGATCACCAGTCATCAATCTCTTGGTGATCAATGGCTGCTGCGAGCCCCCGTGAAGCCTCATCTACTACATTCCAGTATTCTTATCATGTGTTCTTGAGTTTTAGAGGCGAAGACACTCGTAAGACCTTCACCGATCACCTCTACACAGCTTTGACAAATGCAGGAATTCGCACTTTCAGAGATGATGATGAACTTCCGAGGGGAGAGAATATCGAGTCAAAACTGCAAAAGGCAATTCAAGAATCGAAGATTTCAATAGTGGTATTCTCAAAAAACTATGCTTCTTCAAGATGGTGTCTTGATGAACTTGTGAAAATCCTTGAACACAAGAAGAATTCCACCAATCATATGATTCTGCCAGTTTTCTATCATGTAGTTCCAGCCCAAATTAGGCATCAAACAGGGAGTTTTGCAGATGCATTTGCTAGACATGTGGAGAGATTAAAGTCGAAGAATGATGAGAAGAAAAGGGAAGGAATGGAGAAGGTGGAGACGTGGAAGGCAGCCCTTAGCGAAGTTGCTGATCTGTCAGGAATGGAATTACAGGACGGGTAATGTACTTTGTTCACCCTTTTCTTAGAGTTTTATTCTTACAATCGACGGCATTCATAATAAAAAATAGTCACAATAAGTTAGGTGTTTATAGGGATGAAATTAATTTGATAAGCATGTCCCTGTATTTTTTTTCTTTCCTTCCTCTGTCTTTACCTTCTGCATATAAAGTGGTGTAAACTGCAAAGCTTGCCTTCTCTTCTCCTCTAAATCTTGTCCAGAACATATACTTAGAATATGGTTTTGTCTTTTTTATAACTACATTATTCAACATTCTCATTATATTTTGGCAAGCAGCTAAACATACGTATCAAGGATAAATACAAAAAGTTTAATACTGAAGAATTATGTTTATATAAGTGCATATACTTGTGTAGATTATGGAAGGAATTACTAAACAAAAAGTTGATTACAAAAAAATGATAATTATTGAACTATAAGAAATTTTAAAATTGTGAGGGTAAGTACTCTTGTCAAGAAACTGCTCGTTAATTTAAGTTTAGAAATATTCTTGAATTCTCTTCTCTGTTGCATATTTTGAAAATAATATTCATTTGATACTCACAAGGATATATTTTTCTTTCATGATTTTGCAGAAAAGAAGCCAAATTTATCCAAGAGATTGTTAAAGAGATTGTTAAAAAATTGAAACGTTCAGTCTTAAGAGTTCCCGACCACCTCATTGGAATGAAGTTTCATGTGAGCGACATCAATTATTGGGTACAAAATGGGTCAAATGATGTTGACATAATGGTGATCTATGGAATGGGGGGCATAGGTAAGACAACCATTGCCAAAACTGTTTATAACCTGAATTTCGACTCATTTGAAGGAAGCAGCTTTCTTGCAAACATTAGAGATGCTTCTGAACAACCCAATGGTTTGGTTCGTTTACAGAGACAACTTCATTCAGATATTCTTAGGGGAAGAAAGGAGAAGATATACAATGTTGATGAAGGCGCCATTAAGATTAGAGATGTGGTATCATGTAAAAGAATACTTCTTGTTCTTGATGATGTGGATCAGTTGGACCAATTAAATGCAGTACTTGGGATGCGAGATTGGTTTCATCCGGGGAGTAAAATTATAATAACCACCAGACACAAGCATTTGATAAAATCCAATGATGTACGTAAGATGTACGAAGTTAATGAGCTAAATGGTGATGAGTCACTTCAGCTTTTCAGTTGGCATGCCTTTGGACAAGAGCACCCCAATGAAGGTTATGTGGAGCACTGTAAAGGTATATACTTCAGCATTGTGGAGGGGTTCCATTAGCTCTTGAAGTTATAGGTTCATTTTTGTTTGGAAAAGATATAGATATATGGGCAAGTCAATTGGAGAAATTAGAAAGAGTTCTTGATGGCGATATTGTTAAGAAACTCAGAATAACTTTTGATGGCTTACCAGATAATGACATCAAGAATGTTTTCCTTCATGTCGCGTGTTTCTTTGTCGGAGAGGACAAGGATTGGACAGTCAATGTACTAGACTCCTGTGACTTACAAACAGCGGTGGCGATTGAGCATCTTGTTGGTCGATGTCTCTTACATATTGATCATTGCAATAATAAGTTGAGGATGCATCAACTAATTAAAGACATGGGAAGAGATATTGTTAAGCAGGAAGCACCTGATGAACCTGAAAAATGTAGTAGATTGTGGCATCCAAAAGATTGCTCTAACGTTTTGAGTGACAAGATTGTAAGAAACATGCTTATCTCATTCATGTATATGTGTGTGTTGAGGATGTTTTATTAGTGTGTATTTGCATTCTCCGACTTATCCAGTTCATATTGGTTATCTATATTTAACAGGGTACGGAAGCAATCAAAGCTCTAGGCTTTGACCTGCAAATGTTTAAGAAAGATAATCGGGTAAAATCAAACTATATTGCAAAGAATGAAAAAAAAACGTCGCTTTGAAGACGTTCAGGAGAACACATTTGAGTGGTTCAAGTCACTAAAACGTCATGCTTCCAACTTCCTCTCTTGGCATCCGATGGAAAATAATTTATACGAAGGGGACTTTGAAACTAATGCCTTCACAAGGATGAGACAATTAAAGCTATTAAAGCTCAATAATGTCAGACTCGAGGGAAGCTACAAAGAATTTCCTAAACAATTAAGATGTTTGTGTTGGCATGGATTCCATTTAGGATCTATTCCCAATGATTTATCATTGGAAAGGTTGATTATTCTTGACATGCAATACAGCAGCTTGAAACAAGTCTGGAAAGGAAAGAAGGTATGTAATACGCGGTTCAATCTTTTTCCTTTGTTTTATCATCGAAGTTCTCTAAAAGTACACTTGTAATTTATTTTCCTTTTGACCAACATTTCCTTCCATGCCTGAAGATCCTTAATCTCAGTCATTCTAAATGGATTTCCAGAACTCCCAACTTCTCAAGAGTCCCAAATCTTGAGAGGTTGATCCTCAAAGGATGTGCGAGGTTGGTTGATGTTTGTGAATCTATTGGATTTGTTGAGGGACTTGCTTTACTAGATCTAGTGATTGCACAAGTTTAAAAGAGCTTCCAAGAAACATAGGCAGGCTAAGAAGTCTTGAAAAACTGATGATCTCCGGTTGCTTAAGTCTTTGTGAATTTCCAACGGGGATGAGGAGTATGGAGTCGCTGAAAGAGATTTGTGCTGATAGAACTAGAAATATTGCATTAATTCCTCGTAGCAGAGAGGTCCAACAGTGGGATTTACCGGGCTGTTTAGTTAAGTTAAGTCTTGGATGCGGGAATTTATCTGATGCTTCTTTCCCCAAGGACTTTTGTAACCTACCCTTCCTGGAGTATTTGAATTTAGATGGGAATTTAATTCGAAGACTTCCAGATTGTATCAGAACTCTAAACAGGCTTAAGAAACTCAGCTTATCATTCTGCCCATTGCTGCAATCTGTTGAAGGTCTGCCAAGTACTGTAAGAAGATTTGCATGTGTCCAAAAGCTAGTCCTTGGAAATAATAAAAAATACATCTCATTTAGTATACATTAATAGTTGGGATTGTGATAATCTGGCTGAAGTTGAAGGATGTGGAAAATTAGTGGGCATTGAAAATGTGGACAAACGAATTATAAAGAATCTGGGGTTGTTGGAGTTTCAAGTTGAGGATAAAGTTGTTGAAAAAATGAAGGTATATACTCTCGGATATGGCCTTGTTTCTGATCTTGCTGTATATATCAAAATTTACATAATCATTATTATTATTAATATTATTTGATTGTGTGTGGTTCAGGTACGTTATGAATTTGGTATATTCACCACATTTATTCCAGGAAAAGAGCTGGTAGAATCATGGTTTGATTATATAGATAGGGGTGGGTTAGTATTTTTATTGTTCCGGATGTTAGCAGCAGCTCGAAGAAGAGGAGGATCCGAGGCTTGAATGTGTGCGTTGCTTTTCATCTACATGATACGAGTAATTCTTATTGGCATGGCGGATGTAAAATTCGTAATTGGAGCAAGGATCTCCGATGGATTTATTATTGGCGTCCTTTCGTAATGGGGAACAATCAAGGACTTATGAAAGATGGTTACATATGGTTGAAGAAAGATGGCAAATATGAAGATGAAATAATAATGTTGAGTCATTGGAGGTTAGGGAATTTGTTAGAAGCTGGGGATCATCTTACTGTTGAGTTTGTTACAAGTTCAAGAGCTAGTTTCGTAAAGGAGATGGGGCTTAAGGTTGTGTATGATGATGAAGACGAGGACGTTGAAGGGAAGGAGGCTAGTACAAGTCGACTGTACAACTTCAACAACCACAAGAAGAAGGATATTGTTACTCTCTCTTGGACTGAAGATGAAGATGAAGAAGGAAGAAATTCTTTTAAACATCTGTCAGACAGTCGTACGCACGGGAACACCATGTATCTGGATCACACTGTATTTAATCTGTAATGGTAAAAATTGAGGAGTAAAAGTTCTCCATTATTCGAAAATTTAATTGGTTGCTGCAAGTCCTCCACTTGCACGCCGCAGTAGAACTTGATGTCAATTACAAACTCTTTAATCCAAGATTCCCGAACGCCATATTACTTAATCACACAAACCTCAAATTGAGCATCACCAAGAGTATAGCATACGCGAAGGCGGGGACAGGTCGAAACAGAAGTTGTACGGCTATTAGTAATCCAATGAAGAGAGCTACACAGAAGAGAATCGAAGGATCCTCCTGTTTCCGGGCATGGGGCATTCCCAATGTTTCTCCATGATTTCGTGCCCACCGTGTGCACCAACATTACTTATAGGATTGCAAATGCAATATAGAGGTTCCCCAGATGCAGGAGAGTATAAACAAAGCAATCCATTACATGAGCTAATTAGAGTCGCATTATAGGCAGTTCCAAGACGGGCAAACGCAGTCCACTCACCATTTCCGTTGTTTCATCATTCAGTGATGTTCATCTTTTTGGTCATCTTCTCATTATTCATCATTGGTGATGTATGCTCTCTACCTCTTTTGCATCTACGTAGGGCCATTCTTACCCGTAATCATCCGGGTTATTGGCAGGTACAGTATTGAAATTTTGTACTAATATGCTCTAATCCACAACCTGACAGCTTAAAGTTCAGGTTTCTGAATGAGCATCTTGTTGCTCGTTTTATCATAATGTTTATAGATTTTTTTAAAAAGAGAAACTGTCAGGACTTTTAACTAATCAGATTATTAATTAATTAAAAATGTTTTACACTACACAAGCATGTGAAGAAATACACTTGCTCATATAAATCACTTTAGAAGCAACTAAAACAATCCCATACTTGGGACGAATAGAAAGGTCCTAGCAGCACGTCCTGAGGACATGGTGCCCTTCTTGGCCGTCTGGCGAATCAATCTTCCACCTGAACACAAAACATTCAAAATCCTCATACTTGGCTCCAATGTCACAACACCTGATGCCCCAATACATACTGACTGCATTATCATCAACCAACAGTTGATCATATCCTCTCATTTAATCAGAGTTTAACATACGAATACCAATCCAGTAATCCAAATTTACCTTTTCGAATTGTGTAGCCTGAGAGATAGTCATCCTCAATCTAATTTTTTTCCTACCCATTATAATTACTTCATCTTGCTCTTAAGCCCTCCTCCTTCCAGATAAAATAGATGATGATGTTCCTCATTTTGAGCTGGGGAACCGATACCAAAGAGGCAAAGAGCCCACTTCAACATGACCAACAGTGTCATCACCCGCACCCCTTCTCATCTTCTTCAACCGGGCATAATCTTCCAGGAAACAACAGGACCTAAGGTCGATCTCACCTGAATTAAGGTTAGATTCCATGATTTTTTTATGAAATGGCAGGGCAGAAAAATTCACTTCCTTTTCTCTTCTTCCTCATGAATCACTCTTTACAAATTTCCAGTCTATCCAAAATTTATACCCATAAGATGCAAACCAGAAACATAAAGAGTGATACTGTATTATATTTATAAACCCTATCTATTCGTCCCACCTGAATTAACAATGGGTAATTTCTTTAAAGAGCACTGGAAAAGAAAATGGAGCTGGAACCTTAACCTACCAATAGTCCTTGCAAGAGCACAAACCTTTGCTAAAGCAATGAAACCTATTGTTATCCCTCACCACAATTTCCCTTCCCTCCAACTTTGAGATCATCTTTATTGCTGTATGGCAATCCTGACACACCCTTAGGTTTTTCACCACCCTAATGACTGTCCCATCTTTACTAACAAGAAGAGCAAAAGCAATGGCCAATTTCTCACTATGAGTGCCCACCATCTCTTCCTTTTCTTCCACCTCAATGTCTCTCAGCACACAACTCTCATCAGATATATATCCAGCAATCCTCATTTTATTTTTTAGTTCTGCCAATTTTCTATAAATAGCGTCTGATTGCTCATGTGAGCGATCACCTACTATGAACTTGTGCATTTTATCACAATATTCAACCCAACTCCATCCAGTTGACTTTCTTACGCCAAATTTACTCATTACCCCTCTAACCCTCTCAACATCTTCCCACCTTCCTGCGGCGGCATATATATTTGAAAGCAAAACATAGTTCCCTGAATTTTCTGGTTCAAGTTCAAAGAGGTGGTTTGCAGCAAACTCCCCAAGGTCAAGTCTTTTGTGAACTCGACTAGCATTTAAAAGAGACCCATAGACTCCTGCATGAGGCTGCATTGTCATTTTATGAATCAATCTCTTTGCTTCATTGAGCTTCCCTACTCTACCCAACAAATCAACCATGCACGCAAAATGATCTGTATCTGGGGCTTTAATTGATTCAAATACCTTTTGACCTTCTTTTAGTAACCCCGCATGGCTGCAGGCTGTTAGGACACCAATATAAGTTATGCGGTCTGGTTCAATACCTTCATCTTTCATCTTATGCATCACTTCAACAGCTTCAACGCCGTAACCGTAAGCTGCATAACCTGTAATCAATGTGTTGTATGAATAAACATCTCTTCTTTTCATTTCTTGGAAAACCTTTTTAGCATCTTTCATGCTTCCGCACTTTGAGTACATGAAAATCAAAGAATTGTATCCTGAAATGCTCAACCTGATAAGGTTCTGTGTCAGGAAATTTACAATCCAGTTGCCCACTTCCAAAGCCCCTAAATGGCCACAAGCTGAAATTACACTCACCATAGTAACTTCATCTGGTTTCAAGTCCTTGTTTATGATCATTTCTTTGAAGAGCCCAATAGCACTTACTGATTGTCCATTTTGTGCATAACCAGCAATCATTGAGTTCCAGGAGACTACATTCTTTTCGGGCATCATATCAAATAGTTCTTTTGCAGATGCCAGATCACCAACCCGTGCAAATGCAGAAATCATTGCATTCCATGTGAAAGAATTTCTATACAAACCCAACTCATCAAAAATCTTTCTAGCAGTATCAAGGCTCCCACACTTTGCATACATGTCAAGGAGTGCCGTCTTCACAAAACAATTCAACCGGATTCCCCTCTCATCAAGCATTTTCACAAGAGATTCCGCAAGGCAAGGATCACCACGAGATGAACAAGATGATATAACAGCAACCCAAGTCGTCTCATTAGGTTGAATCCCAGCTTTTGTCATCATATTGAACAGTCTTACAGCCTCTTCTGCAAACCCATTTTTGGAATACCCTGATAACATTGCATTCCATGAGACAACGCTTTTCTCAGGCATTTGATCAAAATACCACCTTGCACTCACCAAATCTTTAATTTTTGAGTACCCAGTAATCATTGCAGTCCAAGTGACCACATTCTTCTCAGGCATTACCTCAAACAAGCTACAAGCTTCGACCTCTTTTCCCCAATTCCAATACCCAGAAATCATCGAATTCCAATCTGCAACAGCTCTTTCACACATTTCATCAAACAGTTCACGAGCAACTTCAATCGGGCCATGCTTTGCATACACATCCATAATTGCATTACGCACATAACGATCACAACAATGACCCAACTTCAACAAATGACCATGCAAAAATATCCCTGCCTCACCAGCAGATTTCATTAAAATGGGGTACACGAAAGCATCAGGCCTCACACCAAGATTTTGCATTTTATCAAACATGTTGATGAGATCATTGTGAGCACCCAATTGGGAGTAAAATTTGAGCATGTTAGTGAAAACAAAGACATTGGGGTGGTGGGTTGAGTCGAAAATGAGGCGGGTGTAGGGTGGTGGCGCCTGGAGCCGTGTGCAGTGGCCGATGAGTTGTGCCACCCAGTAGTTGTGGTGGTGGAGGGAGTTATGAATGATATGTGCATGGAGTTGTTTAAGGTGATTGAAATTGGACACTTTCAATGCTATGGTGCCCAACTGTGACATGAGATATACTGGTGTGTGTTTAGGGTATCAACATTTTTCACTGCTAACTAATATAACTGTCAATGTATTGAATTTACCAAACTACCCCTGCGTATGAAGATATCTAAATAAAATACACCAATATTTGGTTTCTTATTTACATTCCCTATCACATGTATTCCATTTACCAGTAATTCTTTAGTTCATTCCTCATTCATAGATAAAAAGTGTACATATCTTTTATTTCTAATTGCAAAATATATTTTAAATTTATCTAAGCAGTTGTCTAATTAATATATTGTGGAAGAGGTCATATTTGGTCGACGCTGTATTAATCAATTAATCAAAATTAATTTAATTTTATGATAACCACTCCTTTCTTAAGTTCCACGAGTAACTTGAATATTCACCATTGCAGAAATACCAATAATGTGAACTACGCTGTTCCAATCAAAGGTAGCCATCTATGATAATGGACATCGACAACAGACAGCGACCATAGCGGAGACTACAAAAGTATGCGGAGGAGGAAGATAAGAGAGAATTTCATATCTATATTTTCAGTTTTTGGATTTTGAATTTAGGAGACATCAATTATTTTCTTGTTTTGACTTTATATATTTTAAAACTAATAATAATACTTATAATAATATATGTAACATCTAAATACTTGTAAAGACACTCTTGTCCTTGGTAAAATGGGTCGGATCATAAGGATCCAATTGACCAAAAAAACCTTAAAGACGACTTTAAAAGTGAGCGGCAACTCGGAGGGATATATGTATCATTCTAATTCTTTTGTTAACAAAGTTTGGAGGAGTTATTCAGCTAAAGTTTGGAGGTTTTATTTAGGGCGTTACATATTTTCATAACAAAAATAATGTTATCAAAGTAAATATATATATTTATCAATAACCACTAGTATCTGAACACATTCTATACGTGTGACAAAAAATAATTTTTTAATTAAAGTTTAAAATAAAAGTACTCAAAAATCAACATAATGTATCAATAAATATTGAAATATGCATAATTGTACATACGTGACTAGGAGTAATAATGGATAACAATTAATGTTTGAATTATGATGAACTAACCTGGAATCTTGGATTATCTGCAAAAAAAGTAATATGCGTGCAAATCTATAGAAAAAAGGAAGGAAAAAAAAAGCCGTATGTGCGTGAAGGAAGGGTGGGTGGGTGGGTGGGTGAGTGGGGGAGGGGGGCTTATTTTTTTATTTTTTTTAACTTCCTAAACATTAAATCCTAAACACTAAACCCTAAACTTGAATTGTGTTTAGGATTACTCAAATTATATCAAAATTACTGAATTGTGTAAAAACTTGATTTTTTAATTTTTTTTCTTTCGACTCCATAATCCTAAACATTAAGCCCTAAACCCTAAACTATGTTTTTCACATGTATCCAAATTATACATAAATCACTGAATTATGTAAAAATTTGAATTAAAATAAATATTATAAATTTTTTGAGAGTCAACCTATGGCCCCACTCAAGAGGACACGTCAATTTTTGACGTGTCAAGTGAATTCGAACAAAAGTGAAAAAAATGAATAGTTTATTTATTTAATTGATAAAATTAAAAGGTAAATCAACGAAGTGAAAAAATGATAATAGTTTAAGGTAGTAAAATATATTTAAGTCAAAAGTATAATATTAGCATCAAGAGTGGGGGTTAGCTGACCCACCCAACGGTCCCAACCGAAACTTGGTTGATCCAGCCAGCAGCAGTACTTGCTTCCCACTTTCCTAAAAGTAAAGTCGATGGGGGTATTCCTACTTAAATATTTAGCCATTCATTCATTCTTTAATCACTAATTAATTTTTAGTCTCTCTTAGTATCTTCTTTTCTCTCTCTAGCCGCCTTGTTTGATCACTCATTTATTTAATTAATTCACACATTAATTATTATCTTCTCCTCTCTCTTTCCATCCTTTTTCATACTCTTCATCTTTATTTCTTCAATATCCAGGAGGCCGGGATTTTCTTTGGCAACTAGAGGTACGTACACATTTCATAATCATTCCTAAATTAATTACCAAATTTTAAAAAAAAACTATGCAAGTAATTAATTAAGTTACAGTCTTGATTAGTTAAAATGGGTATGCATTTAATTCATGTTCTTGTTAAGGTGGTTCAACCCAATGTTTTCTCACTTTTCGATTGTATTGTTGTGAATATCGTAGGCATGTATATATATATATATATATATATATATATATATATATGGAGAGGCTCTAAAGCGAACCTTAAAGAGCGAACCAAAGACGAACCGTCGTCTTTGGTGTCTATGGCGACGGTTCGACCCGTCGCCAATGACTACATGGCTATGGCGACAGATCGAACCGTCGTCATAGACACCAAAGACGACGGTTCGTCTTTGGTTCGCTCTTTAAGGTTCGCTTTAGAGACGGACCGTATATATATATATATATATATATATATATATATATATATATATATATATATATATATATATATATATATATATGAAACAGATCAGGTCCGGACTCCCGGACGGGAGAAAATCCGGACCTGATTTTTTTTTGTTTTTTTTTTTTTTTTGTAGAACAACTAAAAAAAAATAAAAATAAATTTGGAACTGAAATTTTTCAATAATACAGTGTTTTGGGTGTGTTTTTAATACCTACACCAACCAATGTATGTACAGTCTGCCCAGACTGTACAGACATGTTTTGTTATAGACATCCAAATCACGCCCAAAACACTGTATAATGTAAAAATTCCAATTCCATAATTTTTTATTTTTTTTTAGTTGTTTCAAAAAAAAAAAGCAAAAAAAAAAAAAAAAGGTCCGGATTTTAACAAAATCCGGGAGTCCGGACCTGATCCGGACTATATATATATATATATATATATATATAGAGAGAGAGAGAGAGAGAGAGTCCAGATCTTAAGTTCACCCCTTATCCAACTCACCCGAGCTCACTCCCCTTTAGCTACGGACCCGGCGACGGTTCGGTCATACAATTGTCGTCTATACTTTTAGCGACGGACAACATATAGCGTCACTAAAAGTATAAACGACGGTTGTATGACCGAATCGTCGCCGGGTCAGTCGCTAAAGGAGTGAGCTCGGATGGGTTGAATAATGGGTGAGCTTAAGATCCAGACTATATATATATATATATATATACGGTCCGGATTTTAAGCTCACCTCTTATCTAATATACTCCCTTTAGGGACGGACTGAACAATGATTCGGTCCGTCGCTATATGTTGTCCGTCGCTAAAAACTAAGAGGACGGTTCTATATATAGCGACGGAACGCACATATAGCGACGGACCGAATCGTTGCCCGGTCCGTCGCTAAAGGAGTGAGCAAGATATGTTAGATAAAGGTGAGTTTAAGATCCGGACTGTATATATATATATATATATATATATATATATATATATATATATATATGTATATATATATATGGGGTTGATCCATTGACATCGTTGTAAAAAAGTATATATTCTTACAACAAATCTCGATCGTCTGGATATCTAACGATCTATATTGGTCCCGTCCGCAGTTTAATTTTCAGTATTCCGCAGTTTAATACTGCGGATGAGAGATATGACCGAAATACCTCTCCTTTTGAAAATTAAACTATCGTCCTCGTTATTAAACTGCAGACTCTAGGTCCAGCATAAGTATGGCCAATTGGTGTTGCAAACTTCATAATACTTCATATAATGACTTTTGGATCTAGGATTTTCTTATCTCATTTTGACAGTTTTTTTATGGAGAATTAGAAGAGTTCGAATTAAGGCTCAAGAATTTTCTCTCTTCTTGCATAGTTTTATTGTTTGAACATGGTATGTGTGCTAATGAGGCAAATGGATGACTAACAAATGGAAGAATATATTGAAAACATTTCACCCCATTGGTATATATCCATTTTTTCATTTGTTCATCCCAATGTTTTCTTACTTTTCAATTTTATTGTTGTGAATATCGTAGGCCTATATATATATATATATATATATATATATATATATATATATATATATATATATATATAGAGTCCGGATCAGGTCCGGACTCCCGGATTTTATAAAATCCGGACCTTTTTTTTTTTTTTTTTTTGCTTTTTTTTTTTGAAACAACTAAAAAAAAAAAAAAAATTTATGGAACTGAAATTTTTCCATAATACAGTGTTTTGGGCGTGATTTGGATGCCTATAACGAAATATGTCTGTACAGTCTGGGCAGACTGTACATACATTGGTTGGGGTAGGTGTTAAAAACACGCCCAAAACACTTTATTATGGAAAAATTTCAGTTCCATAAATTTTTTTTTTTTTTTTTAGTTGTTTCAAAAAAAAAAAAGCAAAAAAAAAAAAAAAATTTTGGGGTCCGTATTTTAAGTCCAGTCCGGGAGACCGGACTGGATCCGTGGCCTATATATATATATATATATATATATATATATATATAATGGATCCTGTCCGGGAGTCCGGACAGGATCTAAAATGCGGACCATTTTTTTTTTTTTTGAAACAACTAAAAAAAAAAAAAAATTTATGGAACTGAAATTTTTCCATAATACACTGTTTTGGGTGTGTTTTTAACACCCACACCAACCAATGTATGTACAGTCTGCCCAGACTGTACAGAAATGTTTTGGTATAGGCATCCAAATCACGCCCAAAACACTGTATTATGAAAAAATTTCAGTTTCATAAATTTATTTTTTTTTAGTTGTTTCAAAAAAAAAAAGCAAAAAAAAAAAAAAAAAGGTCCGGATTTTGTTAAAATTCGGACGTCCGGACCTGATCCGGCCCCTATATATATATATATATATATATATAGGGATTCCATCCACAGCAACCGGTTGCTGTGGAGCAACCCTTTTTTGGTCTATTGAATTTTATTTTATTTTATTTTATTTTTTGCTCCAGTCGAAATTTCAACAGGCCAAAAAAGGGTTGCTCCACAGCAACCGATTATTGTGGATGGATCCCTATATATATATATATATATATATATATATATATAGAGTCCGGATCCAGTCCGGACTCCCGGATTTAAAATCCGGACTTTTTTTTTTTTTTTGCTTTTTTTTTTGAAACAACTAAAAAAAAAAAAATTTATGGAATTGAAATTTTTACATTATACAGTGTTTTGGGTGTGATTTGGATGCCTATAACGAAACATGTCTGTACAGTCTGGGCAGACTGTACATACATTGGTTGGGGTAGGTATTAAAAACACACCCAAAACACTGTATTATTGAAAAATTTCAGTTCCATAAATTTATTTTTTTTTAGTTGTTTCAAAAAAAAAAAAAAAATTGGACCGGATTTTGATCCAGTCCGGACTCCTCTTATGGTTCAGTACTGCTCGGGCCGGCTTCTTCTCGACTGGAAAGCCAAGCCTCGCCCACCCCCCGAAGGGACTTATCGGTTTAGGAAGTTCAGTTGTTAATGCGCACGCATATGATTCTTTCGAGATTGAATAGTCGGAGGCGGAGACGGAAAACTATTGAGGGTCACGCTCAGGTTGGTCCTTATCAAAAGATCTGGTGAAGCGGTATTCAATGAATATATCGATCATAGCTGGTATAATCATATCTAGATAGATTGTTAGGGGAGCGGCAGTGAAGGGACCTTCGGCATTCCATATCAAGGAAGCCTGCTTTTGGAGTATAGAGAACGAAAAAGCGGAAACACTTTTCTGCCAAACAGAGCGAAGTGATTCAGGGAGCTCGACTGTGACATAGCGAATAAACGCTTGTCACTTCGGCTATTGAGATCGACCGAGTGACTGGTGAGATCCTAGGTGTGGTATTCGAAATCTGCTTTTCGTCCTTCAAGTCAGAACCTACTTCTTTGAAATACCTTCTTTCTTATCCAGTTCAAAGCGTAAGAAGCGTCGATTCACCAGCCTCCGCAACATCGAAACTGTGTATGTATTAGGAGCGCGACGAATGGGGCTTCACTTGACTAAGATAAAAGAAGCTCAAGCTGAAGCGTTCACTAAGCGAGGAACTTTCCTCAGTAGAACCACCTTTTCCTCTGATCAGGCTCTTAAGGTCACTAGTCTCCACTTGATCCGGAGGTCAGGTATTTAATTTAAATTAAAGTTAAGAAAGAAGCATTTGCTTGCCGTTCTTTTCTCTCTTCTCTAGGCCTAGCCCTCCGCCCCATCTTACTAATAATGAAGGGATTTTGAAATCCTAGTAAACTTTTGTCTGACTTTGACTTCTGTGATTACTCTACGCTACGATATTGATTCTAAGGAAAGACAGAACTGCAGCCCAATTGCCGTTCTAGGAGGGAGCTTGGATGGTGAGCCCAAGCCTATTCTTTCCATTGAGAAAATTCCCTTAGGCATGGGACTGCTTCCTTTGCTACATATGCCTAACTTCTTCACTGGACGAATAGGAGAAGGGTTTGGCTGATGGACTAGTTAGAGTTTTTGGACGAAAGAGTGAAAATCAATCGAATCAAAGACTTGTTGCCTAGAAGTTTTCAAGCTTAGCTCGTCTTTCCTGCTATGATTCCGAACATAGTAACTATTTAACGGAGTGAAAGAGCTAAAAAAGTATCTGCCGTTGCAGGTCCTATATTTAGGAATGCTAAATCGGAACCGATTGAAAAGTGTTCTTAGTCTGCATCCATTCCTTCATCCCTTGAGTACGATAGCTATTCAAAGCAAAGAGAAAAAAATGGTGATAAGATCGGGATTTTCTGCTTTCTTAGCCTAGTCTGTTAACGGAGGAGAAAGGGAAATCTCGCCCTTCGGGCAACACCAAGGCAAGATCGATTCAAGTACAAACCGAAGCCCAATTGCAGCTACGCCTTTTCAGAAAGCCCTTACTCAAAGAAATTCAATAGCAGCTCTTCCCCCTTTCCTGTTTAGGAAGATAGCAGCCGGTTTCAACTAAAGAGCTCATTATCTCTATTATTCTTAAGGGAATAAAACGAGATAATAAAGAAATAAGAAAAGAAAGGATCAAGGGGTTAGCGAACGGGGGCCCCATCCCGTCCTTCCTCTCGTCGTCGCTATCACTCCAGCCTTTCACTTTAACCGGGCATAGGCCCTCTTTCCTAATTCATCTACTGGTCTTATCTTACAAGCCCCAGAATGAGAGAAGGACTTCCCGATAGGAGAAGTCTGAGCGGGATCTTCATTAATGTTTTCTATAATTCATAGGTACTCTTCCCGGTGGCTGAAATTCAATCTATAAGGAAGAGAAGGCCATGGTCAAAGCAGAAGCATTAACGGAAAGATGCGCTTGGTTGGCTTGGCGACTATTAGGACTTTCATAGTAGCTAAGAAGCTGCAAGAGAACTTCACACCTCCCATATTAGGGAGAGACACAAAGGGAAGGGAGTGGGAAGGAGGGCTAAGCAGGAACAACCATTCCAACTATCCGCTGCAACCAACCGACAAAGACCTTTATCGCAGGTTAGAGGAAAGCATAATAGAGTTTTCTGCAAAAAATCCGGTACGGCCTGACTTGAAAGGGGGGAAGGCTTTTAAGGACTATTTGCTGCTTTCGAAACACTCCTTATCGGTCCAAACAACCGCTATTGAGATTCTCTGCTGCTGGAGGGAACTTGCTTACAACTTCTTCAATTCGATTACGTTACGTATAGAAGTGAAAAACGTATGCTTGATCCGAATCTGAACAAAGATCATTAATGGTGGATTCTCTCTATTCCGGAATGAGAGATGATCGGATTGAAACAGAAGAAGGAGGGAGGAGTTGTTCATTCCTGTGTTGGCTGCTAGAGAGGAGAGACTATTGAGGAGGGGTCCGGTTTCGAAAAAAAGAAAGTCGACTGAAATGCAGAGTAGGGTATATGAGTCAGAGGAATTTTGCTTTTCCTCTCGAAGAAGTCGCTTTTTTCAGTAGTTTGCCACGGGTCATTTGCCAGCGATGGATAAGCTTTCTCGATTGAATCATTCCCGGACAGAATGAACGGGGAAAAGCGAAGACGCATGATGAACTAGCTCTCGGCTAAGGCTCGTACTTCTAGTGGCACCACCCAGCGTAGAAAACGGAAGGAAGTCGCTCTCCTCTTCTACCGCACCACTAAAAAGAAAAAGATAAGATATATTCTCAATTTCATATCCGGAAAGAGAGGAGCTGAAGGCCTCAACCGATAGGGAGAGCAGTGGCAGCTCCCTTACTTGATTGGCAGGACAGAACAGACTGGCACTACTACTAGCTCAACTACCCTCTTAATGGACTCCGCCGTTAACGGCTTTATCATGCTATCTTTATGTGTTGATCCGTTAAATGAAGGTAAGGATAGCATGTTGGTTTGTTCACACAGGCAGCGTGATTGGGGGCTTCGCAAGGTAGTTAGTTTGTTCATCAAACAGGCATGATTCAACTGCTGCAAACTAGTTAGTTTGTTCATCAAATTCGTGCCGCATGGCTATACTATACACTCTAAAAATAGAGGGTCTGCAAGAGAAGCCATAAGCCTTCGTGCTCTAAAAGAAAATCAAAGCATTTTTGGAGGTTGCTGAACTATGTCTATGGCTATGGCACAAAGGCTTGCTCAACTTGGAGAAGAAATCGAACGCGTCGAGAACCAGCTCTTCTTTCCTCATCCTCTGAGGTTACCCGTAAATCTACCCTTCAGATCTTACCACCGAACTTACCTTCTGCGCTCTTCGAATTTCCGATTCTACGGAATGTTAGTTTTCAATCTCATTTGAGTAGGTGAGAAGTATCAGGCTTTCATCCGATTTTTTGTGGATGTGGATTGGATGATGGATAAAGCAGCGAGTAGGGTCTTGCTTAGGTTGAACATGCAACTAAAGGGCATAGTTATGTAAATGCAAGGGTTTCTCCAGCCTATGAAAAGAAGGATGGTCCCGGACCTCTTTGACCTACCGTTAGCTTTGCTAAAGCAGTAGTACCAGGGTAAAGACAGGTGGCATAGGGCAGCCCTCACCAATGTGAGTGACTAGACACCACATCTTGACCAGCTCGTCCCAACGGAGGGAAGAGGCCTCCTCAGCGCGGTAAGCTCCATTTCCTGTCGCTTGTTTAAGGCGATACGGTATCTCCATACTTTTCTAACTAAGTCAATTGAAAATGACATCGGCTAGTGAGTAAACGAGCTTCGGAATCGGATCAAAGCCAAGAACCGAGGTCTGGAGTGTCCGGATCAGACTAAGAAGAAAGGTAAGGTGTTCGCGATTTCGAAGAAAAGTAGCATGTGCTCCGTTCTAGGCTGGCTCGCTTAGTCTTCAATACATCACATCGTCAATGTCAATGGCTGCTAACGCCGCGACGAGGGCGCTACGGGTTGTTGTCTTCCTTTCTTTTTTTTGCTAAGGCTAGCTTTCCTAAGACAGTTCCTATGCTTGATCGAAGTTCTCCTATGGCCGCAGAAGAGTCCCGAGGTTTTCCGCTATTCAAATCGTATTTTATTTGTAGATGGAGGTAATGTGTCACCCTAAACGGAAAGTCTATCATGTTTCCGCTCCCTCCTCTACTATCCAAAGGCATCGCTGCTGTCTGTGCCAACGTCGATGTAGTTCCCAATCCTTTCAGAATTCAGCCATATTATGGACACGAGAGCGCAGAGGGCGAAGAAGAGGGAAGAGCCGTGACGGGTGAGCACGGAGAACCGTCGGGAGACGAAGAGAAAACAGCAACGACCAGAAGACATATACGAAAATAAAAACTCTCATAGTAGAGTGGATGGCAGGAATGGTTACCAGAAAATGACAGATTCATATATGTCATTTTTGGGGACGTCTTTTTAGTTATATTTAGGAACTCTAATTTGCATATAGAAAGAAGGTCTCAATTCTACTCTGTTATGAGCATCGCTAAACCACTTCATTCTTATGCTCGAAACCTCCCCTTTTACAGCTAGGTTCTGAAAGAACTATGGTATGGCCGGGAAACTGCTGAAGATACCTGATACACCGACGCGGATTTCGTAGAGTTGGTTGGTCTTTTTTTTGTAATGGGCGAATTAGGTATCGTAAGTAATGAAAAGCAGATTAGCGGCGCCTCGTTGAATGAAATAGGCCTTCGATCGGGCTACCGACTGCCTTCACTTACTGCCGGAGTCAGGAATTGCGTAAGTAAGATAAGAGCAAAGATCTTCGTCCTAACAAGGGGCTTCCGTTGGGGGCATTCAACTATGTTGTAAAGCCCAGATTCTCGAATCAACCACTCATCCTAGTTAGGTTCGCTTTGCTCACCCTCATCGTTCTGCCGGGGAACCCGGGTAGGACAAGCAATGGACAGGGTCTCAATCGAGAGTTTCCTCTCACACAAGTGGGAAGGTCGTCTACGGCACAAGCTAGAGTTCAGTAAAAAAGGATATGAAGCTAACGGCGAGGCGGGGCTTGAGGATCCAGAAGGGTAGATCAGTTATAAGTATGCTTTTCACAAGTCACTTGATTCTTCATCGAAGGAGATTCTATTTTATTAGAGGGAGACCCCAAGACTAATGATAAAGGAAAGAAAGCGAGAAGGGAGGAGAAATGTTGAATAATCTATGCAATTCGACATCTTATTTATGTCTGTTGGCCCTGATTATAATTATGTTTAGTAGAGGCTGCAAAAGCCCAACCTTTTCCGCCCTAGAGCATGTTCAAATCTCATGAACAAAGCGTGTTTTTGAACAGAAACCTTGAATCACGATAATATACGGGAGCTATTCTTTGCTTCTATCCATCCAGCTAGGACTGGGTATCTGCTAACGGATGATGCCTACTGGAATAACGAAAAGAGTGGGTATTCAAGTTGATCTGCTCCCGGGGATGGGGAAACTATGGTGTTCTAGAGTCCCGTCATATCCATGCATCTTCAGAAAAAAGCCTCCTCGGTACCAAGGGAGTAATGAATTGCAGCATTCTACGGCGGATTGATTCGAACTGCGACGAGACCCGGAACGAACAAGGTCGCTTCAAACACTCATTCAAAGGGCGTGTGGCTCAGCTGGTAGAGCATTGGTCCAACCGGAGATACGAATGTTGTTCGTACCTCACTTCCACCTCTGTCTCTATGTCCCACCCATTCGAAACGACAACATGTTAGGTACTTGAATAGCAATCCTGCTCACCTGTTGGGGTGAGGGAAACGAGAGAACGATCCCACCTTCCAGGTGATCGGAACTAGTCATCTACTATTATGTATCCCATTCATTCAAGACATCCCCTCTCCACGTATGATTCAAAAGCTGCGGTTGGAGAGGAGGACTGGAAATCTAATGAATATTGCTCTTAATTCTAATAAAAGTAGTATGGCGAATCATTTGCCCACTCCAAGATCATTAAACCCCTCTTTCTCAGTGACTCGCTGCAAAAGCTGCAGTTGGAATGGATCGGTGGGTCAAAGCTGCCTCGCTTCGCATGTGCTCATAACCATTCATGTAACAGGATCGTTAGCACTCAACCTTCGTCACCGTCAGCATTTGGTACTCTCTCGATAGCTTCAATAGTTCACTGAAAGCCTTTGGTGTAATGAACCGCAAGCCCTTCAGAAAGAAAGACATAATAAGAAAGGGTTGGTTAAGAACTATTGACTGTAAACCATAGCAGTTACAGTCACTCAATGGAGATGTTCGCCTTTGGAATGAAGATGGATGAACAGGCACTTGAGCCTGGAACTGATGAAATTCGGGAAAAAGATGGAACCGGTCACTATACTGGGGGGGTGAGACATGACCGCGACTTAAGATTAAAGTACCGTTGAAAAGACTAAAGGAACGGGGGAATGACTACCTGTAATAAAGCACAGGCTAATCCGGTCCAATTTTTTTTTTTTTTTTTTTTTTTTGAAACAACTAAAAAAAAAAAAAAATTTATGGAACTGAAATTTTTCAATAATACAGTGTTTTGGGTGTGTTTTTAATACCTACCCCAACCAATGTATGTACAGTCTGCCCAGACTGTACAGACATGTTTCGTTATAGGCATTCAAATCACACCCAAAATACTGTATAATGTAAAAATTCCAATTCCATAAATTTTTTTTTTTTTAGTTGTTTCAAAAAAAAAAAGCAAAAAAAAAAAAAAAAGTCCGGATTTTAACAAAATCCGGGAGTCCGGACTGGATCCGGACTCTCTCTCTCTCTCTCTCTATATATATATATATATATATATATATATATATAAGCTGAAACCACACTTTGTTCCAAAAGGTCATATATGACCCATCTGAATCTGCATTTTGATCCAAAAACTTATTAGCTCATGATTGTTGGAAAAATCGCATACCCATGTATGTTTATCTTAAATCAATTTGGTAAAAAAGGTTAACTTATTAGGTGTATGGTTTATTAGAACATAATAGTCCTTTTAATTTACTTTTATTATGTTCATATGTGAATTTTTAGAATCCGGTTAGCATGAAGTTTATTTTTGGGTAAGTTGGTCAATTGTCCAGTAGAATGCTGACACACATAGAATCTCGCCTGCGTGTCAGTACTCTATTGGCCAATTGACCAACTTACCCAAAAATGAACTTCATGCTAACCACTTCCGAATTTTTAATATCACGCACTACTTCGTGATAAAAGAAAACACATGATCTAAGTAGACAATATAATTTAACTAAAAGTTCTCGATAAAGTTTACTACTACACAAGTTTGATAGCCCTTGACAAGTTTATATAACTTTTTTTTCACAAAATTATAAATTTTGATAATTTTTATTCATAAATATTTATCATTTTTTATTGACATAATACATATATAATGTTGAAGATAATTTTTATCAGCATCATATTTACAATTGTATATACATTAAAAAGAAATAAATAAGCAAGTTGACATTAATGTTTTTTATGAATTTTCTTTTGCTTTATTGTGAGATTCGTGCATATATATATATATATATATATATATATATGAAGTTATAATTATATTTATTGTATTTGAACATGTATTATTATTATTGTATAATTTGTATTTGAAAATTATAAGTTGATGACCAAATTACCATTAAAATGATCAGCCAAATTAATTTGGATAAGATCCAATTGTCTTGTTATATATACAAGCTTACGATCCGTGCGAGGTACAGACTAGTTTCTAAAATAGTTTTAAAAAGATTTTATTTGTACTATGTTCTATTAGATCTCTATTAAATGTCAAAATTTTAGAGGTATTTTTGTTAATCCTATAAGTTATATATCAACTATATTTCTCAAAAATTGAAGAAATTAAACTCGTAAGTATTAAAAAAAGTGAAGAATTTATATTTATTATTTTTGTAGAATTCTATCTTACACATACAAATGGTGGTGCTAAGCTATATCACAATGACAAATTAGTTTAACGAAAAGAAAGGAATTAAGAAATGTGAAGGATTATGTATATATAACATGTTCGTGTGAGTATGTTGATAAGTAATATTAATTATATGTATTTTTTGTAATGAATGTGTATAATAAGTAGCTAGTTAAGAGAAAAATATGCACTTACATTAATTTAAAAATGTGAGTAATTAAGTATTTTTTTATACAACTTATACTATTAAAATTGTGAAGTTACATATTAATGAAGTTGAAAGTTGTTTGAATTAATTTTGGATTTTGTTACCTAATAAGAAAGGGAAAAAGAAAAGAAATAATTAATATGGTAGTGAGGAAAAGTGAATGGAATGAAAAATAAAAGTTCTATGAACAATTCATTAATGCAAGTTCAATGAATAATAATTTATTAACTTAGTTTGAGTTAACTCGTCCAACAAAATTAATTTAACTAAATTGAGGAGTGAATACTTTCTTGACTTATTATATACTATTATTGATGAAACAACCCGGGTCAAATCCTGAGTCCGGAACAAATCTTGGGTCAAATCCCAAGTCCGAATTGAATCAAATCCATCCAAATAAGGATTCAAACCATTGGCCCAATAGTATCTTCTTGGGTCATCTAGCCCACCACAGGCTCCCAAAAGGTCATGACTTGAAGGTACTATTAGTAGTAACTTTATTTCCTTAAATGCAGACAAATTTTCCCCTTATCTCTCGATGTGGGACTGGGGTGTTACAATTGAAGTATAGATAAGAACTATTCTCTTGCTTCTTTGCTCACAAATAGTAGTAATACAGTCCCGCAGGATCGACTCTTCATCAGTAATTGCAAATTTCGGTAAACTCTTCGCCTTAAGAACTTGTTTAATTACACTAGTATTTTCTCTAGTCTTTTTCCTTAATTATAATCATTGTCGCATATGTAAACTTGACCCTTATTATTTGTATCAATAATTTGACCAATCATGAATGACTCCGTAGGAATCTAACACAGCGAAATCCGTGTAAATTAAATGAAAATTTTCACTAAATAATCTATGTGATGAAGATAAATAATGAAGAGAGAATGAAATGAGGAGTAATTTATAAGGTGAACTTCTGGTTTTAAAAATATAAAAGAATTCAGCTAAAGGGCAAAGAGAGATTTTTAGTAAGACTAATAAAGATCCTAGTTGTACTCATTTGGAAGCATGATTTGCAGTTGTGTAGTTTATTTATGTCTATTTTTTTCACTTTTATATTTGCATAACTTTTATGAAACCATGTGTTTCCTAATATTTAGCTTCCTTTTCTGGTTTTTGTGCTCGAGTTCATTCCTATGTGCTGTTATTTTATTTTCTATTGACATCTACCTATGACACATTCAGTGATCATGTAATTTATAAATCATCAGTCATCAGTCTCTTAGTGATCAATGGCTGCTGCGAGCCCCCGAGAAGCTTCATCTACTACATTCCAGTATTCTTATCATGTGTTCTTGAGTTTTAAAGGCGAAGACACTCGTAATACCTTCACCGATCACCTCTACACAGCTTTGACAAATGCAGGAATTCGCACTTTCAGAGATGATGATGAACTTCCGAGGGGAGAGAATATTGAGTCAAAACTGCAAAAGGCAATTCAAGAATCGAAGATTTCAATAGTGGTATTCTCAACAAACTATGCTTCTTCAACATGGTGTCTTGATGAGCTTGTGAAAATCCTTGAACATAAGAAGAATTCCACCAATCATATGATTTTACCAGTTTTCTATCATGTAGTTCCAGCCCAAATTAGGCATCAAACAGGGAGTTTTGCAGACGCATTTGCCAGACATGTGAAGAGATTAAAGTCGAAGAATGATGAAAAGAAAAGGGAAGGAATGGAGAAGGTGGAGAGGTGGAAGGCAGCCCTTAGCGAAGGTGGAGAGGTGGAGAAGGAATGGAGAAGGTGGAGACGTGTGGTGATGTGATGGGTTGGGTGGTCCTCCATGCTAAATTCACATCCCTGGTGTGGTTGAATACTAACTCAGCTATAGAGAAGTAAACTATGGAGTACTCCCTCCGTTGATCATTATTAATCTTTTATATAACTGATTTTACTCGAAAAGAATGTGTAAGAAAATCCACAGGACTACCAAGTTTTCAGGGATCAAAATTAGTTTCAAATTAGTAATTTGCATAATGTGCATGAGAACTATGCAGAATAAGTAAAGAAGTATGAAGATGACATCTGCTTTCCTTTAGGCTTTGAGATCATGTAGAAGCTATTTAAAGTAGTGTTAAGAATTTGTAATATTAGACATTGTTGAGATCATCTGTCCAATGTTTATACTATTTGAATTATTTAATTGATGATAGAATTGAGACAATTGACCCGAAAATTATATTTGTTTATAGTAGATTTTGTTTATTGTTAGGATTAGAATCTCTAAATTCATCTTTTTATTTGTGTTAGGCATGGAACGATCGGGTGAAACTCAAAATCCAAGAAAATCAAGAGAGTTGGAAAAATAAAAATGTAATGAAAACTTTTCTTGAAGCATGTATTGGCGAGGTTACGGAAAATGGTAGGGCTAGACAGTAGTCTTAAGCCATATTCATGATCAAAAGTGGGAGAAATACTGAAGAGCAGCCACAATTTTATTGTAGATAATAAGCAATTGAAAAATCGTTATGATTATATAAAGGAAAAATATACTGCATGGTGTCAACTAAAAAGAAATACTGAAAATCATTATGATCCCACAACTAACATGTTCAACTTCACGAATGAGGAATGGGAGCTAGAGTCAAAGGTTAGTAACTACTTTTTTAAGTTAACCATAAAAGCTTGTTAAATTATTAAACATGTGAATAACATGTTGGGGCATGTTGACTCCTTGAGGACTTCACCTTTAAGTTTTCCTGAGCTTTGCACTCAACTCTATGATGGAGTTGTTGCTACGGGGATTGATGGTTGGGGGCCTAGCTCTAAAAGGGATAGGACAATTGAACCAAATAAGGATTTGGAAATTCTTAGTATGGAGGATATCCTTTTAATACTCAAGCTCAAGAGTCTTTGTGAGACCCCAGATTTTATGAATAAAGATTTAATTTTCTTGAAATATTTTTTAATATTATGGTGTGAATTTGAGATAATGTTATAGTTGTGGGTAGTATTTATAAATTTTACAAAGTATGCAAGTTGTCATATTATATTCGATTGGTCGGGAAATATTCTTTTTGTCGGAGAATATCCGTACGACGGTACAATCATTGGTGGATCCCGCAACGGAATTATTGTCGGAATGAGAAAATGACAAAAATATTTTATGAAAATAACGGCGGAAGTTTTACCGTTAATACTATTGAAACACCCGGTGTTAAAAGTACAGTAATACGTGTGGTTGCATAATAGTACACGATATTAATTATTGATGCTTACGTGATAAGTCATTCAGTTTTATTGGTATTATTAATGTAATAATACAGAAAATCTTTTTATATAAAACAGAATACTTTTATAAAGTTATTCTATAAATAGAATCTATCTAATAAAATACAAATGATTTTGAATTTCCCGCTCACTCAATAAATCATCCAGGCCGTCCAAAGTTTGGGATAAATCCCACCGTTCATACATCTATCTAATAAAATACAAATGACTTTAAATTTCCCGCTCACTCAATAAATTATTTTGGTCGTTCAAAATTTGAGATAAATCATATTGTCCATATAGTGCCGGAGGCACGGGACCCAGCTAGTATATTATATTCTATTATGCATAGTGTTGCATAGTATTTTGCATAATAAAATCTTTTTATATAAAACAGAATACTTTTATAAAGTTATCTGTTTTATTAGACAATAATTAAAATATATTATATTTTATTATGCATAGTGTTTGCATAGTTCCTGCATAGTATTTGTATAGTAAAATCTTTTATAAAGTTATTCGTTTTATTAGATTATAAATAAAATATATTATATTTTATTTAAAAAATTTTGCTTTAAATATGGACCGTCAGATTAAAGTAAATCAATCTGGACCGTTCATGAGTTAGTTACTATGCAGTCCATTTTTCTATAAATAGAAGCTCATTCCTTCATTATTTTCTTACGAATTCACTAAAACTCTAGAGATAGAAACTATAGAGAGAAAGGAGAAAAGTGTTCTGCTACTTCACTACTTTTATATCCAGTACTCTTCTTTCTAAGGTAGGGAATATTATTTGTTGTACTCATAAGGGGTATTCTTTCTTTCTTATTCATGAAGAGAACTTCTGTTATTCCATTCTTTATTATTCTGTTGGAATAACCTGTATACGCGGGTTACCCTATACTTGGTGACATTATTATTCTGTTGGAATAACCTATATACGCGGGCTACCCTATACTTGGTGACATTCTTCTATTATTCCGTCTTTATTATTCTGTTGGAATATCCTGTACACCAGACCTGGTTCCGTCTTTATTATTATTCTATTGGAATATCCTGTCTGTGCGTTTTACGCAGGACCTAGTTCCGTCTTTATTATTATTATATTGGAATATCCTGTCAATGCGTTTTACGTCGGACCTGATTCCGTCCTTATTAGTATTCTGTTGGAATAACATGTCTATGCGAAGTACCGCATGCATGGTGATTTCTGTTGTTATTACATTCTTTATTATTCTGTTAGAACATCCTGTCGGTGCGAATTTTGTCTGACCTTGTTCCGTTATTTAGTATTCTGTTAGAATAACATGTTTATGCGAAGTACCGTATGCATGGTGATTTCTTTTGTTATTCCATTCTTTATTATACTCAGTTGGTTAAAGTTTTGACTTCTATACTCCATGAAATTGGTGGAATATCATTGATATTTGTGCTTCATCCAATATCTTTTCATGAAAATATTCTTCTGAGCATTCTTGAATTTTACTCTACAAAGCAGTATCATGTTGACAATTTGGACGTTATCAGTTCCTAGATAAATTAATTATTGAACTTGTTTTTATTGAATTCTTATATCATTGTCATCATCCGCATGTTTATTTTTTTGAAAGTCATCTGTGGCCTATAGTGCATAGATAGACTTGGTATGATTATGACCAGAGATTATTCGGTATAATCATAACCTTAATGTTACAAATGATGTGGAAAAAGTCCTCATTGGCTCGTAGTGCATTGATGGACAGTTTTTGGTATGATTATGGCCGTGGATTCTCTTTGGCTGTAGTGCAAAGATGAATTATTTTATGGCATGATCAGGACCGTTGATGAAAATATGATTATCTTTAGCCGTAGTGTATGGATAATTCGTGGTCGTGATACTAAAGAATATCTTTGGCATGTAGTGCAGGGATGATTTGATGATGTGAATTATTTATTAAGCTGAGTCTCAGCGATAAAAGTCATGAAAAACCTTTTAAATCATAAAAGATAGTAGATTTTATTCTCTACTTAACTCTTTTAATGGATTGCTTGTTCCGCTGCAGTTAAACTTGATGTTTGTTATATTGTATCAGTTTAACACTGTTTAAGGCTAATGATAATTTATTCTGCATTATCTTAGTCATAATATTTTTTATTGGGCTAGTTGAGCTCACCCCTTTCTTTCATTGTTCTCTTCAGAAAATTAGAATATAGCTGGAACGAGTCGGGAAATGGAGTGATGGTCCTAGATGGTGCATTAGTAGTCCTCACTATTCTGTGAAATAATAAGATAATAATTTTAATGAGAACTCCTTTTGAGTTTGTATACTCTCTAGTAGACAATATTTGTATTCAAACTCACAGTTTATGTTTTGTCGTATTGTACACGACAGTTATATTATTAAGTTGTATTTGAATTCTGTACCATGTATCTGGCGACTCAAGATGGGTGATGTAAGACCCCAAATTATTAATAAATGAAATTTAATTTCTCTATTTATTATTTTGAAATAGTAAGGGTTGATTTGATTAATGTGGTTAGTTATGGGTAAAATGCGCAAATATTTTAAATAAGCAGATGGTTATAAAATATTCATTGTTGTCGAGAAATATTCATTTGGTTGTGGAATATTCTTGCTGTCGGGGAATATTCGTACAACGGCGCAGTCTTTTGTGGGCCCCATAACAGAAAGCGATTGGATGAAGAAAACGACAAGTATAAGATGTTTATAAATAACGACGTATTTGTTACCGTTAATACTGTTGGAATACCCGGTGGTTAAAACACAGTAGTACGCGTTGTTGCACAGTAGCACACGGTATTGCACCAATTATTGATTCTTACGTAAGAAGGCACTACTCAATAATTGTTACAGTAATTATTGTTCAGTATTTTATTTTATTAATTCAATAATTGTTACGTTGATTTTTTTATATTACTGTTGTTTCAATAATTGTCACTACACAGTATTTTCCATTATCGAAGCAATAATTCATATTATCTGAATAATATTATTAGAAAACATTATTGGTAATGTCTAGAAAGTTCTGTCTAAGGAGAGGTTTGGTCACCTAATTGCGCGCCAGTAAGGAGAAATTCTTATTGGAAAGCCCCCTCTTTCCTGGGAACGGCCTGGTTGCCAGTACTGTGATTCTGTAATATTATTTGTGAATAATTAATTATTGATTTATATGATGAGGGAAATATTGATTTTATGTGGATATAGATGGAGAAAAATTTTAAAGTGACAATTGTTAAAAATTGATATTTTATCTTTTTTAATAAAATAATATTTTATTATATTATTATAATATAATAATGGTGATATTTTTACAATGAATGTGGGATATATGAGTATATGAGAAGGAAGAGTATTTTTGTTGCAAAGGTAGTTTAACACATGTTTTGTGTGTCGGTGGACCCTATTTCTTGACTGAAATTTGATTATAGCATGTAAAATCGTCCGTTTATGGATTTCGGTCAATTTCTATTTGGAATTTGAAAAAAATTTCTTCTGCAAAGTTGTAGAGAATTGAATTTCCTATAAAAAGTCACGAGATTTGAATTTTCTGATAAAGTGGCTATTTATTATGAATTATTGAAGTTCCAAAATTCTGAAATAATTAATTTTTGAAAGTTTTAATTATTTTAATTAAGAAAAACGTTTTTTTTTATTTATTTGACTATTGGTGGCTGATATTTGGATCTGATTTGGTGTGCATAGGATTTTAATATATATATATATATATATATTAATATTATATTAAATTTTTTGCTTTGGTGTTCTAAGCATTTTCTTATAAATAGGGTGCTTAGGTTATAATTAAAAATCACACCAGAAATTAAAGATTTCTCTCTCTTCTCTCTCTATAATATCGAGCGTATTCTTGTGAGTATTTTAGTACTTTGAGTATTGCTATACGGTACAAGTTCTTTCTGCACTATATCCAGTATTCCAGTCAGAAGTACTGTTTTTGCGAGGTAAGGGATGTTATTTTTTTCTCAAATGATATTATTTCTTCAATATCATTATGCTGAAATATTGGTTGGAACTTTTTATCAAATTTGGAACTTTTTCATGTCGGGGTTACTATTCATGAGTTACTATTCACGAGTTACTATTCATGAGTACTATTCACGAAGCATAATGATGTTTTTTGTGAAATTTCTATCTTTTAGTGTCGGAGTCACTATTCACGTATATGACACTATTCACGTATACGGCACTATTCACGAATACGACACTATTCACAGAAAAATTAAATTTTTCTTTTTTCGTCCAAGATATCTATTATGGATACTAGTTTTGATTGTATCCATGTTTTGATCATTCTTAAATTTTACTCCACTCTGGTTATTTATGAAGTATTTTTGAACTTGGATTGTTTAAAGTACAAATCCTTAATATTTGTTCTTTTGTTTCACTGGATTCGTTTTCTTTAAAATATTTTTCATCATCCTCAGTCCTAAATGATGATATAACTGAATATCTTTGTCCTGTAGTGCAAAGATGAATGATTTTATAATGAGTATCTTTGGCCCGTAGTGCAAAGATGAACAGATGTTTAGATGAACATGACCAACTGATGAATATCTTTGGCCCGTAGTGCAAAGATGAAAAGGTGTTGAGATGAACATGACCAACAAATGAATATCTTTGGCCTGTAGTGCAAAGATAACTATTTGATTTATGAAGTATATTGATTGATGTTACAGGGATAAAATATCGATGATGGACTTTTAAATTCATAGATGATAGTAAATTTCATTCTCTACTTAACTCTTCTAATGAATTGTTGTTTCCGTTGCAGTTGTTGATCTAAAACTTGTTGTCTATTGTATTCTATCAGATTTTTCCCTGTTGAAGACTAAGGATAATTTGTTGTACATTATCTTAGTCATAATATTCTTTACTGGGCTAGTTGAGCTCACTCTTTTCCTTTTGTTCCATTTTTCTTCTCAGGAGACGAGAATATAGCGGGAACTAGTTGGGGTGTGGAGTGATGGTTCAAGACAGTTGTTTTAGTAGTCCTCACCATTTTGTAATATAGTGTATTAATAATTGTATGAGGACTTTATTTGAGTGTGAATATTGTCTAGAAGACAATATTTGTATTTAAACTCAAAGTTTATGTGTTGTCGTATTTTGCACGACAATTGTATTAATGAAGTTGTAGTTGTTTCTGTACCATATATTTGACGACTTAGAATAGGTTGGTTGGATTGGACCTATTTTAGGGGCGTCACAGGTGATGTATACCTAATTTTGGAGGCGTCACAATCTTCAAACCCACCTCTAAATTCATCAACTTCGGTTACCCAATCATATCCTTCCACTCCCAACTTTGAAGAATAAAGACCAACGAAAAAAGTGAATAATTCAACAAAAAAATCTAATAACTCCGAAATAGAGGAAGAGATGTGCAAAACCTTAAAGCTCATTGTGAATAACAATAGTGGGCCTTGTTTGAAGGAGTGCAAAGATAAATTAAATCGTCTTAGGTGGGGATCACAAAATTCATTGCACGAAATGGCACTTGGGATATTTTGTGATTATTTATTTTAATAACTTGGGTTAAATTTTATTTTTATAATTGTAGATAAATATTATCTTTGTGATGTTGTATATACAAACACTCGAGGCTTTTTATCTCCATATCGCAACACAAGGTATTGGCTAGCAGATTTTCAACGTCGACGTGCCTTAAATAGAAAAGAAAAGTTTAACCATGCTCATGTCGAACTCAGAAATATTATTGAGCGTGCCTATGGTGTATTAAAAGCAAGATTCCCAATATTGAAGCAGATGACTCCTTATCCTTTTTCAGGGCAAAGAGATGTAGTTTTTGCTTGCTTTGTTGTTCACAATTTTATAAGAAAAGAGAATATTGAGGATGAGTTATTTGCTCAGTATGATCAAGCTACCACAATTGATGGAGATGATGAACAATATAAAGAAAATCACGAAGGAGAGCAAGATGCAATGCAATGGAGCCCTCAAGGCTTACAATATATGAACAATCTATGTGACCAAATTGCTCGTGAACTATAAAGTGACCCACTGAAATTAATGTAATTTTATTATTATGTTGACATGTTTGTTTAACTCGTTACGTTTCTTATTTTCTATGAAACTTTGATTAAAATTGTTTGAAGTATTCAATACTTTGTTTGAATTATTTATTTTTATTTGTCGTACAATGAATACTGTATTTAATTTTTTTTAAATACGTCCAGATAAAATTATATACTTGTTCAACATAGTTTAGAGGGGTAAAATAGTAAAATATTGTTATTCAGATATTTCAGACATATCAATTATCAAATAATTTTTTTCATTCAGATTCATTCAGTTTTTATCAAACAGTCCCTAAGTTTTTTACACAATTTTTACTCTTGGATTTGAATACTCTTAATGGCTAAGATTAAAGGAAATTTTTAATTTATAACTAAATAAAAATAAAAATAAAGATTATGGTAACATATTAGAGATATGTGAGAGTTAGATGATAAATCTTGGGCTTCTTCCATCTGACAGTTTGATAGCTCCAAATTGAAGTTTTACTTTAATTTTAGTCATTAAAAGTGTTCAAATTCAAAAGTCAAAAAATTATGTAAAAAATTATGTAAAAAACCTAGAGTCATTGATCCGCCCCGCCCACATATATATAATCAAGGCTTGTAATTAACTAATCACCTGCTGCAATGCAATCCATCTCATTTATCTGGTTCAGATAACCAAAATTCTCAGGATAAAAATTAAAACATAAAATGTATTATTAAAAATTTTAAATAAAAACTTTTTTTATTATCCATCAACCAAAATTAATAAGAAACAAAAGTCTTCATCAGAATCCACCCCATTCATCTTCCTCTCCAATACCGATTAAAAATATTTATCATTAATATTATAACTCACAATATTTATCAACCAGGTCGTTCTCAGGAAAGAGGGGGCTTTCCAATAAGGATTCCTCCCTATTGGCGCGCAATCACCAAGCATGCGATAGACCGCACAGGCAGGTTATTCTCATTTCCTAAAGAGAACAATAAAATAATTCAGTGCTAGTTGAGCTCACCCTTTTACTTTCATTGTTCTCTTAAAGAAATGAGAATGTAGCAGGGACTAGTCGGGGAACGGAGTGACGGACTAGATGATAGCATTAGTAGTCCTCAATATTCAGTGAAATAGTGAAAAATAAATGTAATAATATTGAATTTGAGTTTGAATATTGTTTAGACGACAATATTTGTATTAAAACTCACAGCTTATGTTTTGTCGTACTTTACACGACAGTTGTATAATTAAGTTGTATTTGTATTATGTACCTATTTTGGGGGCGTCACAGGTTCCATATGGCAAAAATGTCCACATCATTGGTGCCACGTAGGCATGTCAACGTACATGTGGCACATGGGAGCTCAATATCCCAAATTTCAACCTCGTACGAAAAATGAATTTGAACGGTCTAAAAATATAGGGTTGTTAAATCGGTCCCGAACCGAACTGGTACCGAAACCGACCAAATTTTGATACAGATAATACAATTTTTTTTTTTTATTATTATTTTTTTTATTAATATTATTATTATTATTATTATTTTTTATTATTATAATCATTATTTTATTATTATTATTATTAAATTAGAAAATTGGAATATACCGGTTCGATTAGGTAAAACCGAACCATAAAAATGCCTGACCGAAATTGGTACCGAAAAATTGATATATATCAGTTTTTTGTGCCGAACCGGACCGATTTTTTTGTACCAAACCGACCGGTTCGGTTCGGTCCTGTCCGGAAAAAACTGAAAAAGGGTAAATTTGAATAGTCCTATAAAAATATACTTATTTTTGGTAAAAAGTTATTAAATCACTAAATAATATGAAACTTTTGGGGAGAATATTTTAATGTACTTTTCTTTAATACTCCCTACATTGTAAAATTAAAAATTCAATTCTTTTAAAAGAAAAAAACTTAATGTTATAATGTTACCATCAACAGTGGGCTCCACCAACCGACACTTGGAGTCTATCAACTTATAAGTTATTTGTCACTATCCTTCTCTTTGTCAATGACTTATTTTTATACTTGATTTTTTAAGTCAAAAAATTAAGCAAATATTTGTAATTTATTTTCAAATGACTTATAAGTTATTTTAAAATAAGTAAGTTTGACCAAATATAACGTTATTTTGTCCCTTTTCTACTTTGTCTCTCTTTTTGTTAATGTCATTTTTAGTAATATTTATATTTAATTTTAACTTATAAGCTTATAAGTCACTATGAGCCTGACACATTCATAACTTATTTTAACTTAATTTCTGACTTATAAATCAAATTGATATCGAACGCTTTAATTATAAGTCATAACTTAAAATAACTTACAAATTAATTTATATTTTAACTTTAATCGTTCTAAAATAAGGTTCGCGGAAGACATTCTTGGTTGTCCCAGCCAGGAGTAGTACTTCCTTCCCATTCTCCTAAAAGTAAAGTCCCGGGGGGTGTTCCTACTTACTCCCTCAGTCGCTATTTAAATGATATTTTAGAGATATGCATATCTATTAAGATAATGATTAGAAAATATTAAATATAGTACTCAATTGTCTATAATATCCTTAAATTATTAATGAGTTTAAAATATCAAAAAAATAGGTAGAGTAATGAGAGGTATTTTTGAAAAAATTATCATTAATTTTCTTAAATTTAAACAAATATCAAATAATTAGAAATAAATAAAAAAAATTTAAAACTTCATTTAAATAGAGACGGAGAGAGTATATATTAAAGCCATACTCGTGACTTCTTTGATCACTAATTTTTAGTCTCTCTTATTATCTTCTTTTTTTTTCTCTCTCTCTAGCCGCCTTCTTTGATCACTAATTTTTTGCAATCGAAAAAATTTAATAATTTAATTATTTAATTAATAAAATTAAAAAATAAATGACCGAAATAAAATATAACCTAGGGTACTGATTTATATTTAAGCCTTCATTATTTGATCACTCATTTATTATATCATCTTCTCTCTTTCTCTCTAACCTCCTTCTTTGATCAGTCATTCACACATTAATTATTATCTTCTCTCCGTCTCTCTTCGTCTTTTTCCATACTCTTCTTCTTCTTTATTTCTTCAATAGGAGTATCCAGGAGGGCGGGATTTTCACTGGCAAGTAATTAAAGGTACGTACGTACACATTTCATAATCATTCCTAAATTAATTACCAAATTAATTAAAAAGCCTATGCAAGTGATTAATTAAGTTACAGTCTTGAATAGTTAAAATGGGTGGTTCAGCCCAATGTTTTCTGACTTTTCGATTGTATTGTGAATATCGTAGGCCTATATATAAAACTTAAAAGAAAAACTATGTAAGTAATTAAGTTACTTACAGTCTTGATTAATAGATCCAAAAACTTATTAATCTAGATAAGCTCATGATTGTTGGAGAAATCGCATACCCATATATGCTTATCTTAAATCAATTGGGTGGTTAACTTATTAGGTCTATGGGTTATTAGAGCATAATAGTCCTTTTAATTTTCTTTTATTATGTTCAGATGTGGAATTTTAATATCACACAGTACTTCAAGATAAAAGAAAACCCATGATCTAAGCAGACATAATATGGTTTAACTAAAAGGTCTCGATGATGAAGTTTACGTAATACACAAGTTTGATAGCTCCTGATAAGTTTATATAACATTTTTTCACAAAATTATCAATTTTGATAATTTTTATTGATATATATTTATCATTCATTTTTTTATTCCCCATTAAGCTTTGCCACATATGTAAACTAGACCCTTATTATTTGTATCAATGATTTGGCCAATCATTAATGATTCGTTAGGAATCTGACACAGAAAAATCCGTTTAAATTAAATGGAAATTGTCACTAAATAATCTCTGTGATGAAGATAAATAATGAAGAGAGAACGAAATAAAGAGTAATTTATAAGGTGAACTTCTGGTTTTAAAAATAAAAAAGAATTCAGCTAAAGAGCAAAGAGAGATTTTTAGTAAGAAATAAAGATCCTAGTTTCTTTGTCTATTTTCTTCCCTTTTATGTTTGAATAAATTTTATGAAACCATGTGTTTCCTAATATTTAGCCTACCTTTTTCTGTTTTTTGTGCTAGAGTTCATTCCTTTGCCCTGTTATTTTATTTTCCATTGACATCTACCTATGTTACATTCAGTGATCGTGTAATTTATAGAACATCAGTCATCAATCTCCTAGTGATCAATGGCTGCTACGAGCCCCCGAGAAGCCTCATCTACTACATTTCAGTATTCTTATCACGTGTTCTTGAGTTTTAGAGGCGAAGACACTCGTAAGACCTTCACCGATCACCTCTACACAGCTTTGACAAATGCAGGAATTCACACTTTCAGAGATGATGATGAACTTCCGAGGGGAGAGAATATTGAGTCAAAACTGCAACAGGCAATTCAAGAATCGAAGATTTCAATAGTGGTATTCTCAACAAACTATGCTTCTTCAAGATGGTGTCTTGATGAGCTTGTGAAAATCCTTGAACACAAGAAAAATTCCACCAATCATATGATTCTACCAGTTTTCTATCATGTAGTTCCAGCCCAAATTAGGCATCAAACAGGGAGTTTTGCAGACGCATTTGCCAGACATGTGGAGAGATTAAATTCGAAGAATGATGAAAAGAAAAGGGAAGGAATGGAGAAGGTGGAGACGTGGAAGGCAGCCCTTAGTGAAGTTGCAGATCTGTCGGGAATGGAATTACAGGACGGGTAATGTAGTTTATTCACCTTTTCTTAGAGTTTTATTCTTACATTTGATGGCATTCATAATAAAAAAGTACAAGTAGTTACATATAAGTTAGGTGTTTGTAGGATGCAATTAATTTGATAAGTATGTCCCTGTATTTTTTTCTTTCCTTCCTCTGTCACTACCTTCTGCATATAAACTGGTGTAAACCGCAAATCCTTCTCTTCTCCTCTAAATCTTGTCCAGAACATATACTTAGAATGTGGTTTTGTCTATTTTATAACTACATTATTCAACATTCTCATTATATTTTGGCAAGCAGCTGAACGTACGTATCAAGGTAAAAACAAAAAGTTTAATAATGAAGAATTATGTTTATGTAAGTGCATATACTTGAGTAGATTATGAAAGGAGTTACTAAACAAAAACTTGATTAAAGAAAAAGTTGTTTTAAGTTTAGAAATATTCTTGAATTCTCTTCTCTTTTGCATATTTCGAAAATAATATTCATCTCACAAGGATATGTTTTTCTTTCACAATTTTGCAGACAAGAAGCCAAATTTATCCAAAATATTGTTAAAGAGATTGTTAAAAGATTGAAACGTTCAGTCTTAAGAGTTCCTGACCACCTCATTGGAATGAAGTTTCATGTGAGCAACATCAATTATTGGGTACAAAATGGGTCAAATGATGTTGACATACTGGTGATCTATGGAATGGGGGGCATAGGTAAGACAACCATTGCCAAAACTATTTATAACCTGAATTTTGACTCGTTTGAAGGAAGTAGCTTTCTAGCAAACATTAGAGATGTTTCTGAACAACCCAATGGTTTGGTTCGTTTACAAAGACAACTTCTTTCGGATATTCTTAGGGGAAGAAAGGAGAAGATATACAATGTTGATGAAGGCGTCATTAAGATTAGAGATGTGGTATCATGTAAAAGAATACTTCTTGTTCTTGATGATGTGGATCAGTTGGAACAATTAAATGCAGTACTTGGGATGCGAGATTGGTTTCATCCGGGGAGTAAAATTATATTAACAACCAGACACAAGCAATTGATAAAATCTAATGATGTTTGTAAGATGTACGAAGTTATTGAGCTAAACGATGATGAGTCACTTCAGCTTTTCAGTTGGCATGCCTTTGGACAAGAGAAACCAAATGAAGGTTATGTGGAGCACTATAAAGGTATACTTCAGCATTGTGGAGGGGTTCCATTAGCTCTTGAGGTTATAGGTTCATTTTTGTTTGGAAAAGATATAGATATATGGGTGAGTCAATTGGAGAAATTAGAAAGAGTTGGTGATGGCGATATTGTCAAGAAACTCAGAATAACTTTTGATGGCTTACCAGATAATGACATCAAGAATGTTTTCCTTCATGTTGCTTGTTTCTTTGTCGAAGAGGATAAGGATTGGACAATCAAGGTACTAGACTCCTGTGACTTACAAACAACGGTGGCAATTGAGCATCTTGTTGGTCGATGTCTCTTACATATTGATCATTACAATAACAAGTTGATGATGCATCAATTAATTAAAGACATGGGAAGAGATATTGTTAAGCAGGAAGCACCTGATGAGCCTGAAAAACGTAGTAGATTGTGGCATCCAAAAGATTGCTCTAGCGTTTTGAGTGACAAAATTGTAAGAAACATGCTTATCTCATTCATGTATTTGTGTGTGTTGGGGATGTTTTTTTAGTGTTTATTTGCATTCTCTTTCTTATTCAATTCATCTTGGTTATCTATATTCAACAGGGTACGGAGGCAATCAAAGCTTTAGGATTTGACGTGCGAATATTTAAAAAAGATAACCAGGTAAAATCAAACTATATTGGAAAAAAGCGTCGCTTTGAAGACGTTCATGACAACACATTTGAGTGGTTCAAGTCACTAAAACGTCATGCTTCCAACTTCCTCTCTTGGCATCCGATGGAAAATAATTTATACGAAGGGGACTTTGAAACTAATGCCTTCACAAGGATGAGACAACTAAAGCTATTAAAGCTCAATTATGTCAAACTCGAGGGTAGCTACAAAGAATTTCCTAAACAATTAAGATGTTTGTATTGGCATGGATTCCATTTAGGATCTATTCCCAATGATTTATCATTGGAAAGGTTGATTATTCTTGACATGCAATACAGCAGCTTGAAACAAGTCTGGAAAGGAAAGAAGGTATGTAATACTCAGTTCAATATTTTTCCTCGTTTTATCATCGAAGTTCTTGAAAAATACACTGAAATTTATTTTCCATTTAATTAACAGTTCCTTCCATCTCTGAAGATCCTTAATCTCAGTCATTCTAAATGGATTTCAGAACTCCTAACTTCTCAAGAGTCCCAAATCTTGAGATGTTGATCCTCAAAGGATGTGCGAGTTTGGTTAATGTTTGTGAATCTATTGGATTTGTTGAGGGACTTACTTTACTAGATCTAAGTGATTGCACAAGTTTAAAAGAGCTTCCAAGAAACATAAGCAGGCTAAAATGTCTTGAAAAACTGATGATCTCCGGTTGCTCAAGTCTTCGTGAGTTTCCAACGTGGATGAGGAGTATGGAGTCACTAAAAGAGATTTGTGCTGATAGAACTAGAAATATTGCATCAATTCCTCTTAGCAGAGAGGTCCAACAATGGGCTTTACCGGGCTGTTTAGTTCAGTTAAGACTTCGAAGCAGCAATTTATCTGATTCTTCTTTCCCCAAGGACTTTTGTAACCTACCCTTCCTGGATTATTTGGATTTAGGTGGGAATTTAATTCGAAGCCTTCCAGATTGCATCAGAACTCTTAACAGGCTTAAGGATCTCACCTTATCAAACTGCCCATTGCTGCAATCTGTTGAAGGTCTGCCAAGTACTGTACGAGTTTTGTATGTGTGCCACAGCGAGTCCTTGGAAATAATAAAAAGTACATCTAATTTATTACACTTTAATAGTTATGGTTCTAAGAATCTGATTGAAGTTGAAGGATATTACAAATCAGTGGGCATTGAAAATGTGGACAAACGAATTATAAAGAATCTGGGGTTGTTGGAGTTTCAAGTTGAGGATAAAGTTGTTGAAAAAATGAAGGTACTCTCGGATATGGCCTTGTTTCTGATCTTGTTGTATATATCAAAATTTACATTATTATTATTATTATTATTATTATTATTATTTGATTGGTGTGGTTCAGGTACGTTATGAATTTGGTATATTCAGCACATTTATTCCAGGAAAAGAGTTGGTAGAATCATGGCTTGATTATATAGATAGGAGTGGGTCAAGCTCAGTATGTTTTATTGTTCCGGATAATAGCAGCTCGAAGAAGAGGAGGATCCGAGGCTTGAATGTGTGCTGTGCTTATCATCTAAATGATAAGTTTACTTATTGGCATGATGAATGTAAAATTAGTAATACGACCAAGGATCTCCGATGGTTTTATACTTGGTCTGTTTCCAAATCGTGGAGCACACAAGGAGAACATGGTAAATATGAAGATGGAATAATAATGTTGAGTCATTGGAGGTTAGGGAATTTGTTAGAAGTTGGGGATCATCTTACCATTGAGTTACCTACTGCTAATTCAGTGATAAAAGAGATAGGGCTTAAGGTTGTGTATGAAGAAGATGATGATGATGATGATGACGATGACGATGATGATGATGAAAGGAAGGAGGCTACTACAAGTCGACTATACAACTTCAACAAGCACAATAAGAATAAGATGAAGAAGAATGATATTGTTACTCTCTCTTGGACTGAAGATGAAGAGGAAGAAAGAAATTCTTATGTGCATTTGTCAGACTGTCGTCTCAGCGGAACACCATATTTACATTTGTCAGACCATCGTCTCAGATCCACACTGTATCTGCACTAATTATGGACTTACAAGGTCAGTTTAATAGTAATTGTATCCTTATTCTTCTTATTCCTACTTCAAATTCACATCAATTTGAAGTTTAATATGCCGTCGTTTGATCTTAAATTGTATATCTAATTTTGAAACCGAGGGAGTATGAACAAAACCATAATCTTAAATATAAAACAACATAATTTTACTTCGTAAATGTCATACAACATAATAAAATGGCATACATACACAACACAATCTTTTACTTATTAAATGTCATACAACATAATTATGTATTTATCTCAATAATAAGACAAAACATAGAAATATAAATAAGGGAGCACTCCACCTATTATGAAGAGATGAAAAATAATGACCAAGAAAAAAACAATGTTACTCGAGTTCTACATAATTTGGTGTAACATACCCATAAACTAGGAACTGAGGAGTCTCTGGCTGTCGGTAATATCTTCATGCAAGAATCTTCAGCTATATCTGATATCTGCATTGGCCTTTCCAACTTGATCTTTTCAACTTTCAGATTTTTTCCCAGGACTGCAGTCTTGAGGGAAACGAGGCTCGGAACATGAGCAATAGCTTCAGCCTTCCAATCTCCCAATTTCTTAATCTCTCTAAATGCCCCTTTCTGAGGACTATATGAAACAAGAAAATTGAACATGGATATGAGCAAAAGTTCCCCATTATTCAAATATTGAATTGGTTGCTGCAAGTCCTCCACTTGCACGCCGCAGTAGAACTTGATGTCAATTACAAACTCTGAAAGTCTTTAATCCAAGATTCCCGAATGCCATATTTCTATATCACACAAACCTCAAATTGAGCATCACCAATAGTATAACATACGCAAAGGCATTCTCCTAGAACCCCAACGCTGTTCCACGAGATTTTACTTACATATTCAGGACCAAATTGAGCATTCACAGGGACAGGTCGAAACTTCTCTCTCTAGGTCAAATGAATATATTAAATCATAAGTTGTACAACTATTAGTAATCCAATGAAGAGAGCTACACAGAAGAGAATCGAAGGATCCTCCTGTTTCCGGGCATGGGGCATTCCCAATGTTTGTCCATGATTTTGTGCCCACCGTGTGCACCAACGCTACTGTTCTCAAAGTTGAGACCGTGAAGGGATCAGAAGATGTAAAGCTCATGAACCGAATGACCTTGTACTTGTTAGTCTTCCGACAGAAACCAAAACCAGAATGGTTGAGGTATGTATAGCCTGAAGTTGATGAAATTGGGGGAGGGAGAGCCATACATTCTCCACTTATAGGATTGCAAATGCAATATAGAGGTTCCCCAGATGCAGGAGAGTATAAACAAAGCAATCCATTACATGAGCTAGTTAGAGTCGCATTATAGGCAGTTCCAAGACGGGCAAACGCAATCCACTCACCATTTCCGTTGTTTCATCTTCAGTGATGTTCATCTTTTTGGTCATCTTCTCATTATTCATCATTGGTGATGTATGCTCTCTACCTCTTTTGCATCTACGTAGGACCATTCTTACCCGTAATCATCCGGGTTATTGGCAGGTACAGTATCGAAATTTTGTACAAGTATGCTCTAATCCACAACCTGTCAGCTTAAAGTTCAGGTTTCTGAATGAGCATCTTGTTGCTCGTTTTATCAGAGTTTCCATAATGTTACTAGATTTTAAAAAAAAAAGAGAAGTAACTGTCAGAACATTTAACTAATCAGATTATTAATTAATTAAAAATGTTTTACACTACACAAGCATGTGAAGAAATACACTTGCTCATATAAATAACTTTAGAAGCAACTAAAACAATCCCATACTTGGGACGAATTGAAAGGTCCTAGCAGCACGTGCTGAGGACATGTGCCCTTCTTGGCCATCTGGCGAATCAATCTTCCACCTGAACACAAAACATTCAAAATCCTCATACTTGGCTCCAATGTCACAACACCTGATGCCCCAATACATACTGACTGCATTATCATCAACCAACAGTTAATCATATCCTCTCGTTTACTCAGAGTTTAACATGTGAATACCAATCCAGTAATTCAAATTTACCTTTTCCAATTGTATTTATAAACCCTTATCTATTCGTCCCACCTGAACTAACAATGGGTAATTTCTTTAAAGAGCACTGGAAAAGAAAATGGAGCTGGAACCTTAACCTACCAATAGTCCTTGCAAGAGCACAAACCTTTGCTAAAGCAATGAAACCTATTGTTATCCCTCACCACAATCTCCCTTCCCTCCAACTTTGAGATCACCTTTATTGTTGTATGGCAATCCTGACACACCCTTAGGTGTTTCACCACCCTAATGACTGTCCCAGCTTTACTAAAAAGAAGAGCAAAAGCAATGGTCAATTTCCCACTATGAGTGCCCACCATCTCTTCCTTTTCTTCCTCCTCAATGTCTCTCAGCACACAACTCTCATCAGATATATATCCAGCAATCCTCATTTTATTTTTCAGTTCTGCCAAATTTCTATAAATAGCGTCTGATAGATCATGTGAGCGATTGCCAACTATGAACTTGTGCATTTTACCACAATATTCTACCCATCTCCATCCAGTTGACTTTCTTACTCCAACTTTACTCATTAATCATCTAACCCTCTCAACATCTTCCCACCTTCCTGTGGTGGCATAGTTCCCTTAATTTTTTGGTTCAAGTTCAAAGAGGTGGTTTGCAGCAAACTCCCCAATGTCAAGTGTGATGCCCCCAAAATAGGTATACATCGCCCATCTTGAGTCGTCAAATACATGGTACAGAATTCAAATACAAACTTAAATATACAACATGAGCTGTGAGTTTTAATACAAATATTGTCATCTAGACAATATCTACACTCAATGGAGTCCTCATTACATTTATTATTACACTATTTCACAGAATAGTGAGGACTACTAATGCACCATCAAGGACCATCACTCTGTTCCCCGACTAGTCCCAACTACGTTCTCATTTCCTGAAAAGAACAATGAAAGTAAGGGTGAGCTCAACTAGCCCAGTAAGAAAGGGATAAATGAAGGGTTTGGGAAAATTTAATTTGTCATTAATATTGATTTTTGGATTGTGCAGGTGAATGCGCTGGTGAATGCGCTGGTGGAATGAAAAAACTTTAGCTCAGCGTACGTCCCAGTGGTTTTCAGTAAAGCATTTGCTTAACATGGACTACGGACTACTGTCTTCTTTTCTGGGCATATTCTGAAAACCTATGTACGTAGTCTTTTATGAGTTGGATTTTCAGGACTTGGCAATAAGCCACAATTCACTGTTGATCAAGTTCTAAATGTTTTTACTAAATGTTTTATCATTTACGTGCGCGTCTTTGCAGGCTGTGAAAGGGATAAATGAAGGGTTTGAGAAAAACTTTGATTTATTTTGGAACAAATTGATTACACATATGACAAGCAAAGGACTGAATGACACACTTCTGTCCCTCTAAATTGCGTCCTACTTTTAAAGTTGTGCCTTGAAGTCGGCATTTTGTGTCAATTCCGTTTTCCCCCCAATTTTCATTCTTTTCTCTCTAGCTTCCTTCTTTGGTCACACATTGAATAGAATTCACAAGTATGGTCACTCATTTTTTGATGTTATGTCACTTTTTGAGGGGATGTTTTGTTATTATTCTAGTGAGATTTTAAACATGATTTCGTTTAAATTCAAGTTAAAATGATCCACCATTTTGATAAAGTTCAAGTACTTGCCGTGCTCCACACTTCTTTCTGATTGTAAAGCTAATCAAGAAGTTCACTAGTTGTGATGCATCTACTTCAATAATTCAGCTGTTTAACTAAAGGTCATATATTGTTTTCCAGGTGGTCGGAGCAAAAACAAATAATGTGATCAAAGTAAATATATATTTGGCAACACATCATTTATCCGACAATGTCAACAGCCTAAATAACAACTAGTATCTGTACGTGTGACAAAAAATAATTTTATAATTAAATTTTGAAATAAAAGCACACAAATATCAAAAGAATGTACATACATATATATGTATATACTGAAATATGCATAATGTATTTACATAACTGGGAGTAATAATGGATAAAAATTAATGTTTAAATTATGATGACTGATCACTAACATGAATTATCTGCAAAAATGTAATATGCGTGGAAGTTAAAGGGAGTTAGGTAACTGTAAGTGATAAAGTTTGGAAAGAACTGTTTTAGATAAATAGTTTGAAGAATTTTAAGTAAAAAATAATTAGTTGCATGGGTAAATATAAATACTCCAGTGTTTTAGAGTTTGTTGACATCTCAAAATTGGAACATAGTTTCAACTTAATATTACACCTGTTGGTCGTGATATTTCTCTTATTGGGCCGAATGAATTGGGCCTACTTATTCAGTTAGTCCATTGGGTCTTCACTATTGGGTGTTGACATTATTGGGCCTAGTCACTTTATTATCTTGGGTCCTTTACACTAATATACAACAATTAGAAAGTAATTACAAAAATAAAACATACAAAACATAATTACAGAAATAAAACATACACAATATACGTGCTAAAATCACGTGTCATTAACTCCTACACGTCAGTTACCGAATTTCATCTTTTCAATTAACCGCCCCAAAATCATGCAACTTTGAAATCGGAACACATATCAACGACGGAGAAGACGCAGAAATCTGTCGCGCCTATCAAATCGGAGAAGACAAATCACTTTGTTACGACGCAACTCTGAAATCGGAAATAGCATACAGCATCAAAAACTTCTTCCCATTCAGTAACCGTAATCTTCTGGCGCGACACAGCACTGAGATCAGAGAAGACGAAACTTTTCGTCGCGACGGCACGCTGAGATCACAAAATAGCATACAAAATCAATAGCAACTTCAAGTTCAGGAACCAAAAACAATCGAACTACCGTCATTGTTGAAGTTCAGTAACAAAATCACAGCAACTTCGACAAAAATTTGAATACTTAGGTAAGTGATTCATATGCATATAGTTACCTCTGTTTTCTACGAATTCCTATATTGATAACCTTTCTTAAGTTTTTCACGTTTAAAATGGATACTACAAATACCTATAACGATTGTTTTATTCATTGATATGTTTTATATTATGGTTACTAAATAGATATAAATTAGTTACTGTTTATTGTGTATTTATTTGCTAAATAATGTTTATTTGATGGCTTTATAATTTTTAAATGAGTTCTCCTGATTTTTTTATATTAATGGTTACTCATCAAATAAATTAGTTACTTTCATGCAACTGTTGTTTACTCTCTAATATTGTTTTGGTTACTGTCTAATGCTGACTTGGTTACTATCTAATGATGTATTGGATTCTGTGTAACAATATATTAGTTACTAATTAATGCTGATTCAGTTACTGTGTAGCATTATTTGGTTACTGAATATTGTTGAGTTGGTTGCTGTATAAAATTATAATGATTAGTGAATAATATTACTGAACAATGCTAATCGGTTATTGAAAAATGATAACTTGGTTACTGACTAATTTTTATTTGGTTACTGTTTAACATTATATTAGTTACCGTCTAATGCTGTTTTGGTTACTGACTATTGCTGACTTGTTTACTGTATAAAATTATAATGGTTACTGACTATTGCTGACTTGTTTACTGTGTAAAACTATAATGGTTACTGACTAATGCTGACTTGGTTACTGTGTAAAATTATATTGCTGACTTAGTTACTGTGTAAAATTATCTAGTGACTAATGCTGACTTAATTGGTTACTGACCAATGCTGAATTGATTATTGACTAATGCAAACTTAATTACCGCAGAGATTAATTGGTTACTGTAATATTGGTTGCTGAAGCATATTATTGTATAATGTTGTCAAGTTTGGAGTGTCAGATTTTGGCATTTTCAGAGCCTAATTTCATTGAAAACGGATCAATGATCAAAAATCACTAGCTTTGCTGGTGAACTGCATGGTTTTTTGGTCAAATTCCATCATTTAGGCCTTCAAAACTGCATATAAAAATTTGGTTTATTTTCTGGTTACTAAGATTATGTAGTTTGGTTACTGTCTAATATTGATTTGGTTACTTTATAATGTTTATTCAGTTGTCAGACAATGGAGACTGACAGTAACCAATACAACAAATTAAATTATTTACAGGAATATATAATTGTTTAATGTTAGTAACCATTAACCACATGGTTGGTAACATTTTTGATGATGTACAGTAACCAAAATTGATGTTGATTAACAAAGTCAGTATACTGACTGTGTAACATTATATTGTCTAATGTTGTCTTAGTTACTGACTAATGCTGTCTTGGTTACCGCATAATATTACTAATTAATGCTGACTTGGTTACTTACTAATGCTGACTTGGTTACTGACTAATGCTGATTTGGTTACTAAGTAATATTATATTGGTTACTGACTAATGCTGACTTGTTTACTGTGTAACACTATAATGGTTATTGACTAATTTTGAATTGGTTATTGTATAAAATTATAATGCTGACTTGGTTACTGTGTAAAAATATTATTTAGTGACTCATGCTGACTTGGTTACTGACTAATGCAAACTTAATTACTGCAGTGATTAATTGGTTACTGTATTATTGGTTGCCGAAGCATCTTAATGTACACTTCTACTTATGTTTTATATATTGATGGTTACTTGTTAGTCAAATTGGTTACATTCTTACAAAAGTCTGCCTTTAATTGGTAACAAACAAATTATACTGGTTATTTTTTACTGTAAAATGCAATGAAAAATGTGTTTATGTTCTGGTTACTACATAGACATATGTTGGTTACTGTCTAATCTAAATTTGGTTACTTATAATGTTATTATGATTACTGTATAATATTAGTGTGTTTTATACTGGTTTGTTTTATATTGATGATTACTTATTGACTACATTGCTTAACTTCGTACAACTGTTAGTCTTTAGGTGGTAACAAACTGATGCGGTTGAAGAGAAGGCGTGTCAATTTATGTAAAGATTTGATCCAGTGAGAATTTGGTAATTTTTGACAAGTTTGGAGTATCAAATTTTGACGTTTTCGGAGGCTAATTTCATTGAAAACGGGTCAACGATCAAAAGTCACAAGCTTTGCTGGTGAACTGCAGGATTTTTTGATCAAATTACATCATTTAAACCTTCAAAATTGCATGTAAAAATGTGGTTTAAATCCTGGTTACTAAGATTATGTAATTTGGTTACTGTCTAATATTGATTTGGTTACTTTACAATGTATATTCAGTTGTTAGACAATGAAGATTGACAGTAACCAATACAATATATTTAATTATTTACAGGAATATATAATTGTTTACTGTTAGTAACCATTAACCACATGGTTGGTAATATTTTTGATGGTGTACAGTAAACAAAATTGATGTTGATTAATATTTTAATTTTTGATTTCATCATGATCAATATAAAGTAAACATATACAAGCTTTATAACAGTCTTGATACAAGCTTATAATTATCTGGTTACTAACAAGCTTGTAACTATCTATGATAATTATCTGGCTACTAACAAGCTTGTAACAATTGATGTTTATCCTGATACAAGCTTGTAACTATCTGGTTACTAATAACAGTAACCATAATGTAACATAATAAAATAGTAACCATATAATTATATGACAGTAACCAGAACAGGTTTTAATGGTAACCAAAACAGAAACATCATGTAATGAAACCCAGTTTAGGCAATTCATGTATACTAAACAATTACATATTAACCAGAATAGAAAATAAAAATAACCAAAATCCCACATTGAGTACACAATGATAGTAGCCAAACCATAAGATAACAGTAACCAAAACATAATAAAGAAGTGACCAAATAGTTATATAAAAGTAACCATAACATGTTTTAATGGTAAACAAAACAGAAACAACCTGTATATCAAACCCAGTTTAGGCAACCTATGTATACTCTCACATGTACATTTAACATTTGATATATTTCATGATACAAGCTTGTAAATATCTGGTTACTACCAAAAAATAAAATGGTTACCCTTCTATGCATGTTTGGTTACCAACTGCACCTTTCAAACAATATATCAGACACAACTTAGAAGTAACAAATACGAACCAACAAACAATGTCAAATAATTGATAATATAATCAAATATGTAATTCCATTTACATAAGCTCCAATAAACATTACATATTTACTAATCATAACAAATGGTTATGGATATCCAACAAAAACCAAAGTACGAAACACAATTCAGAAGGACAAGACAACAACAACCGAACTAATCAAAATCTGTTACAAATCTTCCTGAAAATTTAGCTTTTTGACTGCTGCTACTTTCTTCTTCATGACTGCTCTCATTCTCTAGAAAAGACTTCTGCATTATGTATGAACCTGTGGGAGGAAGAGAAATACCTTGGGATTAGTGAATAGAGAACTCATTAACCATAGATATCATATCATAATATAACATTAACCATACTATAATAAAGCAGTGACCAAAAAATTATATTATATAATTTAATTGTAACCAAAATATAAACAACATGTAGTACAAACCATTTTATTTAGTAAACAAACAGTTATAAATAATATTAACCAAAACATAATTTAATTTAAAGGTCACCAAAACAAAAACATGTATACCAAAAAATATACTAAAGAAGTAACCAAACAGTTATGTGATGGTAACCAAACCATGTTTTAATGGTAACCAACACATAAACAACATATAGACCAAACCCAGTTTAGTCAACCAATGTATACTAAGCAAATACATTGTAACCAAAACAACATATAAAAGTAACCAAAAATCCAATTGAAGAAAAAAAATGGTATCCAAATCATAAGCTAAAAGTAACAAAAAATATATTCACGAAGTAACCAAACAGTTATATATCAGTAACCAAAACATATATTAATGGTAACCAATACATAAACAACATATAGACCAAACACAGTTTAGTCAACCCATATATATTAAGCAAATACATGGTAACCAGAACAACAAAAAATAGTAACCAGAATCCCAACTCAAGGAAATAAAAATGAAATCCAAATGAGAAACTAACAGTAACCAAAAACATACTAAAGAAGTAACCAAATATTTATATGATAGTGACCAAAACATGTAAAAATAGTAACCAATACATAAACATGTACACCAAAATCAGTTTAGTCAACCATGTATACTAAGCAAATACATGATAACCATAACAACATAAAAAAGTAATCAAAATACCAAATTAAATTAACAAAAATGGTATCCGAATCACAATCTAACAGTAACCAAAACATAATGTAGAAGTAACCAAACAGTTATATGATAGTATCTATTTTTTATTGCTTCACGTACCTACAACGTAAGCATTACATCAAGCCCCCAAAAATTGGTCTTGTGTCAGTATATGATGCAGAAGTAAAATGGCAAAATGAAGATTAGACAATCATGATCATTCAAAAGCAGACTATATATGTTAAGAGCCTAAACAATTTGAAAATAATTATCCACTTTAGCAAATATTATGCTGTTAAATGATGTCTATCACAAATAACCCAGTCATGGAGATAAAGAAAAAATCATTCAATAAAAAAATCAACATAAACATAATGTGGCCAGAAGTACAGACTCATAGTATGACAACTTCACTTCAACCATGTACATACCAAAGCAAGAACTCCATCGTCTGAAGAAGTAGATTCAGTCCGCTGACGACGAGTGGCTTCAAGAGGAGAGATAGAAGTATTAAGGGCGGAGAGAGAGAAACCGAACGAGAGTTAAGGGCGGAGAGAGAGAGAGACCGAACGAGAAATGAATGTTTGAGGAAGATGGAAACTAATTTACCATGTCAACCCATTAATACTAATCCCTTAATTTAAGGACTCCTAATTGTATTAGTATTGTAAATAAATATGATAAAATGTCATATTTTTGTAATTATTTTATGAATGTATGATTATTGTAATTATTTTTAAAAATGTACTATAATATGTAATTAACCCTATTATCTTTGTTAAGTCCTTATAGTATCGGACCAAATCAGTGGGTCGACCCATCATATATTTAAATATCTTCACTTGAGTTCTGAGCCGGTGATGATGACAAAGATATGGCTGACTGATATCTTACATGTCATTAATAAGGATTGGACAGTTGGCCAGCGGTGGACAGAGGGGATGAGATTAACAGGTGTCAGGAGGGTCAGTGGCACGGTAAATCAGGTCCTGTAGTATATCATAGCAAGGAAGTCTTCAAGAAAAAGGTACGTTAACATTCACGTTCACATACACACGCACACAACTGAGGATTATTATCTCTCTCAATACACTAGACATTACATCCTCCATTGTTAACCTTGTGAACACGTATACTGACTCTCACGCCTGAGCTATCCTCCGGCGGTCCGGCCGTCAAGCTTTTGGTTTCTTATCGTGTTTACTGTGCAGGATCATGGCGTCTTATGTGATTGGGACGTTGGAGAAGATCTTGGCATTAACATTGGCGCTAGAAGGAGGGTTGTTTTCTAGTGTTCTTGAGTTATCAATCATAATATTTCTAGTTGTTCTATATCGGAAGTTATGGCACAAGTCAGGGGGTTCTCGTTCGAGAGCCCACGGCGAAGCCCGAAGATGGTTGGTCTTTGTTGCTGACAAAGAGCATGATCATGGCCGAAGGCAAGTAAAAGGCACCCGTGATAGAGCTTTGGAGGTTCTCTTGGAGCGGAGCAAGGATATAATTGTGCCGATTCTTCGGATTGCCAAGCTGAGGGAAAAAGCGTTCAATTATGTCCAGTCTGAAAGATGTGGTACGCCTAAAGATGGACAACCGTGAGTTGAAAAGCAATCTATACACTTTGAGGACATGTCTCAAGGTGATCCTCGTGACCAAAGAAGACCAAAGAGCCATTTTTCTGATTGACCGAAGAGGGTACTCCGCCCTATTGGTCTTCGGGATTATGGTCGAAGCAGAGTAGATGAATACCCAACAGTCATTTTCCTAATTGACCGAAGAGGGTACTCCGCCCTATTGGTCTTCGGGATTATGGTCAAAGCAGAGTAAATAAAGACCCAACAGCTATTTTTCTAATTGACCGAAGAGGGTACTCCGCCCTATTGGTCTTCGGGATTATGGTCGAAGCAGAGTAGATGAAGACCCAACAGCCATTTTTCTGATTGATAGAAGAAGGGTATTCTGCCCTATTGGTCTTCGGAATTATGGTCGAAACAGACCCAGATGCCACACTCCTGAGAATCCACTGAGGGCACACCGCCCTGTGGATACTTGTTTTCGGAGATGCCCGTCTAAAAGTTGCAGCTTCAGATGGAAAGCAGCTGAAGAGTCCGACAAAGCCGTTGCAGTACTTCAGCAGAAGCAGAGCTCGTGGACATTGCATGCAGATGGATATTTTATTTCGGACATCAGTACAACAGGTTATCAAGGGGTCGATCACAATGACAATTCCATTGCTGATGCATTATCGAAGTTAGCTACTACGGATGCTTATAACTTTGATGGCATATGACGTCCTTCCTTCAGAACAGATGCCGGCTAAAGAAGATCAAGTATAAGAGTGTCAATTTTGTTCTCATTAATGAGAATCTTTTTCGAAGGTCCTTTTTCGTCACCATTGCTCAAATATTTGGTTCCATCCGAAGCAGAGTATGTTCTTCGGGAAGTTCACAAAGACATTTGTGGCAATCATTTAGCTGCGAAACTATTGGCCCAGAAAGTACTTCGGCAGGGATATTCTTGAAAGAACTGGAAATTCAGCACAGAAAGACTTCGGTAGCTCATCTACAATTTATACTGATCCTCTTCTTACCTGTCCTAAGTTCACAATGGTGTAAGGAGGTATGGTCTGACTCGCTGGCCATTCGATGGTAGCCCATTTATTTGTTGCCCAGCGTGGTAGACAAATCATGTGTTCCTTTATATTGCTTTTATCGAGGGCGGTAAATCAATAGTTCACCGAAGAAAGGAGGACGGGGTGGACTCGCTGACCATTCGATGGTAGCCTCTTCGGCATGAGTGTTCCTATGAATTTGTTATACCCTGCGTGGTAGACAAATTCCGTGATCCTTTTAATTTTTATTTACCGCGAGTGGTAAACAAAATGCATTGGAGTAAGGAGGTATGGTCGGACTTGCTGGCCATTCGATAGCAGCCTTATTGTTAGGAGTGTTCCTATGAATTTGTGACCCAGTATGGTAGACAAATTTCGTGATCCTTATATCTTGGTTCCTATATAATTGTTTCACTCCGTGTGGTAGACAAATTCCATGGTCCTTATATCTTGGTCCTTATATACTTGTTCTACCCCGAGCGGTAAGCAAGATCTTGTTGTTGCAAAGAGGATCAGCCGAATTCACCTTATACATGACCTGTCTCACACTTGGGTAACGATAAGTATGCATTACTTTATTTTGTTCAAGTGTTGAGTTCGGATTATATTATCATTGTTCTCAACTGTTATATAATTTGCTTGACTATTGGCTAACGGTTTAAGATAAGAGGCGCTTGCACAGTTTTTAAGTTGATTGATGATCAATTATTGACAAGAAATGTTCACTCAGAAGTAATAAGGCATGAAGTTGATATTTTAATATTAACTGTTCACAACAAGTTAGAATTTTTACAGAAAGTTCTACAGCTAAAGATAAGGAGAAGTCATCTTCAGGCTTCTTCCTTGTCATCGTCACCATCTGAAGAGTCTAGAAGAGATGGATCTACCTTGGCCCGAGCTTTTTCTTGCCTTTACTTCAGCAGATTTCATCTATTTCGGCATTACATATGGACGATCTCATCGTTTAGATCTGCGGATTTTCTGTATTCTGCCTGGATCTCCTTACAAAGATCTTCGGTCAATGGCGGACCCAAGTTCCTAAGGGCCCTAATTTCTCGGAGTTCCTTTTCAAGCTTTTGACGATGTGTTAGGTATCTTGCTTCTTTATCGTGGATATTGTTATCTTGCTTAGCCACGCTCTGATTGAACTCGGCCAGACCTTCATTCTTCTTTGTTATTGTGATGACTCGATATGTGGCCCTGGTCGTCTCCAACTCTTTTTTGACCTTGTCGAGGTCCTTCCGAAGGCACTCATTGTTGAGGAGAACAATGTCAAGGTTGCTTCTTTCTTTTGCCAACACAAACTTCAGAATGACTTTCTCTTTTCGGCTTCGGTATTCTCTTCGGCATTTTCTTCGGCATTCTCTTCAGCATTTTCTTCGGCATTTTCTTCAGTATTCTATTCGGCATTTTCTTCGACATTCTCTTCGGTATTCTCTTCGGTATCCTTTTCGACTTCTTTGTATTTGAGACGGAGACACACGAATTAGCGTTTGCCTGCAGATGACCATTATTAGTCAATCATTTCAAATTGATGGGCAGCGAAGTGAATGAATAAATCAAAACTGTCGAATTCCTTTAGTCCGGTATTTCATTCCTTCGTCCATCAGGTCCGTGATGGAATTATTGCCGAACCGAAATTTCATTATATGGCTTGAGCTTCGGTAGTTGAAAGCTCTTCAATTGGTACTTCTGTAGAGGTCGACGAAGATGAACCCTTTATGTTGCTATTTGATGTTCATCAGATAGACTTCGGTAAACCGTATTTTGGACCTTTATTGGTCTTATTATAATTCCTTTTGTCCTGAACCGATGCCATTTATAGTTTCCTATTAAACCTCCTGTTTAATAAAAAACTAGGGGACAATGTTGGGTCGTGATATTTCTTCTATTGGGCCGAATGGATTGGGCCTACTTATTCAGTTAGTCCATTGAGTCTTCACTATTGGGTGTTGGCCTAGTCACTTTATTATCTTTGTTAAGTCCTTATAGTATCGAACCAAATCAGTGGGTCGACCCATCATATATTTAAATATATTCACTTGGGTTCTGAGCCGGTGATGATGACAAAGATGTGGCTGACTGATATCTTACATGGCATTAATAAGGATTGGACAGTTGGCCAGCGGTGGACAGAGGGGATGAGATTAACAGGTGTTAGGAGGGTCAGTGACACGGTAAATCAGGTCCTGTAGTATATCATAGCAAGGAAGTTTTCAAGAAAAAGGTACGTTAACATTCACGTTCACATACACACGCACACAATTGAGGATTATTATCTCTCTCAATACACTAGACATTACATCTTCCATTGTTAACCTTGTGAACACGTATACTGACTCTCACGCCTGAGCTATCCCCCGGCGGTCCGGCCGTCAAACTTTTGGTGTCTTATCGTGTTTACTATGCAGGATCAGAGCGTCTTATGTGATTGGAACATTAGAGAAGATCTTGGCGTTAACAATATGTACCCATGTAAACAATTATGTTTACTATAAAATTTTCAAACAGTATATCCAAAATAGTCTTTTTCAAAATTCTATCCCTTACGAACTTTAATAATTTACATTTACCAGACTCCTTAATTATAACCCACATTCGTCTTTTATACTATAGCCCCCGCTTGTTCCTTTTCTTTTCCTTCCCCCCGCCCCCCCCCCCCCCACCTCCCGCCCCCCTCCCCCCCTCCCCCCCTCCCCCTCCCCCTCCCCCTCCCCCTCCCCCTCCTCCCCTCTCCCTCGCTCAACATTCACACACGTACGCCCTTTTCTTTAAAAACCAAAAAGTAAGCCCATCCAAAGCTTAATCAAAAAGACCTAGTTACTCCTGTCAATAAAAAAGAGAAAAAAAACTAGTTGGGAAGATATGGAATAATCTTATGCTATATATGAAAAGAAAATAATTATTTATTATATATATATATATATATATATATCTTTTATTAATTAATTAATTTTAAAGAAGTGATAATGAATCATAGTAGTTTGGTGACAAGGAAATATTATTACAAAAGAGGGATACAAAATTTGGTTATTATGATTAGGTTCACTCATGTATGTTGGGATCATTAACCGATTACACTTTGTCACATTAGTTTGTGAGTTAGTCTTTTTAAGAAACTCTTTTTATCACCAATGAAATTATGAAATCCTGGTGAATCATAAGAAATATGGTGTTAGACAATTGTAAATAAGAATTTCTTACTTCTTCAGTCCAAGAGAGAGTAACAATATCCTTCTTATTAATCAATTAATCAATGACTAATGTTACAGACACAAACTGATGATGTGGCATAGTTCACCAACATATTGATCAATAAATTGTTTCAATGTAGTCTTCAGCCTCAAACAATATGTTGAGGTGGAGTATGCCGCATCAGCAGTTTGTAGAATAATTTGTGTCTCTAGCATTATTCTTAATGAATTTATGATGACAATTTTAACTGAATCAAAGTGAAAAAAATTAAGAGTTTAATGACTTAACTGAAAAAAATTGAAAGGTCGATCACCGAAATAAAAATAAATAAATAATTTAAGGTATTAATTTATATTTAAGTCTTTATTATTTATAGGTTATAAGTTAGTTTATTATCTCAGTTAGTTTAATATCGCAATTATATTCATTTAATTAACTATAAATAATAAATTATTTATTATCTCAATTATATTTATTTATATGTTATAAGTTAGCGTATAAACGAATATTATTAATTTATTTATTATCTCAGTTATATTCATTAAGTTTAATAATAATTTATAATTTGGTATAAATGAATATTATTAATTTATTTATCTCAATTATATTCATTTAGTTTAATAATAGTTTAGAATTGGCTTAAATATGTTTTATTACCCTAAATTATTAACGTTTTTCCACTATGATGATTGATCTTTTAATTTTTTCAATCAGGTCATTAAACTATTAATTTTTTTTACTTTGATTTAATTAAAGTTGTCACGTCATTAATTGATGATATGGTTATGACTGGTGACATGCATGTGCTTATGTGGCAAAAAAACACTCATTTTAAATCTTTTTATGGAACTAAAAGGGTAGAAACGTAAAAACCAAATAAGTAATTAATTTTTTTGAAAAATTAATCCAATCAAGATTGTTTTCATCATCTTTTATCCAACACATAAATTTACTTTAAAGAAAACCCAGCCACAAACTACAGTCTGACCTCACCGATTTCTCATCTCGTTCATGTTAGTAGGAGAGTACATTTCTTGGGTTAGGATGTTTGGATCTGGTCTGGAGGCTGAAGAGTTGGGTCTGTGATTAGGTAGATTTGGGTTGTGGTTTGCTGTGTTGGTGATATGATTAGCTTAAATTAAAGCTTTGCTTTAATGGGTCTAGTTAATCTGTTTTTAAATCCCTCTTTTTGTTTGTTAGGGATTAAATGGTAGCCGAAATCTAGTTTGGATCCTTTTGGTTGATTTCTCGATCTGGGTTTTGGATGCTAGATCTGCTCAGTTATGGATGTGTTCCTCGCCATTATCAGATCTTGAATCGTCGGAATCTGGGTTGTTTGGTAATGGTTCATAAATTCTGGTGGTTTTTTTTACCGATCTGGGTTTAGCGGATGTTGTTAATATATGTCTTATCTAAACTGGATTTCATATTCTGTTGTGGCTTAATTTTTTCTTGATTCAGTTTTTAGATTTTCTATTACTTATGTTGTCGATATAGGTTGTTGTCATTTTTGCATCAAAGCTAGTTTGTTTGTGGCTGCGAAATCTTATCTTTTATTTTTTTTTGAAAAGGGTTTGAATGAGTAGGAAAATCACACCACTTTATTGTTGATCACAGTAATATATATACACAATAAGAGTAACAAGAAGTTTGTTACTGATCCTATAAATCTGAGTTGTTCAAACTAATTCCTATATTTTCTATATACATCTAATATACTTATACAAGATAAAGGAGAATAAGTCAACAAGCCATGAAGTAGTTTCTAAAATGAAGGAGTTGATGTAATCCTCTGTTATGCCCCCTCAAGATGGAGGTCTAGAGAGAAGTCCAATCTTGAATTTGAGTTGTAGAAATCGTTGTCGTGAAAGAGGCTTTGTGAGTGCATCTGCTATTTGATCTTGAGAGGAGACATGAGCAACACGTAGAGCACCATTTTGAACTTGATCTCAAATAAAATGAAATTCAATGGCAATATGCTTCATTCTTGAATGAAATACTGGATTTGAGCATAATTGTTGTGCCCCAATGTTATCACAATATATAATTGGACAACAAGGAAGTGTAATGCCAAGATCCGAAAGGAGATAGCAAACCCATTTAATTTCAGCAGCAGTATTAACAACTGAACGATACTCAGCTTCAGTAGAAGATTGAGAAACAGCCCTTTGCTTTTTAGAACTCCAAGACACAGGATTTTTTCCAAGATAAACAACATATGCACCAATAGAAGAAAAAGTGTCTTTGTCGCCTGCCCAATCAGCATCAGAAAAGGCATGCAAACTGAGAGATGAATCATGAGAAATCTGTAAACCATCATTGATGGTGCCAACCAGATATCGTAAAACCCATTTTATGTAAGGCCAATGCTCAATTGTTGGACAATGCATGTACTGAGATAACTTGTTAACAGCAAAGGTAATGTCTGGCCTTGTAATGAGCAAATATCGAAGGCTGCCCACAACTGTTCTATATTGAGAAGGATCTGATAAAGAAGAACCTGAGTGTAAAGTAAGGGATGGATTTATTGGCAGTGGAGTGAGAACTGGTTTGGCTTCGTGCATTTGAGTTTGTGTTAAGAGGTCTTGAATATATCGTCTTTGTGAGAGAAGAACACCATTCTTGGTAGGGACAACTTCTATACCCAGAAAATAAGTTAACAACCCAATATCCTTAATAGAAAAGCGTTCAGCAAGAGCAGTGAAAAATTGATCTATCATGACAGTATTATTGCCTGTTAGGATTATATCATCAACATAAACAATGAGATATAGAGTATGACTATTAACATTGAAGACAAAGAGAGAAGCATCAGCATAGGAATTCTTGAATCCATATGAAAGAAGAAAATGTTTAAGTTCTTGATACCATGCTCGAGGAGCTTGTTTTAGGCCGTTGATGGCTTTTCGGAGCTTGCAAACGTGTGTTGGGTTGTCTTTATCAACAAAACCAGGTGGTTGGGACATGTAAACATTTTCTGACAGATTACCTTGGAGGAATGCATTGTTAACGTCAAGTTGCCTTAAGGGCCAACCACGACTTACAGCTATAGCAAGCACAACACGAATGGTGGTTGGTTTAACCACAGGGCTGAATGTGTCATTATAATCGATTCCCGGTCTTCGGTGAAAACCCTTTGCAACTAGACGAGCCTTAAATCTGTTAACAGAACCATCAGACTTACGTTTAGTTCTAAAAATCCATTTACATCCAATAAGGTTTTTACTTGTATCATATGGTACCAATTCCCATGTCCCATTCTTTACCAAGGCATCATACTCTTCTGACATAGCTCGACGCCATTTATGATTTTTGAGAGCTTGGGTCGTTGTGGTTGGTTCAAGATCATTGGATTTGGTCAGTTGAATGTGTAAGTTCATTTTTGTGAGAGGTTTATGAATGTGGTTCTTAGCTCTAGTGGTCATCCTATGGGTAGGTTGTGGATTATGTTGTGGTGGCTGGTGTGAGGTGTTTTGAGGGATAAGTTCAGGCAAATTTGGATCAGGTTGGGTGTTAGTTGGTGATAGAGCTTCACTAGGCAATTGTTGTCGAGCGTCCATTGAAGATGGTAAATTGAGTGGCGATATTGTAGAAGATGTTGAGACACGAATTGGTGGGGGAATCCAAGTGGCAATAGTAGTGGATTGTGGACGAGGTAATTGTTGTGATAGAGTATTGAAAGGAACACAGATTCCACAAACTTGACATGACGAGAGACATATATTTTTGAAGTTGAGGGATCAAGATAATGGTAGGCACTCTAAGTTAGAGAATATCCTAAAAACACGTGGTTTGGAATGAGACTCAAGTTTGTGAGTTGTATATGGTCTAAGCCACGGATAACACAAACAACCAAAAATTTTAAGTTTGGACTAGTTGGGTGTAGCTCGAAAAATGTTTTCATATGGAAAGGAGAGATTGAGTGTGGGGGTTGGCATGCGATTAATTAAGTAAACCGCGGTTGCGAAAGCATGAGTCTAGTATGTTAAAGAAGAGATGCATGAGAGAGTAGTGTTAAACCTGTTTCAACAATGTGACGATGTCTTCTTTTAGAAAAGTCATTGTGTTCAGGTGTGTGGGGGTGGTGTAGTGAGATGAGAAACTCCAATGGTTGCTGTAACGCCCCCAAAATAGGTCCAATCCACACAACCTATTCCGAGTCGCCACGAAATACACTCAATGCAATTTCCAAATACAAACTTTATTACTACAATTGTCGTGCAAAATACGACAACACATATACTGTGGATACCAACTGTGACTCTCATCCCTTTACTTGGATAGCATCTCACATTGATACCTTAAAATGGTATCTTACATAAAGGTACAGTCAATAACAGTTTTAGAAATTAAAATCTTCGAGAAATGCTCAAGGAAACCTTCGTACATGGGAAGCCATGCATTTATGTTATAATAGATATCATATGACTCGAGAATTATTCTTGGTTGACCCAATAGACCCCAAAGAAAAACGAAAAGATTGCTATCATGTTCTTTCCAATGGTGAGTCTTCTCTTGACATATAATTATCTCCATTGTCTCTAATTGAGAATTATATTTCATCCAAACTCCAAGATTATATAGGTAGCGCTCATAGATATACTCAGCAAGTGGATGTGCACAACCCTATCTTATGATAACACGAAGTCGCATGTCATTAGACATCTTGTATGATATTGGCAAAACACCCTTCCAACGTTAGGTTCGCCTCACCCTATTTGATTCACCCTTAACTTTAACTTTTTATCAATTTAACCATTTACTGCATAATAATTATAAGAAAAATTGAATACTTTTATTTCATAAAATTCGGGGTCTTACAATCTCCCCTCCTTATGAAATTTCGTCCCCGAAATTTACGTACCTGGTATTTCAAAGAGTTGATAATACCTTGCTTTCTTTTCAGATTCCATCTTCACTGTCATCATGATTTCTCCATTGCTCATCTCCTGTATTTCAGATATTATTCTAGAATACAGCTTCAAAAACAAAGGTTAATTGACATATCACAATTTGTCAACTTAAGTAAGAAATTTCAGCTTAGGTAGGACACACTAGCGAAGGGTATTACTCGTCTCTCCCCTCCTAGTTCTATTCCCTGATCTCCGCCAGAGACCATATCTCTTAGCTCTGATACCAAATGTAACGCCCCCAAAATAGGTCCAATCCACACAACCTATTCTGAGTCGCCACGAAATACACTCAATGCAATTTCTAAATACAAACTTTATTACTACAATTGTCGTAAAAAATACGACAACACATACTGTGGATACCAATTGTGACTCTCATCCCTTTACTTGGATATCATCTCACATTGATACCTTAAAATGGTATCTTACATAAAGGTACAGTCAATAATTGTTTTGGAAATTAAAATTTTTGGGAAATACTCAAGGAAACCTTCGTACATGGGAGGCCATGCATCTATGTTATAGTAGATATCATATGACTCGAGAATTATTCTTGGTTGACCCAATAGACCCCAAAGAATAACAAGAAGATTGCTATCATGTTCTTTCCAATGGTGAGTCTTCTCTTGACATATAATTATCTCCATTGTCTTTAATTGAGAATTATATTTCATCCAAACTCCAAGATTATATAGGTAGCACTCATAGATATAGCACAACCCTGTCTTATGATAACACGAAGTCGCATGTCATTAGACATCTTGTATGATAGTGGCAAAACACCCTTCCAACGTTGGGTTCGCCTCACCCTATTTGATTCACCCTTAACTTTAGCTTTTTATCAATTTAACCATTTACTGCATAATAATTATAAGAAAAATTGAATACTTTTATTTTATAAAATTCGGGGTCTTACAGTTGCAAGGAAATGAGCAAGAGCTTTGTATTCTCCACCATTATCATAGTATAGTGTTTTTATTTTTTTGTCAAAATACTGTTCCACAATGGTTTTAAATCTAATGAAGATGGGTTGAACTTCTAATTTTTGCTTAATAGAGTAAAACCAAATGTATTTGGTGAAGTGGTCAACAAAGATCACATAATATTTAAAACCATCATTTGAAATTATTGGTGAAGTCCAAACATTAGAAAATATAATTTCAAGAGGTTGAGTGGAGATAAGTGTGGATTTGGAAAATGACAGTTTGTGACTTTTATTAGAAAGACAAGCATTACAAGAAAAATCAGATGACACAGAAGAATCTAAGCCTAATTTATTCCTAGAAATAATAGATTTCAAAATGGAAAAAGCTGGATGTCCTAATCGATGATGCCACTCAAATGCAGAAGTCTTTATGCTGGAAAAGGCTAGAATCAGAGAAGATCCCAGCCACTCATAGACACCATCTTTAGTTTTTCCCGTCAAAAGTGTTGCCCCCGTGCGAAGTTCCTTCACAAGAAAAGTAGATGGTAATAATTCAATTGAAACTTTGTTTGTGTGACAGAATTGAGAAATTGAAACTAATTTTTTTTTATATTCGGAACACATAAAACATTGTTTAATTGAAAAGTGTTTGTAGAAGTGGTGAGGGAGGTAGAACCGGTGTGAGTAATGGCGAGACCCGAGCCATCTCCAATCATAATATCATCTGAGCCATTGTATGGAGTGTGCATTGAGAGATTATCAAGATCGGACGTGACATGGTGGGAGGCACCACTATCCAGGAGCCATAATGGATTGGTATTGTTACTAGAACTAGCAGCATAATTTGCACGTGGTTGCCATGGTGTTGTAGGATGATGTGTCGGGGCAGTGGAGCTGTTGGTATATGAAATTGGTATTAGTCAAAATGAAGGACACCTCTTGGCAGTGTGGCCTTGTATCCTATAGATTTGGCAATAACCCAGATAGGGACGGGAAGGCCGATTTCCTGGAGTGTAATTTGGTCTGCCACCTGTTGATGGTGAAAATCGATTGGTATTGTTGGTGTTGGGTCGCCAGTTGGTTGTGTTTCTGCTAGTTGGATTTGTTGTAGCAGGAAAATAAGATGGTTCAGGTTTAGTTGTTAGCATTGATGCTTCAAAGTTGAGTAATTTTTCATGTAGTTCATCAAAGGTTATGGGGTTATCTCTGGCTTGGACATCACGAACCAGTTCCTTGTAATCATCACCTAGTCCATCTAGGATTTTCTCTGTAAGATCATCTGCTTCAAGTGGTGCTCCAAGAAGGGCAAGTTCATCAGCTTTTGCTTTTATTGACTGCAGAAATTCAATCACACTTTCAGATCCTATTTTGATTTTCTTTAATTGGCTTTTGACCTGTTTGATGCGTCCACGAGTTGGCTTGGCATATGTGTTGGGCAAGATGTTCCATGCTTCATGAGAGGATTTCGCTTGAGCAATAAATGGGATAATTGTTGGGGAGAGAGCCAATGATGGCATTAAGGATTAGTTGGTCTTGTCTAATCCAGATTATATAATCTGGATTGGGTACAGTTGTCTCGTTTTGGGTGAGGGTGGCTGCTGGACATGGTTTTGATCCATCAATATAGCCTTGGAGATTATAGCCAATGAATAAGGTGTGGAATTGTAGCTTCCAGGAGATGTAGTTGCTAGAGGTGAGTTTAAGAGGGGTTTGTGCAGCGACATTAATGGTAATGAGGGTGTTATGAGGGTCATTTGTATTGTAAATGGTGGTGTTCGTGGTCATGGCTGCTCTAGTGGAGGGAGAGAAGAAAAAATATTGGATTGGCCTATCTCTTAAAGATGCTCTGATACCATGAAAAGGGTTTGAATGAGTAGAAAAATCACACCACTTTATTGTTGATCACAGTAATATATATACACAATAAGAGTAACAAGAAGTTTGTTACTGATCCTATAAATCTGAGTTGTTCAAACTAATTACTATATTTTCTATGTACAGCTAATACTTATACAAGATAAAGGAGAATAAGTCAACAAGCCAGGAAGTAGTTTCTAAAATGAAGGAGTTGATGTAATCCTCTGTTAATTTTATCTCCTGCGATTTCAATTGCTCTGTACTTGCTTGCCGGAATCTAGTGAATCTGGTATGAGTTCAATGTTCGCGGTGGGTATGGATTTGGGGTCCTTGTCCGATGTGCGTTCTTGTTTATTACTATCATTTTCATATACTGATCGGGATCCTTGTTTTTGTCGGTCTCGCTAGTTTTCTTCATCGGAAATTATTTTCATTTCTAATTTTAAGATGTGATTCCCGTTTGATTTGTTTGAATGGTCGGATCCTATGGTTTGTGACTGCTATCCCCCCTTTCCTTTCTTCTGATTCCTTTCCTTTCTTCCATATTAAAATAAGTTAAACAAATTCTCAAAATCATTTGGGCTTAACCTTGCCGGAATCCATGGAGTGGCTTTGGTGGGTGTCCTCTTGTTGCGATGCAGCCATTCTGTTTCTGTTATTGTTCTTTGGTTTTTTGGGCGTTTGGCCGATTTTTCCATTAATTGATCTGCTATTATTCTGCAAAGGTCAATTCTTGGTATTTCTTTGGTCCCACCAATTGATTGCCGATCATAACTAAGAATTTTTGGTCGAAAGAGGGGGGGATTTTTTTGCTGATCGATTGAAGGAGATTTGTCAAAAATTTGTTTTGTTTTGTTTTAATGGAGAATAAAAAATGATTTGTCAAATTTACGTCTGGTTAAATATTTTAATTTAACAAAATGGTGAAGAAATTATTTTTTAAGACACATCAGCTGTAGATGGGCCACTCCGAGAGTTACTTCAGCAATTTATGACGTGGCAAGAGGACATAAGTGAAAAAAATTAATAGTTTACTCATCTAATTAACAAAATTAAAATGTGAATAACCAAAGTGGAATATGGTTAATTGTTTAGGGTATTGAATTATATTTAAGCTTTTAGAATTTAGTATAAATGAATAGTTTATAATTTATTTATTATCTCAATTATATTCATTCAGTTTAATAGCAGTTTATAATTTGGTATAAATGAATATTATTAAGTTATGTATTATTTCAATTATATATATTCATTTAATTTATTTATAGGTTAGAAATTAATTAGCATAAACGAATAATTATTAATTTATTTATTATCTCAGTTATATTCATTTAGTTTAACAATAGTTTATAACTTATTTATTATATCAATTATATCTCACATTCACACAATGAATATTAATAAGCATTAACCTGAAGAATATTCAAGTTAGTCGTGGACATGATGTTTGCAAAGTATTTAAGTAAATATTAATAGGAAAATAAATTTAAGAAATTAAATAAGGATCTCAATTTTACATAGTAAAGAAAAAATCATAAGTATTAAATTTCGTTTGTGTTTCGACCCACTGAAATTATGGAGTTTTTTAATTTGATTTTGTAAGTTTTTTGGAAAAAAATGAGTGATTCAGATACATGGTGTTCCCGTGCGTATGACAGTCTGACAAATGTTTATAAGAATTTCTTTCTTCTTCATTCCAAGAGAGAGTAACAATATCCTCCTCCTTGTTGTTGTGGTACTTGTTGAAGCTGTACAGTCCACTTGTAGTACCCTCCTTCCTTTCATCTTCATCTTCATCTTCATCTTCATCTTCATACACAACCTTAAGCCCTATCTCTTTTATGAAACTACCACTTGTATCAAACCCTTTCTCTTTTATGAAAGTACCACTTGATACAAAATCAACGGCAAGATGATCCCCAACTTCTAACAAAGTCCCTAACCTCCAATGACTCAACATTATTATTCCATCTTCATATTTGCCATCTTTCTTCCACCATATGAAACCATCTTTCCCAACTCCTTGTTTGTTCCCCACAACGAAAGGACGCCAATAATAAATCCAACGGAGCTCCTTGGTCCAATTACTAATTGTACATCCATCATACCGATAATAAGAATCATGTAGATGATAAGCAATGCACACATTCAAGCCTCGGATCCTCCTCTTCTTCGAGCTGCTGCTAACATCCGGAACAGTAAAAAATACTGAGCTTGACCCGCTCCTATCTATATAATCAAACCATGATTCTACCAGCTCTTCTCCTGGAATAATTGTGCTGAATACACCATATCCATAACGTACCTGAACCACACCAATCAAATAATAATAATAATAATAATAATAATAATGAATATTATGTAAATTTTGATACATATATACAGCAAGATCAGAAACAAGGCCATATACGAGACTATATACCTTCATTTTTTCAACAACTTTATCGTCAACTTGAAACTCCAACAACCCCAGATTCTTTATAATTCGTTTGTCCACATTTTCAATGCCCACTAATTTGTAATATCCTTCAACTTCAACCAGATTCACACAACCCCGACTATTAATGAGTAATAAATTAGATGTACTTTTTATTATTTCCAAGGACTTGCTGTGGGACACACACAAATCTTGTACAGTACTTGGCAGACCTTCAACAGAATGCAGCAATGGACAGTGTGATAATCTGAGTTCCTTAAGCCTGTTAAGAGTTCTGATGCAATCCGGAAGGCTTCGAATTAAATTCCCACCTAAATCCAAACACTCCAGGAAGGGTAGGTTAGAAAAGTCCTTGGGGAAAGAAGCATCAGATAAATTCCCGCATCCAAGACTTAACTCAACTAAACAGCCCGGCAAATCCCACTGTTGGACCTCTCTGCTAATAAGAGGAATTAATGCAATATTTCTAGTTCTATCAGCATAAATCTCTTTCAGTGACTCCATACTCCTCATCCCCGTTGGAAACTCACAAAGACTTGAGCAACCGGAGATCATCAGTTTTTCAAGACTTCTTAGCCTGCCTATGTTTCTTGGAAGCTTCTTTAAACTTGTGCAATCACTTAGATCTAGTAAAGCAAGTCCCTCAACAAATCCAATAGATTCACAAACATCAACCAAACTTGCACATCCTTTGAGGATCAACCTCTCAAGATTTCGGACTCTTGAGAAGTTAGGAGTTCTAGAAATCCATTTAGAATGACTGAGATTAAGGATCTTCAGGGATGGAAGAGACTGTTAATCAAAAGGAAAATAAATTACAAGTGTATTTTTCAAGAACTTCGATGATAATACGAATGAAAAAGATTGAACCGAGTATTGCATACCTTGATTCCTTTCCAGACTTGTTTCAAGCTGCTGTATTGCATGTCAAGAATAATCAACCTTTCCAATGATAAATCATTGGGAATAGATCCTAAATGGAATCCATGCCAACACAAACATCTTAATTGTTTAGGAAATTCTTTGTAGCTTCCCTCGAGTTTGACATAATTGAGCTTTAATAGCTTTAGTTGTCTCATCCTTGTGAAGGCATTAGTTTCAAAGTCCCCTTCGTATAAATTATTCTCCATCGGATACCAAGGGAGGAAATTGGAAGCACGGCGTTTTAGTGACTTGAACCACTCAAATGCGTTGTCATGAACGTCTTCAAAGCGACGTTTTCTGTCATTCTTTGCAATATAGTTTGATTTTACCTCGTTATCTTTCTTAAACATTGGCACGTTAAAGTCGAGAGCTTTGATTGCTTCCGTACCCTGTTGAATATAGATAACCAAGATGAATTATATCAGTAGGAGAATGCAAATACACACTAAAAAAACATCCCCAACACACACATATACATGAATGAGATAAGCATGTTTCTTACAATTTTGTCACTCAAAACGCTAGAGCAATCTTTTGGATGCCACAATCTACTACGTTTTTCAGGCTCATCAGGTGCTTCCTGCTTAACAATATCTCTTCCCATGTCTTTAATTAGTTGATGCATCATCAACTTGTTATTGTAATGATCAATATGTAAGAGACATCGACCAACAAGATGCTCAATTGCCACCATTGTTTGTAAGTTACAGGAGTTTAGTACATTGACTGTCCAATCCTTGTCATCTCCTACAAAGAAACAAGCGATATGAAGGAAAACATTCTTGATGTCATTATCTGGTAAGCCATCAAAAGTTATTCTGAGTTTCTTAATAATATCGCCATCAAGAACTCTTTCTAATTTCTCCAATTGACTCACCCATATATCTATATCTTTTCCAAACAAAAATGAACCTATAACCTCAAGAGCTAATGGAACCCCTCCACAATGTTGAAGTATACTTTTACAGTGCTCCACATAACCTTCATTGGGGTGCTTTTGTCCAAAGGCATGCCAACTGAAAAGCTGAAGTGACTCGTCACCATTAAGCTCATTAACTTCGTACATCTTACAAACATCATTAGATTTTATCAAATTCTTGTGTCTGGTTGTTATTATAATTTTACTCCCCGGATGAAACCAATCTCGCATCCCAAGTACTGCATTTAATTGGTCCAACTGATCCACATCATCAAGAACAAGAAGTATTCTTTTACATGATACCACATCTCTAATCTTAATGGTGCCTTCATCAACATTGTATATCTTCTCCTTTCTTCCCCTAAGAATATCTGAAAGAAGTTGTCTCTGTAAACGAACCAAACCATTGGGTTGTTCAGAAGCATCTCTAATGTTTGCAAGAAAGCTGCTTCCTTCAAACGAGTCGAAATTCAAGTTATAAACAGTTTTGGCAATGGTTGTCTTACCTATGCCCCCCATTCCATAGATCACCATTATGTCAACATCATTTGACCCATTTTGTACCCAATAATTGATGTCGCTCACATGAAACTTCATTCCAAGAGGTGGTCGGGAACTCTTAAGACTGAACGTTTCAATTTTTTAAGAATCTCTTTAACAATCTCTTGGATAAATTTGGCTTCTTGTCTGCAAAATCATGAAAGAAAAATATATATATCCTTGTGAGTATCAAATGAATATTATTTTCGAAATATGCAATAGAGAGGAGAATTCAAGAATATTTCTAAACTTAAATTAACAAGCAGTTTCTTGACAAGAGTACTTACCCTCACAATTTTAAAATTTCTTATAGTTCAATAATTATCAACTTTTTGTAACCAACTTTTTGTTTAGTAATTCCTTCCATAATCTACACAAGTATATGCACTTATATAACCATAATTTTTCAGTATTAACTTTTTTGTATTTATCCTTGATACGTATGTTTAGCTGCTTGCCAAACTATAATGAGAATGTTGAATAATGTAGTTATAAAAAAAACAAAACCATATTCTAAGTATATGTTCTGGACAAGATTTAGAGGAGAAGAGAAGGCAAGCTTTGCAGTTTACACCAATTTATATGCAGAAGGTAAAGACAGAGGAAGGAAAGAAAAAAAATACGGGGACATGCTTATCAAATTAATTTCATTCGTATAAACACTTAACTTATTGTGACTACTTACACTTTTTTATTATGAATGTCGTCGATTGTAAGAATAAAACTCTAAGAAAAGGGTGAACAAAGTACATTACCCGTCTTGTAATTCCATTCCTGACAGATCTGCAACTTCGCTAAGGGCTGCCTTCCACCTCTCCACCTTCTCCATTTCTTCCCTTTTCTTCTCATCATTCTTCGACTTTAATCTCTCCACATGTCTGGCAAATGCATCTGCAAAACTCCCTGTTTGATGCCTAATTTGGGTTGGAACTACATGATAGAAAACTGGCAGAATCATATGATTGGTGGAATTCTTCTTGTGTTCAAGGATTTTCACAAGCTCATCAAGACACCATGTTGAAGAAGCATAGTTTTTTGAGAATACCACTATAGAAATCTTCGATTCTTGAATTGCCTTTCGCAGTTTTGACTCAATATTCTCTCCCCTCGGAAGTTCATCATCATCTCTGAAAGTGCGAATTCCTGCATTTGTCAAAGCTGTGTAGAGGTGATCGGTGAAGGTCTTACGAGTGTCATCGCCTCTAAAACTCAAGAACACATGATAAGAATACTGGAATGTAGTAGATGAGGCTTCTCGGGGGCTCGCAGCAGCCATTGGTCACTAGGAGATTGATGACTGATGTTCTATAAATTACACGATCACTGAATGTGACATAGGTAGATGTCAATGGAAACTAAAGACTTGAGAAAGAACTAGTGTAATTAAACAAGTTCTTAAGGTGAAGAGTTTACCGAAATTTGCAATTACTGATGAAGAGTCAATCCTGCAAGACTGTATTAGTGAGCAAAGAAGCAAGAGAATAATTCTCATCTATACTTCAATACAGTAAATAATAAGTCAAGAAGCTATCCACATCTCAATTGAATTAGATTAATTTGGTTGGGCTATCAAACTTGTGTAATAGTAAACTTCATCGAGACCTTTTAGTTAAATCATATTTTGTCTACTGAGATCATGGGTTTTCTTTTATCTAGAAGAACTGGGTGATATTAAAATTTCACATCTGAACATAATAAAAAAAATTAAAAGGAGTATTATCCTCTAATGAACCATACACATAAGAAATTAACCTTTTGACCAAATTGATTTAAGATAAACATATATGGGTATGGGATTTTTCCAATAATCATGAGTTTATCTTGATTAATAAGTTCTGGGATCAAAATGCAGATTCAGATGGTCATATATGACCTTTTGGAACAAAGTGTGGTTTCAGATATATATATATATAGTCCGCTTCTCTAGCGAACTAGAAGGAGCGAACTAATAACGAACTGACTATTTTTTATGGTATAGCGACGGAAAAAATTGTTGCTATAGCCGGTTTGCTCTTAGTTGACTCTCTCCGGTTTGTTGGAGAGAGCCGGACTATATATATATATATATATATGAAACTGATCCAGTCCGGACCCGGACTGGATCAAAATCCGGTCCAAATTTTTTTTTTTTTTTTTTGCTTTTTTTTTTTTGAAACAAGTAAAAAAAAAAAAAAAAAAATTATGGAACTGAAATTTTTCAATAATACAGTGTTTTGGGTGTGTTTTTAATACCTACCCCAACCAATGTATGTACAGTCTGCCCAGACTGTACAGACATGTTTCGTTATAGGCATCCAAATCACACCCAAAACACTGTATAATGTAAAAATTTCAATTCCATAAATTTTTTTTTTTTTTTTTTAGTTGTTTCAAAAAAAAAAGCAAAAAAAAAAAAAAAAAAAAAGTCCGGATTTTAACAAAATCCGGGAGTCCGGACTGGATCCGGACTCTCTCTATATATATATATATATATATATATATATATATATATATATATATATATATATATATATATATTGGGCTGAACCACCTAAACAAGAACATGAAATGCATACCCATTTTAACTAATCAAGACTGTAACTTAATTAATTACTTGCATATTGTTTTTTCTTTTAATTTGGCAATCAATTTAGGAATGATTATGTAATGTGTACGCACGTACCTTTAGTTGCCAATGAAAATCCCGCCCTCCTGGATACTCCTATTGAAGAAATAAAGAAGAAGAGGAGTATAAAAAGGATGAAAAGAGAGAGAGGAGAAGATAATTAAATGAGTGATCAAAGAAGGAGGCTAGAGAGAGAAAAGAAGATAATAAGAGACTAAAAATGAGTGATCAAAGAAGTCATGAATGAATGGTCGGGAAATTTACTTGGAACGTGGGAAGCAATGAACTTAAATTTTTTCTTGGAAGTCAAGTGTCGGTTGGTGGAGCCAACTGTCAATGATAACATTAAATTTTTTCTTGAAAAAGAATTGAATTTATAATTTTACAACTTAGGGAGTTAAGGGTGTAAACGAGCTGAGTCGAGTCGAGTCGAGTCGAGCCCAGTATTGAGTTGTTCAAATTTAGTTCATAAAATTTATCGAGTATAACATAAGGTTTAATTAAGGCTCATTTAGTCGAGCTAGTACGAATAGAAGCCGAAATATTTTCTCCCCAAAAGTTGCATATTATTTAGTGATTTCGTAACAACTTTTTAGCAAAAATAAATAAATTTTTAGACAGTCCAAATTCATTTTTTGTTCGATATTAAAATTAAATAACATTTTTAACAAAAGTCATTCCATCCATTAGCGTACCAAATTCTATAGAGAACTGTTAAATCCATAACAGAAAATATTATTTCCACAATAAAAGTGTCGCTATATATCCTTTAGCTACAGTTTTCACCTATACATCTACAGCGACACTTTTGTTGTAAAAATAACAAAAAATATTATGGATTTAACAATTCCCAATTCTATACTGCCTAATTTCTCTATTTTTTCCCTATGTATACATTGTCTAAATTTCATTAATTTTCTATATACTGGTTTTCACTTTTTTGTAATTGTCTAAATTTCATAACTTATATATATATATATATATATATATATATATATATGGGATTTCATCCACAGCAACCGATTGTTGGGGAGCAACCCCTTTTGACTCAGCCGCTACAACCTGTACCGGCCTTAGACAAAAAAATTTTTATATAAGCCGCTACAGGTTGTAGCGACTGGGCCAAAAGGGGTTGCTCCCAACAACCGGTTGCTGTGGATGGATACCCTATATATATATATATACGGTCCGGATCTTAAGCTCACCCCTTATCTAACTCACCCGAGCTCACCCCCCATTTAGCGACGGACCCGACGACGGTTCGGTCATACAATCGTCGTCTATATTTTTAGCGACGGACAACATATAGTGTCGCTATAAGTATAGACGACGATTGTATGATCGAACCGTCGCCGTGTCCGTCGCTAAAAGGGGGTGAGCTTGGGTGAGTTGAATAATGGGTGAGCTTAAGATATATTCTCTATATATATATATATATAGGGATTCCATCCACAGCAACCGGTTGTTGGGAGCAACCCATTTTTTCCCAGCCGCTACAGCTTGTAGCGGTTTATAAAAAAATAAATAAATTCTAAGTGGCCGGTACAAGCTGTAGCGGCTAGGAAAAAAAGGTTGCTCTCCAACAACCGGTTGATGTGGATGGAGACCCGTATATATATATATATATATATATATATATATATATATATATATATATATACGGTCCGGATCTTAAGCTCACCCCTTATCCAACTCACCCGAGCTCACCCCTCCTTTAGCGACGGACCCGGCGACAGTTCGGTCATACAACCGTCGTTTATACTTTTAGCGACGCTATATGTTGTCCGTCACTAAAAGTATAGACGACGGTTGTATGACCGAACCATCGCCAGGTCCGTCGTTAAAAGGGGGTGAGCTCGGGTGAGTTGGATGAGGGGTGAGCTTAAGATCCGGACTCATATATATATATATATATATATATATATATATATATGGGGAATGATCCGTGAAAAGCGTTAGCTATTAGCACTATTTGAACTAACACTAATCTAGTCGTCCAATATTAGAATTAATGGCTGAGATGAATGCCCAACCGCTAGAGGGAGTAGCGGCCAATAATAAATTAAAAAATTCTTCTCCAGCGAACTCAATGAACGGACTACAAACGAACTGCAGCAAAAAAAACACGCGGGTTACATTTGTAAATGTGTGGGTCGGCAAAATGGGTCAAACAAAACAAAACCCATTACACCTCAGCCATCAATTTCTCTCTCTAACTCTTCCCCCTCCCTCTCACCACGAAACTGTAGCAAACATAAGGTAAAGGAACAAACGCGGCTCCGGCCTACGGAAGCATCTGCAAACGAAGGTGAGGGTACTTCACTTTATTAATTTTGTAATTTTTGTTTTTCGCGTAAGAAATCTAGGGTTTATTAGGTGGTTTTGAACTGGGTTCATTCTGCCCCTTTTCCCCTAACGTAGCTCTTCGATTGGTTTGAGACAGATCACTTCCCTGTAGAGATTAGGCCTACCGCATTTTCTACCGAAAGTTTTGGGTTGATTTTGTTCCGTTTTATTTTTTGATTTTTTAGCCGATATGCCCTTTTTCTAATTTAGGATAAATAGGAAATATTAAGGTGATGTTGATTTGTGAAATGAATGGTATGATAATCTTGAGCACGCATTAATAATGCAATAACAGAGTCTTTCTCAACTTTTATGCTATGGGTTGATTATGGAGGTTACAAAATAGAGACGAGACAAAATCTAAGATATGGTAGTGCAAAATTCAAGCATTGTTATAAACTGCAGAAGCATAAAATTGAGCAGATTAATGTTATAGAGCTTTAGCAAAAGTTACAGGTTCAGTACCCTGCATCTCAAAAATCCAATGTTAATGCCTTTTTTGGGCCAACAACTCAGTTCACTACTTGGTCCAACTCCAAACTAAATGCAGTCTAGAGGCTTGCACCGTTGTTACAAAGAAAGAAAACTTAATATCTCAACTTCTGACAAGGGGAATTGATGGATCTCTCTTGTAGTTTGGTTGCTTTCAACCTCCAAAAACCTGAATTCTCCTATGCACAGTGCATGAAATTTAGTGAACATTGGTGTTCAATTTCAATTTAATGCTTAAAATTGAGTTGTTAATGTTTGCATATGGAACTATTGTGCGAAATTGGAGGGAATTTTAGTTTTTTTTTTTGTAAAATAAGATGAAATGTGATATTGAAAAGTGTATTTAAGATGAAATCAATTTGGATCATCTCATTCCATATACTGATGACAGATGATGTTTATGTATATTATAAAATTAAATATAAATAAGTATTTTAATGTTGTTAGTTATAATGATGTCTAGTTGTGTAGATTTAAAACAACTATGATATTTTTTTACTGCGTGTGATCTAAATTTTTAGGTGCTGGGAATATTTTGGCATTTATTATTGATGCTGTAGTTGATCTGTCAATCTGTAATGGAGAGTTGAGTATGTTGATTATAGTTGCATATTAAGCATATATTTCTGGCAACTAGGTGCCTACCGCTTGTCATATTTGAGTGGCTACCATGAGTTTGATCCTTGATTAAATTTAGAAGTGACTACTTTATTTTAATTTTTGTTGACCAGGATTCGGATTCAATTGCTTAAGTAGGCAGGAATGTCTTGTCATGTTATAGTTTCGATTATGTAAACAGAAAATGTAATATACTTTATGGTACTCCACGTGAATCTAAAAAATTTCATCGAATTTGTATAGCCTCCATTCATATGTTGTTGTGGTACGAGTTTTGTATAGTCAAGAATAGCGGTATGTATTTATTTATTGTAATTTTTGTATATTATGTCTTTTTACACAACTGAATAAATTTATTATGTTCCAAAATATGCAGTAATGTGGTAACTTCATCAGTTGGTGTGACGAATATGTTCGAGCGTTGCATAATCAAGGGAGATTGCAAATGGACACATTCGAGCGTTTAAATGTAACAACTCATCCAACAAATGCTAACCACTCCAGCGAATTAGTGATGATGAAAATTGAAATGCCTCAATTGCAACTAACTGTGCAATTTGTCATAATTGTTTATGTTATGTATGCGGTGTTGTTGTTAATGTTATTAAATTAGTTGTAATTTTGGTAATTGCAATTATCTAATCTCATTATACCTAGTCCAACAATTTTACTGTGTTGAAATCAGATAAAAATAAATAAAGATTTTATGTTGAAGTTTACTCCCTTAGACATATCCCATTTCAAAAATTATTCAAAAGAAAGAAAGAAAAATTATTGCTGGTTCAATCAGGTTCGTGCATAAACAAATGTTTCTTTTTTACTAAGGTTCTTTTTCAATTTTTGAAGAAAATCTATTAAGCCAATGTGGCATATGATGTTTTGTTTGGCAACATGTTTTCAAGATGGGACAAGAAGAATATACGAAAGATGAAATTGACTGGAGTTGCATAAAACCTGAACAATACATAAATATGCAAATAAAATGAGTAGATCATCCTCAACTAAAAAAATATGTTTCAGCCATAAATTTAAGGGGAGATCATCCTCAACTGTAATATGGAAATGGATTGCACTTATACAGAGTACTAATTCACCATTCTTTGATCATCGAACCTTATGAAATAAGGTTCTGTTCTATATTAGGAGGGTAATCGGAACTTTAATTCTCCCCTTAAACAATGAGAAGGGGAAACACGTAAATGAGAAAAAGCTTGTACCAAACAGAAAAAAACATTTGATACCATTAATCTAGTCATTCAGATATATTGAGATGAATACAAATGGGAACTAATTGTGTTTAAGAATCCCAAGTTACTACTACACTTGCATATTTAAAGTTGAGAAATCCAATAGTCTTATGAACTATTACATAAAACAGGGAGAAAATACAAAAAGTACTGTGAGAACACTAAAATACAACAACCACTACCCCGTACTTCATCCTCTAAGTTTCCCCTCCAATTCTCTTATTCTCTGCTTCCTTTTCATTATTGTCAATATTATCACCACATTCATCACTACCCCGTACTTCATCCTCTAAGTTAGCATCCATCCCTACAGTTAAAAAAAACAAACAACATTTAATTCCGGACAACAACAATTAGAAGAACATTGAGAATTGCATAATTCATGACAGATTTTCATGTACAATTGTGATCTTGGGCAATATAGATAATGTGTATGGTGCGCAACTTAGAGTAATGCCAAGGACAATCGTTCTTCAGCAAGTCAACTGGAGTGGCTCTTATAAAGTTATGGCAATCCACGGGTAAAATCTGGATGGGCCAGTCAAGGAAATATACCAAAATCTTCTATTTGAAGAGCTTGTCTAAACACCATGTTGTCACATGTGGTAATAATTACGAATAGAACAAAATAGTAATTATCATGTAAGAATGTCATTCAACTCAATAAAGACTTTCAGTGTCATTTTTTTTCTATCTACATCTCATGGAAGCAGTAATATTGACTTTCATACAAAACATTACATCAAAGTAAACTAAATAAAAAACCAAAAAAAAGGCAAATAATTTATAATAAACTCCGAATTCTGCAAATCAAAGGGTCACAAGTAATTGAAAAGGGTGGAAATCACAAGAAGTGACCTGAATAGTAGCCCAAACAACCACTGCAAGAGGAACCCAATTGGCGATGGAAAGGGCTTTGAGAGAATCCTAGTTTTGAGAGAGAATCGGGGAAAGGAGTTCTGGGGCTTTGAAAGTGAAAGTTTTTTTTTTTTTGCAAATGGGTTTTTGATCCGGTTCTTTTTGACCCGCGTTTTCCCCACCCTTTTTTTGCTTTGTGACCCGCGGTCTTTTTTGCTTTGGTCCGTTGCTAATCCGTTGTTTTAATCCGTTTCTGAAGGGGCTCGTATATATATATATATATATATATATATATATATATATATATATATATATATGGAGGATCTAAAGCGGACCAAATAAGCGGACCAATGAACGGACCAAGGCAACAACACGTGGGTTTCAGGGCCAACCCGCGAGTTGGTCCAATCCGAACCCTGAAACCCGCATGTTTTTGCCTTGGTCCGTTCATTGGTCCGCTTATTTGGTCCGCTTTAGATCCTCTCCGTATATATATATATATATATATATATATATATATATATATATATATATATATATATATATATATATATATATATATATATATACGGTCCGGATCTTAAGCTCACCCCTTATCTAACTCACCCGAGCTCACCCCCCATTTAGCGACGGACCCGACGACGGTTCGGTCATACAATCGTCGTCTATACTTTTAGCGACGGACAACATATAGTGTCGCTATAAGTATAGACGACGATTGTATGATCGAACCGTCGCCGTGTCCGTCGCTAAAAGGGGGTGAGCTTGGGTGAGTTGAATAAGGGGTGAGCTTAAGATATATATATAGGGATTCCATCCACAGCAACAGGTTGTTGGGAGCAACCCATTTTTTTCCAGCCGCTACAGCTTGTAGCGGTTTATAAAAAAATAAATAAATTCTAAGTGGCCGGTACAAGCTGTAGCGGCTAGGAAAAAAAGGTTGCTCTCCAACAACCGGTTGCTGTGGATGGAGACCCGTATATATATATATATATATATATATATATATATATATATATATATATATATATACGATCCGGATCTTAAGCTCGCCCCTTATCCAACTCACCCGAGCTCACCCCTCCTTTAGCGACGGACCCGGCGACAGTTCGGTCATACAACCGTCGTTTATACTTTTAGCGACGCTATATGTTGTCCGTCACTAAAAGTATAGACGACGGTTGTATGACCGAACCATCGCCAGGTCCGTCGTTAAAAGGGGGTGAGCTCGGGTGAGTTGGATAAGGGGTGAGCTTAAGATCCGGACTCATATATATATATATATATATGGGGAATGATCCGTGAAAAGCGTTAGCTATTAGCACTATTTGAACTAACACTAATCTAGTCGTCCAATATTAGAGTTAATGGCTGAGATGAATGCCCAGCCGCTAGAGGGAGTAGCGGCCAATAATAAATTAAAAAATTCTCTCTGTTGGCCGCTACTCCCTCTAGCGGCCAACACAGAGGATTTTTTTAATTTGGCTCATCGCCAAGCCGCTAGAGGGAGTAGCGGCCAACAAAAAAATTTGGCCAATTACTGATTATCCTAATTATTCTCATACATGCTACTTATTAATTAGTAAAATAAAATAATAAAAAAATATAAGTATAATTACAAGGATAATCAGTAATTATCCTTATACTTATTAATAAAATAAGTATGTATAAGGATAATTAATAATTATCGTCTTATGATTTTTAATTATAAATAGGAAATAGTGATTGAATTTATATTGACTTTTGTATCTACCCGTCTTGGAGTATTTGGATTTAGATGGGAATTTAATTCGAAGACTTCCAGATTGCATCAGAACTCTTAACAGGCTTAACTACAAAACAGTAAATAGACAACGCGGAAAAAACGTTGTGGTTTCAGTCAGAAAAACGTCGTGATTAAGGGTGTTGTCTATTTGACACCCTTACACAACTTTTTTAAAACGTTGTGGTTAAGCAAAATACAAACAACGTTTTTTAAGAAAAAACGTTGTAGATTTGTTTTTCAAAAATTAACAGATGCTTAAAAACGTTGTAGAAGGTATGATTCCGCAACGTTTTCTGGATAAAAACGTTGTAGTTTAATATATCAGACAACGTTTTTAACCAATTTATACAACATTTTTAAAATGTTGTAGATAAAGAAAAAAAAAGAAAAAAAAATTGTGGTTCACATATATTACCAATGCACATGCAATATGCTAATGTCATGATATATAGCTAAAAGGTCTAAATTCTCATTTAAATTTAAAGCCAAAATATATCAACCATTCAAAATACATCCCAATAATACCATTTGTTTTCAATTTCAAATTACTAAATCCACAAAATATATACCAAACTATCCATATATACATCTCAAATTCACTTTTCAATCCACAAAATAAACCAAACTATCCATAAAATTAAGTTACTACCTAAGCATGTGCAAAAAAACCTAGGATCAAATGATTCCATATTTACAATGCTTAAATTGCCAATTCAGTCTGAACCATTTTGTGAAGGAGCTATATTACCACTTAACGACTTCGTCGAAACTGAGGGTACAGGCTTTAAATCTTGATGTCCCATACCAAATTCTTCTTCTGTAATCCATGATGCCTAAAAATATAGGAAACACATCAAAATATTGTAACATGAAATAATAAGCAGTTGAACATTTAAGATAGAAGACGGAACATTGGATAGCACATCTCAAGTCATTACATAAGAACAACAATAGCTATTTCATTACACGATGCAATACAAGTTACATAACAACAGAAGACTATATATACAGAAAGACTCTCCAATCTCTACAAAGATAAACACAGAAATACCCCTATACGCACCCACAGCAGAGATCCATTAAGAAGCAATATAAAATAATGCACTCATTGTGGCCACTGCAAAAGAAAACAATTAATTTATAAGAATTTACTTACAAACCCAAACAAGAATGGGTAACGTCAACATGCCTTCCATGTTTGTGTATATGACTGAAGGCAGCATCCACATTATCAACAATTTCAATTGCACAAGCCATTGAGCTGTACTCGTGATGAAATGAATTTACATCTGAAATATCTAACAAAGCACTTGCTCGTGGTCCACCATATATACTAACACCTGCAAAAGATGGATCGAGGTGGATTTGTTTGCTTTTTCCTAATATTACTTCTCTAGAAGAATGAGAATGTGTTCATCAACCATGCTTGTGCAAGCAGAAATCTGATACGACTCATTACATCAGCAATGAATGGGCCAAAGTGTGAGAATTCCAGATCATGTACTCTAGAACACCAGAGTATGCATAGAAACAGCTCTCTAACAACAACACATTGAGTTTATAAGAGCATAAACAATCAACTAAAACAAATTCAGAAAAACCAACTAAAAAATTCAGAAATATCGAAGTGAACATATTCATTCTGTTCTTCAGTGAACATATCTCCTGTCCATATGCACCGTGGGAAATTAAAAAGTGTTATCAGCAAGATAAGATAGACAACCATGGAACAAAATTAATATTAGTCCGAAAGGGGAGAGAACGAGAGAGACAAGTAAAATCCATTTTGAAGTGCACAGAAATGGATAGTTTAGTCAAGATTATAGTCCTAAATTAAACTTAAATGCAACTATATACATTATCAAGTATAGAAAGATTAACTTGCCACAAAAATAGCATGCCATGCAGCATCAAGCCCTTCATTTGTAACCTTTGCCGCTTCATTCCCAGAAAATTGCATCATTTCTTCTTCCAATTGATGCAATACAACATTCTCTGCACTACTGGATCTGGAGACTGACTGCTTGCGTTTTCAGAGACCACTAGATTTCAGATGCTCAACATCACTGCTCATCCTTGTAGGGGGATTGAACTTTGTGTCATCTCCCATATACACTTTTAAGCCAGAATCTGCACCCAACTTGGATGAAAGGACTGTTACAACAGCTGTTTTTGCCGCTGGGTCAGGGTCATATCTCTGCAGAAGAAGAGTAGGCACATTATACAGTTCCAGATTATAAAGTAATGCATTAGCAGAAATAAATGTGCATAAAAGTTCAAAAGTTACAGTCAGATCAGGTTTAAAAGGATGAACTAGTACAACTTTATGTTTGAAACACCAGCTATGCACGAATCTATGAAGCATAGGTCCAGATATGATAAACGAATAAGACACAATAAAGATACGTATAAAAAAGATAGGGATATGCTAAAGATAATGCAACAAATTGTACACCAGCTATGCTGAATGATATCTCTCTTGACCAGCACTATCCCATATTTCAAGTTTTACGGTTGCATCATTTACAGCCACTGTTTGTGAGAAAAAGGCAGCACCTATAACAAAACGAGTCAGAAACACAAGCATTAACAGTCAAAAACTAATTCTATAAAATTGCAAGATATAACTTTTATCGCCAATAAGGAAAATATTCAAAAAGAATAAATTAACAATTAGCAGACAATATATAAATCTTAACATTTCCAGATGATCAAATGCATACAAACCATATATAAATCTAAACTTTAATCCATAAACGAAATCCATAAATACCCAATTCAAATACTGAACGTACAAAAGAAAGAGAAGTAACACTTACCATAGCTGTCTAGGGTTTGATCGTCCTTCAAGATCCGGCCTTTGTAAATCAGCCTCTGTTGATCAGTAGGCACATTTTGTAAATCAGCCTGTGTTGATCAGCAGGCACGTTTTGTAAGTGGCACTTACCATAGCTGTCAGCTTCGAGCTTGATAAGTGGTGCAAACACATTTTGATACTACAACAGAAACAAGAACAACTTATCAGCAAAAAATCCCAGAGAGATAATAGCGGCAACTGCTAATCCCTCAATAGCAGATATATATAGTTTCCTAGCTATAACCAACAATGATGTGGCAATTCATTCTGCTCTATAAAGAACAATAAATTTATAGCACATAAAATTTAGTTACAACCCTTACGTTCATTACGAAACTTCATTATACAAAATCAAGTAAACAATTTACCCAGATTCACCTATTGATACCAATTTATTGTCAGTCTCTTTCCAAATAATACTTGTGCAGCCAAATCATTCAAAGAATAAAGAGCACTACTTGTACTATGCTGACCTTTTTTACAAATATTAAGGTCTACACAGGACATAATTCAACCAAAAAAATAAACCAGTATTTTTTTTCTAAATAATTAAATCTTTACAGTTTGATATTCAAAAAATATCATCAATAAATATAATGCAAGTATGTCCCATACAAAATAGGAAAAGAAAAAATCAACAGAAAAAACTACACACTTATTTAGGATGGAGGATCAGTATTAACTTATAAAATTTTCAAAATAATTAAAAGGATAAGAGTATACAAGTTAACAATAGCCCAAATCATAATAAAAACACAGTTATAAAGCGCGTAGTAAAATCAATTACGAAATTTAAATCCCAATTTGAACCCACAACATAATTTTGTATATAATAGATTAATACTTAATTGAACATTGTCATAAAAGAACAGGCTTGAAATTACCGTAAAATATGTAGCCAATTACATAAAGATTCCACAAATTATACCGGCAAAAATCAAAAATCATAAAGTAAAGGAGTAGAATTCAACTTACCAACCAGATCACACCAGCGAAAATTGTGGAACTATACCAAACTTAACTAAGAAAGGAAATCTAATGAAAACGAAGCAATTTCACCTCCATCACAATTATTATCAATCACCGATGATGAGGAGTCGCAGTCACTATGGCAATCATCCGGCAAAATCGGCGGTGACCTAGGGTAACGGCGGGAAGGTAAGACAGTCGGCTGCTACGCCGAAGCGGGGAGCGAGTTCCCAGACGAAGCCAGTGTTCTCAGCGAACCAATCAATGTATCATTCATTGCCACAGTAGAAGAAGATGGGGCTGGCAGCCTAGTAAATTAGGGCTTGAGCGATGTTACTGACATGCTAGGCAGATCGGCCGATGCCTTGTAAATTAGGGCTTGAGCGATATTACGGCAGATCGGCCAGTACAGACGTCGCTCAAAAGAGAAGGAACGAAGAGAGGAAACTGAAGAGAGAAGGAACGAAGGGAGGAGAGTGAAGAGAGAAGGAACGATACTTGGAGAAGGGAGAACGATACTTGCTCCGTGTCTTTTTTTTTTGTTCCGTGTATTTTTTTTTTGCTCCGTGTCTTTGTAGATAGACAACGTTTTAAAAAAAAACGTTATCTAGTTAAAACAAAAAAAATGCTCGTTTAAATAGATAACATTTTTGCATATAAATCTATAACGTTTTTTTTAAAAACGTTATAAAAGAATATACCACAACGTTTTTATAAAAAACGTTGTCTATTAAGTGTTGTCTATTAGGTACTTTGTACTGGTGTCAGCTTGACGTACTGCCCGTTGCTGCAATCTGTTGAAGATCTGCCAAGTATTGTACAAGTTTTGTCTGTGTCCCACAGCAAGTCCTTGGAAATAATACGAAGTACAACTAATTTATTCCGCATTTATGGTAGGAATTGTGAGAATCTGGGTGAAGTTGAAGGATATTACAAATTAGTGGGCATTGAAAATGTGGACAAACGAATTATAAAGAATCTGGGGTTGTTGGAGTTTCAAGTTGAGGATAAAGTTGTTGAAAAAATCAAGGTACTCTCGTGTGTATGTATATATATATATGGCCTTGTTTCTGATCTTGCTATATATGTCAAAATTAATATTGTCATTATTAATATTATTTGATTGGTGTGGTTTAGGTACTTTATGAATTTGGTATATTCAGCACATATATTCCAGGAAAAGAGCTGCAGGTAGACTCATGGTTTGATTATATAGATAGGAGTGGGACAAGATCAGTATATTTTATTGTTCCGGATAATAATACAGCAGCAGCTCGAAGAAGAAGAAGAAGAGAGGATCCGAGGCTTGAATGTGTGATTTGCTTATCAAGGACGACCGCCGCCTATCAATTCATATCCAGCTTTTTCTGATCGTTGTGAAATTCGTAATACGAGCAAGGATCTCCGATGGATTTATAGGTATCCTACCGGGAAACAAACAGAAGAAGATGGAATAATAATTTTGAGTCATTGGAGGTTAGGAAGTTGGAGATCATCAACATTGATAAAAGAGATAGGGCTTAAGGTTGTGTATGATGATGATGAAGATGATGAAAGGAAGGAGGCTACTACAAGTCCACTGTACAACTTCAACAAGTACCACAACGAGAAGAAGAAGAAGAACATAATTTTACTTGGTAAATGTCATACACCATAATAAAATGGCATACATATACAACACATTCTTACTTATTAAATGTATTTTTTCCCTGCACTGCAGTCTTGAGGGAGACTAGGCTCGGAATATGAGCAAAAACTACTTCTACAAAGTCATTGTCATACCATACTCAAAAATTATCAAACATAATCTGTCTTATTAATACTAACGAAGATTATTCATCATGTTCTTCAAGAAATTCGATTTCTTTTCTAATGGTAACTCAAACACTACATTACATTTCTGAATTATGATATGACATAATTATAGTTATGTCATTACAATAGATGTCATTTTTCTATAGATATTTCAATTATAACCTGGTTAAATTATGACATAAATATTTTTGTAGACCGTAGTATAGTAATTAGTACTCCCACTCTTTCAACATCATATATATACATTTTTAAAACAACTTTAAAAAATTTAATTATATTTTTAAAATTATTTGAATTCTTATAATGGTGACATATTAAGAACTTATTTTAATTATAAAGTAGAAATTTATTTTCAATTTTAAAAGAGAGAGAAAAATAAAAATAAAAAAGAACATGTAATTTTGGTATGGAGAATAATAGTTGGGTTAGATTATGGCCGAGTAGAAAAGAAATAAAGATTAGTTGAAAAACTATTAGTTACAAAAATAGATTATATATAATCAACCATCCCAACAGCCACCGCAATCCCCGCCACCGCCGCATGATAACAAGTCTTTTTTTTCTTTATCAGCTTAGGTTTAAGTTTAGTAGATAAAAACAAATTAAGAACATAAATTATAACTTAAAATTTATTATAACTAAATAATAAATTCGGTTATTGCATAATTCGATTAGTTTTTCGGATAGCAAAATTATATAAATTTCTCGGTTATAATCGAATAGTCTATTCGGTTTGGTTATAACCAAATGATCAATCCTACTCCCTACATTGCAAGTAAGTTTTGAAATTAAAAAACTTGTAACAAGCTAATCGTCATAGTTTTATTCTTGTAGTATATAATTTTTTTGTTAAATGATTCATTTTAAATATTTTAACTGTATAATAGTAAAAAAATCTATACTTAAATCAATTTATTTCAGTTTATTAATATTATAATAAAAGTTTTATTTCCAACTTTTTAGGAGTGAAATGACATATTTTTAAAATAATTTTTGTATGATAGTGAAAACTAATTATTATATAAGAAATGCCACTTAAAAAAAATTATTTTACTTATTATATAATAATTAATATATATATATATATGTTAGTTATTCAAATACGATTCCGAATATCGGATTTTGGATATCCGCTATCAGCCGGATATATTTACAGTCGAATGTTAAACGAATACGCCTATATTTGTATTCGTATTCGTTTATTTGCGGATATTTTTAAACCGAATACGAATATATTCATTTTTTTTCCGAATTCGAATAATATTCGCTTTTTTTTAATACGAATACAGATAAATGCAAATTTTTGGATTATCATTTAGAGCCCCAGTGCATGCTTCCTTGTAATTGTAAAGCTAATCAAGAAGTTCACTAGTTGTGATGCATCTAGTTCAATAATTCATCTGTTTAACTAAAGGTCGTGAAATTTAGACCATTAGAAAAAAGTGAAAACCAATATATAGAAAATTAATGAAATTTAGACAATATATACATTGAAAAAATGGAGAGGTTAGGCAGTATACAATTTGGTACCCAAATGGATGGAATGACTTTTGTTAAAAATGTTATTTAATTTTAACATCGAACAAAAAATGAATTTGGACGGTATAAAAATATATTTATTTTTACTAAATCACAAAATAACATGAAAATATTTTAATGTACTTTTCTTTAATACACCCTCCATTGTAAAATTAAAAATTCAATTCTTTTTTCAAAAAAAAAACTTAATGTTATAATGTTACCATCAACAGTGGGCTCCACCAACCAACACTTGGTTGAACCAGGCCAGCAGCAGCACTACTTGCTTCCCACTTTCCTAAAAGTACAGGAATTGTGCTAGAGACACAAATTATTTTATTAATATTTTATAAATCGCTGATGTGACATATTCTATGTTAGCTTATTGATTAATAAATTGTTTAATGTAGTATTCAGTCCCACATAATATGCTGACGTGGAATATGTCACGTTAATAATTTATAAAATAATTTGTGTGTATAGCATTATTCAAAACCAAAATAGAGTCATTCATTCTTTGATCACTCATTTATTATATATTCTTTTCTCTCTCTAACCTCCTTCTTTGATCACTCATTCACACATTAATTATTATATTTTCCTCTCTGTTTTTATCCTTTTTCATACTCTTCTTCTTTATTTCTTCAATACGAGTATCCAGGAGGGCAGGATTTTCAGTGGCAACTAATTAAAGGTACGTACGTACACATTTCAAAATCACTCCTAAATTAATTACCAAAATTAAAAGAAAAAGCCTATGCAAGTGATTAATTAAGTTACAGTTTTGATTAGTTAAAATGGGTGGTTCAGCCCAATGTTTTCTGACTTTTCGATTGTATTGTTGTGAATATACACATATCCAAATCTGCATTTTGATCCAAAAACTTGTTAATTGTTGGAGAAATCGCATACCCATCCATATATGCTTATCTTAAATCAATTTGGTCAAAAGGTTAAGCTATTAGGTTTATGGCTCTTTAGAGCATAATATAAAGATTTTATTTGTACTATGTTCCATTAAATGTCAAAATTTTAGAGGTACTTTTGTTAATCCTATAAGCTATATATCAACTATATTTCTCAAAAATTGAAGAAATTAAACAAGTATTAAAAAAAAAGTGAAGAATTTATATTTATTATTTTTGTAGAATTCCATCTTACACATACAAAGTGGTGGTGCTAAGCTACATCTCATTGACAAATTAGCTTTACGAAAAGAAAGGAATTAAGGAAAGTGAAGGCTTACTTATATCTTTTATCCATTAATATATATATATATATATATAACATGATCGTGTGAGTATGTTGATAAATAATATTAATTATATGTATTTTTTTGTAGTGAATATGTATAAGTAGCTCGTACAGAGAAAATTATGCACTTGCATGAATTTTAAAATGTGAATAATTAAATATATTTTTTATTCAATTTATACTATTAAAGTTATGAAGTTGCGTATTAATGAAGTTGAAAGTTGTTAGAATTAATTTTTTTTATTCATGTGTTTCCTAATATTTAGCTACCTTTTTCTGGCTTTTGTGCTAGAGTTCATTCCTTTGCGCTGTTATTTTATTTTCCATTGACATCTACCTATGGCACATTCAGTGATCGTGTAATTTATAGATCACCAGTCATCAATCTCTTAGTGATCAATGGCTGCTGCGATCCCCCCAGAAGCCTCATCTACTACATTCCAGTATTCTTATCATGTGTTATTGAGTTTTAGAGGCGAAGACACTCGTAAGACCTTCACCGATCACCTCTACACAGCTTTGACAAATGCAGGAATTCGCACTTTCAGAGATGATGATGAACTTCCGAGGGGAGAGAATATTGAGTCAAAACTGCAAAAGGCAATTCAAGAATCGAAGATTTCAATAGTGGTATTCTCAAAAAACTATGCTTCTTCAAGATGGTGTCTTGATGAGCTTGTGAAAATCCTTGAACACAAGAAGAATTCCACCAATCATATGATTCTGCCAGTTTTCTATCATGTAGTTCCAACCCAAATTAGGCATCAAACAGGGAGTTTTGCAGATGCATTTGCCAGACATGTGGAGAGATTAAAGTCGAAGAATGATGAGAAGAAAAGGGAAGGAATGGAGAATGTGGAGAGGTGGAAGGCAGCCCTTACTGAAGTTGTAGATCTGGCGGGAATGGAATTACAGGACGGGTAATGTACTTTGTTCACCCTTTTCTTAGAGTTTTGTTCTTACAATCGACGACATTCATAATAAAAAAGTATAAGTAGTCACAATAAGTTAGGTGTTTATAGGGATGAGATTAATTTGATAAGCATATCCCTGTATTTTTTTTTCTTTCCTTCCTCTGTCTTTACCTTCTGCATATAAACTGGTGTAAACTGCAAAGCTTGCCTTCTCTTCTCCTCTAAATCTTGTCCAGAACATATACTTAGAATATGGTTTTGTCTTTTTTATAACTACTTTATTCAACATTCTCATTATATTTTGGCAAGCAGCTAAACATACGTATCAAGGATAAATACAAAAAGTTTAATACTGAAGAATTATGTTTATATAAGTGCATATACTTGTGTAATTTATGGAAGGAATTACTAAACAAAAAGTTGATTACAAAAAATTGATAATTATTGAACTATAAGAAATGTTAAAATTGTGAGGGTAAGTACTCGTCAAGAAATTGCTCGTTAATTTAAGTTTAGAAATATTCTTGAATTCTGTTCTCTATTGCATATTTCGAAAATAATATTCATTTGATACTCACAAGGATATATTTTTCTTTCACGATTTTGCAGACAAGAAGCCAAATTTATCCAAGAGATTGTTAAAGAGATTGTTAAAAAATTGAAACGTTCAGTCTTAAGAGTTCCCAACCACCTCATTGGAATGAAGTTTCATGTGAGCGACATCAATTATTGGGTACAAAATGGGTCAAATGATGTTGACATAATGGTGATCTATGGAATGGGGGGCATAGGTAAGACAACCATTGCCAAAACTGTTTATAACCTGAATTTCGACTCGTTTGAAGGAAGCAGCTTTCTTGCAAACATTAGAGATGCTTCTGAACAACCCAATGGTTTGGTTCGTTTACAGAGACAACTTCATTCGGATATTCTTAGGGGAAGAAAGGAGAAGATATACAATGTTGATGAAGGCGCCATTAAGATTAGAGATGTGGTATCATGTAAAAGAATACTTCTTGTTCTTGATGATGTGGATCAGTTGGACCAATTAAATGCAGTACTTGGGATGCGAGATTGGTTTCATCCGGGGAGTAAAATTATAATAACCACCAGACACAAGCATTTGATAAAATCCAATGATGTACGTAAGATGTACGAAGTTAATGAGCTAAATGGTGATGAGTCACTTCAACTTTTCAGTTGGCATGCCTTTGGACAAGAGCACCCCAATGAAGGTTATGTGGAGCACTGTAAAGGTATACTTAAGCATTGTGGAGGGGTTCCATTAGCTCTTGAGGTTATAGGTTCATTTTTGTTTGGAAAAGATATTGATATATGGGTGAGTCAATTGGAGAAATTAGAAAGAGTTGGTGATGGCGATATTGTCAAGAAACTCAGAATAACTTTTGATGGCTTACCAGATAATGACATCAAGAATGTTTTCCTTCATGTCGCTTGTTTCTTTGTCGGAGAGGACAAGGATTGGATAATCAAGGTACTAGACTCCTGTGACTTACAAACAGCGGTGGCAATTGAGCATCTTGTTGATCGATGTCTCTTACATATTGATCGTGACAATAACACGTTGAGGATGCATCAACTAATTAAAGACATGGGAAGAGATATTGTTAAGCAGGAAGCACCTAATGAGCCTGAAAAACGTAGTAGATTGTGGCATCCAAAAGATTGCTCTAGCGTTTTGAGTGACAAAATTGTAAGAAACATGCTTATCTCATTCATTATATGTGTGTGTTGGGGATGTTTTTATAGTGTGTATTTGCATTCTCCGACTTATCCAGTTCATGTTGGTTATCTATATTTAACAGGGTACAGAAGCAATCAAAGCTCTAGGCTTTGACCTGCAAATGTTTAAGAAAGATAACTGGGTAAAATCAAACTATATTGCGATGAATGAAAAAAAACATCGCTTTGAAGACGTTCACGACAACACATTTGAGTGGTTCAAGTCGCTAAAACGTCATGCTTCTAACTTCCTCTCTTGGCATCCGATGGAAAATAATTTATACGAAGGGGACTTTGAAACTAATGCCTTCACCAGGATGAGACAACTAAAGCTATTAAAGCTCAATTATGTCAAACTCGAGGGAAGCTACAAAGAATTTCCTAAACAATTAAGATGTTTGTGTTGGCATGGATTCCATTTAGGATCTATTCCCAATGATTTATCATTGGAAAGTTTGATTATTCTTGACATGCAATACAGCAGCTTGAAACAAGTCTGGAAAGGAAACAGGTATGCAATACTCGGTTCAATCTTTTTCATTCGTATTATCATCGAAGTTCTTGAAAAATACACTTTTAATTTATTTTCCTTTTGATTAACAGTTCCTTCCATCCCTGAAGATCCTTAATCTCAGTCATTCTAAATGGATTTCCAAAACTCCTAATTTCTCAAGAGTCCCAAATCTTGAGAGGTTGATCCTCAAAGGATGTGTGAGTTTGGTTAATGTTTGTGACTCTATTGGATTTGTTGAGGGACTTGCTTTACTAGATCTAAGTGATTGCACAAGTTTAAAAGAGCTTCCAAGAAACATAAGCAGGCTAAGAAGTCTTGTAAAACTGATGATCTCCGGTTGCTCAAGTCTTTGTGAGTTTCCAACGGGGATGAGTAGTATGGAGTCACTGAAAGAGATTTATGCTGATAGAACTAGAAATATTGCTTTAATTCCTCTTAGCAGAGCGGTCCAACAGTGGGATTTGCCGGGCTATTTAGTTATGTTAAGTCTTGGTTGCGGCAATTTATCTGATTCTTCCTTCCCCAAGGACTTTTATAACCTACCCTTCCTAGAATATTTGCATTTAAGTGAGAATTTAATTCGAAGCCTTCCAGATTGTATCAGAACTCTAAACAGGCTTAAGGAACTCAGCTTATCATTCTGCCCATTGCTGCAATCTGTTGAAGGTCTGCCAAGTACTGTAAAAGTTTTGTATGTCGCCCACAACGAGTCCTTGGAATTAATAAAAAGTACATCTAATTTATTCCGCATTCGTAATTGGGATTGTGAGAATCTGGTTGAAGTTGAAGGACATTACAAATCAGTGGGCATTGAAAATGTGGACAAACGAATTATAAAGAATCTGGGGTTGTTGGAGTTTCAAGTTGCGGATAAAGTTGTTGAAAAAATGAAGGTATATACTCTCTTATATGGACTTGTTTCTGATCTTGCTGTATATATGTATCAAAATTTACATAATAATTATTATTATTAATATTATTATTTGATTGGTCGTGTGGTTCAGGTACGTTATGAATTTGGTATATTCAGCACAATTATTTCAGGAAAAGGGCTGGTAGAATCATGGTTTGATTATATAGATAGGAGCGGGTCAAGATCAGCATCTTTTATTGTTCCGGAAAATAGCAGCAGCTCAAAGAAGAGGAGGATCCGAGGCTTGAATGTGTGTTATGCTTATCATCTACAAGATAAGTTTACTTATTTGTATGATGGATGTAAAATTAGAAATAGGAGCAAGGATCTCCAATGGATTTATTATTGGCCTCCTTTCCTTGTGGGGAACAAACAAGGAGTTAGGAAAGATATTGGTTACATATGGTGGAAGAAAGATGGCAAATATGAGGATGGAATAATAATGTTGAGTCATTGGAGGTTAGGGAATTTATTAGAAGTTGGGGATCATCTTACCATTGACTTAATTAGTGCTAATTCAGTGATAAAAGAGGTAGGGCTTAAGGTTGTGTATGAAGATGAAGATGAATGGAAGGAGGCTACTACAAGTCGACTATACAGCTTCAACAACCAGAAGAAGAATAAGAAGGATATTGTTACTCTCTCTTGGAATGAAGATGAAGAAGAAAGAAATTCTTATTTACATTTGTCAGACTGTCATATGCACGGGAACACCATGTGTCTGGATCACAATGGATATAATTCATTAATTAATAAAACCTTTAACAAAAGGTGTTAAAAAAAAACTTCCCAACTCATATTTGGCGTGTAATTTTATTTGTCTTGTTACTCAGTAACTTACAAAATCAAAAAACTCCATCATTTCAGTGGGTCGAAACACAAACGAAATTTAATACTTATGATTTTTTCATTACTATGTAAAATTGAGATCCTTATTTAATTTCTTAAATTTAATATTTACTTAAAATACTTTGCAAAGATCCGGTCCACGACTAACTTCAATTTATAATTTTCCTATTAATATTTATAATTTATTTTCCTATTAATATTTATAATTTTGTCAATTAAATTTTATACTATGCAGGGAGAATGGATATGGCCTTGTTTCTGATCTTGCTGTATATATGTATGTTATCAAAATTTACATAATAATAATCATTATTATTATTATTATTATTTGATTGGTCGTGTGGTTCAGGTACGTTATGAATATGGTATATTCAGCACAAGGATATTACAAATCAGTGGGCATTGAAAATGTGGACAAACGAATTATAAAGAATCTGGGGTTGTTGGAGTTACAAGTTGAGGATAAAGTTGTTGAAAAAATGAAGGTATATAGTCTCGTATATGGCCTTGTTTCTGATCTTGCTGTATATATGTATCAAAATTTACATAATAATCATTATTATTATTATTAATATTAATATTTGATTGGTGTGGTTCAGGTAAGTTATGAATATGGTATATTCAGCACGTTCATTCCAGGAAAAGAGCTGGTAGAATCATGGTTTGATTATATAGATAGGAGCGGGTCAAGCTCAGTATGTTTTATTGTTCCGGATAATAGCAGCAGCTCGAAGAAGAGGAGGATCCGAGGCTTGAATGTGTGTTATGCTTATTGGCATGATGGATGTAACATTAGTAATATGTTTGGTTGTAGATGTGAAATTAGTAATACGACCAAGGATCTCCGATGGATTTATCATTGGTGTCCTTTCGTTGTGGGGAAAGATGATTACATATGGTGGAAGAAAGATGGCAAATATGAAGATGGAATAGTGTTGAGTCATTGGAGGTTAGGGAATTTGTTAGAAGTTGGGGATCATCTTACCATTCGGTTAACTACTACTAATTCAGTGTGTATGAAGATGAAGATGATGTAATTATGTATTTATCTCAATATATATTAAGACAAAACATAGAACTCCACCTATTAAGAAAATATTATTAAAAATAATGACCAAAAAAAGAACAATGTTACTCGAGTTCTACATAATTTGGTGTCCAACTCAGAAATGCACATTACACTGCAAAACTCATCATCTGTCTATTCCAACAAGCAGATCAAATCCAGCAAGTAACATTTATTGAGGTTTCTCTTACAAACTCCCTAAAATTTAACATCAAGAGAAAAATGAAACATACCCATAAACTAGGAACCGAGGCGTCTCTGGCTGTCGGTAATATTTTCATGCAAGAATCTTCAGCTATATCTCATATCTGCATTGGCCTTTCCAACTTGATCTTTTCAACTTTCAGATTTTTTCCCTTCACTGCAGTCTTGACGGAAATGAGGCTCGGAACATGAGCAATAGCTTCAGCCTTCCAATCTCCCAATTTCTTAATATCTCTAAAAGTCCCTTTTTGAGGACTATATGAAACAAGAAAATTGAACCTGGATATGAGCAAAAGTTCCCCGTTATTTGAAAATTTAATTGGTTGCTGCAAGTCCTCCACTTGCACACCGCAGTAGAACTTGACGTCAATTACAAACTCTTTAATCCAAGATTCCCGAACGCCGTATTCCTTCATCACACAAACCTCAAATTGAGCATCACCAAGAGTATAGCATACACAAAGGCGTTCTCCTAGAACCCCAACGCTGATCCACGAGATTTTACTTACGTATTCAGGACCAAAGTGAGCAGGCACAGGGACAGGTCGAAACTTCTCTGTCTCTAGGTCAAATGAAGATATCAAATCAGAAGTTGTACGACAATTAGTAATCCAATGAAGAGAGCTACACAGAAGAGAATCGAAGGATCCTCCTGTTTCCGGGCATGGGGCATTCCCAATGTTTCTCCATGATTTCGTGCCCACCGTGTGCACCAACGCTACTGTTCTCAAAGTTGAGACCGTGAAGGGATCAGAAGATGTAAAGCTCATGAACCGAATGACCTTGTACTTGTTAGTCTTCGGACAGAAACCAAAACCAGAATGGTTGAGGTATGTATAGCCTGAAGTTGATGAAATTGGGGGAGGGAGAGCCATACATTCTCCACTTATAGGATTGCAAATGCAATATAGAGGTTCCCCAGATGCAGGAGAGTATAAACAAAGCAATCCATTACATGAGCTAATTAGAGTCGCATTACCTTTAAAAAAGCAACAGTTGACATTTCTCTGGGTTAATCCATGACTCTGCCAAGAAAGAAAATGCTGATGACAAGGATGATGATCACTGCTGCAGGATGATCTGGCCGGGGTGTCATCAAGGTCTAGCATGTATGGATGGAAATTCCCAAAGGGCAGTTGATCTTCTTGAACAATAAGTGCAGCACTGGTACTTGGTGCTTTGGTAAGGTGAATTTTGGCAAAAAAAGGATCTTTGATGATATTAAGGAATACTCGGCATACGCATTTGCAACTAAATATTGTCTCCAGAGGAAGTCTTGAGATTATATCATATAATATATGTATAGGCAGTTCCAAGACGGGCAAACCACTCACCATTTCCGTTGTTTCATCTTCAGTGACGTTCTTCATCTTTTTGGTCATCTTCTCATTATTCATCATTGGTGATGTATGCTCTCTACCTCTTTTGCATCTACGTAAGGCCATTCTTACCCGTAATCATCCCGGTTATTGGCAGGCACAGTATCGAAATTTTGTACAAGAAGCTCTAATCCAGTAACTGGTCAGCTTAAAGTTCAGGTTTCTGAATGAGCATCACGTTGGTCGCTTTATCAGAGTTTCCATAATGTTACTAGATTTCTGAAAAAAAGAGAAGTAACTGTCTGAACATTTAACTAATCAGATTAATAATTATAAATGTTTTACACTACACAAACATTTGAAGAAATATACTTGCTCATATAAATCACTATAGAAGCAACTAAAACATATGATATAGAAGGATAAGGTCAAGGCAACATGTGGAAGCATAAACAACACGAAAAGAGAGGGGGGATGAGATTATAAGCCACAGCAATTCTAGCCAAAAGTCTACATAAAAAACCTCGAAGATGCATCCGCACTTTGCTCCTGTATGGACAAAAGAAAATATTAAAAAACAAATCCGTAAAAGTAAGTAATTTCAAGTCCTCTGTTTGACAAGATACTTCCTCAAAACATTGAAAGTTGGCATGCATTACAATATTGTAGTATTATAGTTATCCATATTGTGAAGTCAGGAAGTTTAAGGTTATCCTTCAAACGATGAACAACCTTTTAAAAGAATCTGCTATTTCTTAAATCTAATATGCTTTCCAACTTGATCTTCAATAGTTCAACTTCCAGATTTTTTCCAACACATTATACTTTTTTAGAGAAGTAATGACTAGTAATCTTTGCTCCTCAGTTTACCACAATCCTGCCTTGATTCATGGAAAGTCCGACTTGGCATGCACTAGCACTAGCTTTAATAGTACCAAGTTTAAAAAAAGTATTAGATGCAATCTACACATTATTTACATTTATTCACTTAAAACACTCATTAAAATAGTTGAAAGAAGGTTCTGAAGCTAAATGATCCCTCCAAAAACATAACATAAAACAAAATTATAGGATATTAATGCACAAACATTTAAGTTGGTCAAAAATTAGGATTGTAAATCAAGTCTGGACATGGGATTTTTGAACCTCGAGTTTGAATCAAGTTCATTCACATTTTATCTCACTAGTCAATTCGAGCTCTTACCCAGCATCCAAAACAAATAAACTGTTGGTATATATTTTTGGATAGAAAATAGAGACTTCTAATATTTAATTGAACTTATACAAGCTTGGATAAGTAAGTTGAGTTTGAGCCATTCAATCATCGAGCCTAAAGATTTGTTCAAACTCAGAATAAGCTCACAGTTAAGTTGAATAGTAAGTTGTACCAGTTTGTTTATAATTCCGTCCAGAATTATCGAGTATGCAACTCAACTCAACAACGCTTTTTATTATAGTTTGTTGGCAGTGGCCGAAAATGAATTTCATATGCAACCCTACATACATAAGCTTAAAAGTAGAAAAGCAAGGAACAAATAAATAATATAATATAAAAAAAGGATAAAATAGAGAATAGAAATAAATAAAATAGACTCGCCCACATATTGAAACATAAATACAAATATATATATATATATATATATATATATACAAAGCTAAAATAAAAACAAAAGAAAGAAGATGAGAAGAGAGTGGGGGGAGGGGGAGGGGAGGGGGAGGGGGAGGGGGAGGGGGAGAGAAACAAATAGAAAGGGGAAAAGATTAGAAAGTGGAAGAACCCATATATATTATATTGTCCTCTTAGTGACTCCAAAACACAACAAAGGGTTATTATAAGTTGACTGAATATAATTCTAGTTTTTCCAAACAGATTCACATCACTAGGCTCCAATGATATCACCAAAACTGCTAAATCTGGTATCTCAATCTGAAATGATAAATAATAGGGTTGAGCTCAACAGCCCAATAAAAAATTAACTCACAAACCCAAGTTTAAGAAATAAAAATTTACTCCAATATATTCTCATAGCAAGTTATGAATTACAAGAAAGATTGGCAAAGAAAAAAAATGATGCATTACAATCATGATTCAGCGATTTCGCAACGACTGAAGCAAGATTAATGATTTTACAATGACTGGAACAATATGACAATCTCACACCAACAATCAAAGATAAACAAATATTCAACTTAGAAAAATTTAACCACCATTTAGGTCAATACTTTGACTGTCATGAACATAGTCAGAAGACCAACTATTATATATATATATATATATATATATATATAAGGTTGTAAACGAGTCAAACAGATCGGGTTCGATTCGGGCTCGACTCGAAAAAATACAAGTGAGACTCGGATTCGTTAATAATATGATCTAAATCTGAGCATTAAAAATAGCTCGAATTCTTGATTGTGATTCAATACATACTCGGTTGATACATATTCAATTATATGTTCGATACATTCTCTTATAATATATACAAATTTAAATCAAATTAGGATAATTAATTATTATTTTGTTTTGTTTTTAATTTTAATTGTGATTTTATATTTGTAAAGTGTAATAGTAAATATATTTTTTCATTTCTAAATAAAATAACAAATTCAATTTATAATTATATTTATTATAAAACTAGTTATTATGTAGAGACTCGAATTCAAGCTTGAATTTGAAGCTCGCGAGTAGTTTGAATAAATATTCGAGTCGAGTCGGATAAAATTTGAGTAATAAATATTCTAGTCGAGTTGAATCTGAGTAGAATTTTTTAAATACAATTCGAATTCGAGTACTAATTTATCATTTCAAGCCGAATTCAAGTAGCTCTCTGTTCGCTTTGGTTCGACTTATTTACACCCTTAATATATATATATATATATATATATATATATATATATATATATATTACCCAGAAGGCCTGCTATTAAATTTTTCACTTGGGCCCACCAATAATTTTTGCATGAAAGCCTTCTAATATATTACCCTATTTTTATGACTAAATATTTTCTTTAACCCCCTTGTAACCAAAAGTTAATCAACCCTTGGTTTGATAACAATTATTTGAAATTTCAGACCAACTCAATTCAATCAAACCACTAAATAATGTGGAATGGAATTGTAAGACAACAAACAATCAACTAAATGATAGACAACCATGTTTATGTTACAAAGGGAATGACAATTAAATCAAGATAAATAATGGAAAACCTCATAGCTACTTGATCCCCTATTCATTCAAGTAATGAACAAGTATGAAAGAAATTGAAGAGAACTAAACACGCAAAGGATCGACATTCAATAAATCCCAAAGCATCAAAAAAAAAATCAAACAGAGGAAGCACAACCCAAAAAAATTGAAAATAACTACACAATACAACAATTTAAAACTTGCAAGATTGACTAAATAAAATCTCTTAAATACTCATTTAAATAGAATCCAAGAAATCCTAAATCAGATAACGCGATTTAAACTAAAGCCTAGAAAAAATTTAAAATGCTTCACATAACTTCTTTAAAAACAACCCAAAATGTACTCACCTTAAATTACAAATTTCCAATCCAATCTGCACCAAACGAAACCAATTTAGCATAGAGCAATTAAGATAAGTAATTAATTCAGTTGCTTTGACTCTTAGTAATTAAGTAATTTAGAGCATACCTTGGTACAGAGCAACTGAAGCTATCACTGGATATCAACAGCCGCCGTAGCATGAGTTTGAGCAGCACAAAGAAAAACCGAGTGAAGAATGAGTTTTTAAATGCCAAATAAACAACCCTAGGACATAGAAGTCTTTAATTTTTTGTGTTCTGTGAATGAAAAGGGTGTTAAAGTCAATATAAAAATTTTCTTTAAAGCTAACATTTCCTTTCCCTTCTATTCCTCTCGTTCTTGGAAAGAAATAAAAATGGATCTTTGAAGGGTAAAACAATCATCATATTCTCTTTTATTCCTTTCCTTCCTAATTAAAAAACAAATGCAAACATAATATTAGGATTCCATCCCCATTCATTTTCTTTCCAGTCTATTCCCCTCAATCCAAACAAAGTGTAATTTGGTAAAGAAAAGAAGAAATGGGTTTTTCTATATATAAATGCACCATGATGAGTACAATAAACATTTAGTTGCTTATTTATTTATTTTTTTTAAAAAAAAGAGTAGAAATAGTAAATATTTTACTCCCTCAGCTCCACAAAAAGGGTCTCATTTAATTTTAATCCTAGCTAATTAGCGAAATCCTAAAACTGAAATTGTGCTGTGAATTTATTTTAATATTTAAAATAAAAATTTTGTACTTAGGAATACTTTTTAAGTAGTGTACAATATTAACTATTGCATTAATCAAAATCAAAAAATTCACATCAATATTGAATTTTAGGATTTCGCAAATAGCTAAGAAAAAAAATTCAAATGCAACTTTTTTTGTGAAACGGAAGGAGTATAATATATGATATATCATAAGAGATAGCAATAAGATAATAAGTTCGCATGACTACAACTTTTAAAAAAAAAATCTTAGTGATGGTGAAGCCTGCAGCCCCCTTCCACTGACTGCACTAAATATCCCACCAACTAAGCATATTGGATAAGTTGTAAACCATGTTTAGGTGGCTTTAAAGGAGATCATTATGAAATTCATGAAGATTGAATCCACTTAAACCTTAAAAGGCCACTATAAATTATCACCAGACTCCGAATGCTCATTTTATTCTTTCCTCACCTTTTTGTCTCTCACATCCCAAAACCAAGTCTAGTTTAGTTTGAGCTTTTCTATTTCTTTTACAATTTATCTCTTCTTTAAATAATTTCAGTTTCTCACTTTTTCTTATCTAAATTTCTTAACACCTATTTGTATTAATGTCATTTTCTAATAAAAATTGATATAACTTTTCAATTATGTTGTGTTAACTTTGTAAAATATGTAAATAATTTATGAAAGTAAGGCATAGTTATCAGAATTGTACGATACGTTGCGATGCGGAGACAATTCGATACGTATCTGTATCATACGATTCAGTACGATACAATACTTTTTAAAGTTAACAACTGACTTGAAAATATTTTTATGTAGATCCAAAAGAGTAAAAATAAAACTTTTGAACCTTCTAATTCAAATGAAGAGGTTTTTTAGCGCCAACATGTTCTACGTCGCTTGATGAGTCTTTAATCATTTTTTAGAGTTTCATATCTTCTTCTACAGACTTTTTGTTTTTTCTTGTTACTCTATAAAAATTACTAAAATAATAACTAATAAATCAATTTAGCGTATTTTGGCTACTATTTAACTTTAAAATATAATTTTATTCTATAATAATATTTACTTGACTACTTTAATAATATATATTCAGTTAATATGTTTGATTGTCCAATAAATTGTGTGTTTTATATGTTTAAATTTATATTACCACAATTTTTCTTTTCGTTTCCGTATTGTACGATACAATTCACGATACGATGCCTAAAACACGATACACAGGTTTTCGATACACGATACGATTCACAATTTGACAACTATGGTAAGGATTATAACCAGCAGAACAATCTGCCCCACTTTCTCATAATTAAAATTATTATATTTATTGTTAGAAAAGAAGCGCTTACTAATTTATTTATTTTTAAAAATCACAATCAAATATTGAAAGTAACTGTGCTTAAAATTGGGTTATTATTGGTAAATAATCATATTAAACAACATATAAAAAATATCTATATAGGTTTGTTTAACATTGGGAGAAGATACGTAAAGGATGAACAAGAAATCTAAATGTTTTTCCTCCTCTTGTCGTTATCTATAGCTAGACCTCCAAGTCTCCAACTCTGGCTATCTGGCTATGAAGGATTAAGTTTAATTTCTCAATCCAAATTTGATTATGAATATAGCTTCTTGAATAAAAAGTATTTAATAATCTTACAAGTCACTAATAATTTCAACAGAATGTAAGGGTGTTAACGAGTCGAACCGAAACGAACAGAAAACGGCTCGAATTCGAATTGTATTTGAAAAATTCTACTCCGACTCGACTCGACTCGAATATTTATTACTCGAATTCAATCCGACTCGAATCGAATTATATTCAAACTACTTGCGATTTTCAAATTCATGCTCGAATTCGAGTTCACATAATAACTTGCTTTATAATAAATAAAATTATAAATTGAATTTGTTATTTTATTTATAAATGAAAAAATATATTTATTATTACACTTTACAAATATAAAATCACAATTAAAATTAAAAACAAAACAAAATAATAATAATTAATTATCCTAATTTGATTTAATTTTGTATATATTATAAGAGAATGTATCGCGTATCTAATCAAATTTGTATCAATCGAGTATGTATTGAATCACAATCAAGAATTCTACTAGTTTTGAATCTTAAACGAGTCGAGTATAACATTGCTCAACTTTTACTCATATTTTTATTCAAACTATTTTTTATGCTCAGATTTGGATCATATTATTAACGAACCCAAGTCTCGCTCGTATTTTTTCGAGTCGAGCCCGAATTGTTTGGTTTGTTTACAGCTTTAACATAATGTAATGGTTACAAAGTTTTTAGAGCTTACAATCAAAATCTGAACTTAATTTTAAAATAGGGAGGGGGTCTTTTTGGCAAGCACTACAATTTTAGGGGCAGAGAAACACAGAACATTTTCAGGCTTTACGCAATAAGCACTTCACTGATAGCCCCCCATAACCTTGCTACAAATCATTTAGGAGATTCACACAGTCAAATCAAGAAAGTAATTTTGAACTCTTAAAATATTATTTCCAAAGTTGAACTTAAGTCTGTTAGCATTAGTAAAGTTTTGTAAGCATCTTGATGCTTTAGAAGACTACATATTACAATTAATCCACATAAAAAATACTTTAACAGGAAACATCAAGATCACAAATGTGATTAAACCCATTTCAAATCCCAATCCAATAAAGTATGAATCTTGCTTCATAATTCATACTTAGCACATGAAATTTAAAAATACCCACTACGAATTCACAGGAAAATTCTCTTAATTTGAGCACCAACACTACAAACATGATCAACCTCATACAATCCAATAAAGCATGATCTTGGTTCATAAATCATACTTAGCCCATGAAATTTCAAATACCCGCAACGAATTAACAGCAAAATTCTCTTAATTTGAGGACAGAAATACAAACATCATCAAACCATCACATACAATAAAACATGAATTTTGGTTCATAATTCATAGTTTAGCACATGAAAGTTCAAATACCCACTATGAATCAACAGCAAAATTCTCTTAATATAAACACCAAAATCACAAACGTGGTCAAACCCATCATAGTCCAATAAATCATAACCACGGTTCATAATTCATACTTTAACACGTGAAAATTTAAATACCCACCTCAAATAACAAAATCTCATCAGTCATATAGTTGAAAAACAAGAACATGCGGTTCCAAATTTATTACAAAAGAGAGGAGAGAGAGAGACCTGGGCAATTTTTTCTTTGTCTTCCTCTGTTTCTTGTTTCCTCACTTTCCAGCTCCTTCTTACTTTCCTGGAAAAATTTCAGGAATATAAATTACAGATGAGGAATCTTAGAGATACTAAGAAAGTAAAAGAACATGAAAAGTAAACTAAGCAGAATGGGCTTGTGATCCAACTTATGGTATTGTGCAGAATTGTAGGCCCTGACGCTATTGGTCTGGACCTCATGTAATTTAAAGCTCAATCGAGTTTTGGCTAATTCATAGTAAAAAGATGGGTCCTTTACATAAATATACAACAAATAAAAAGTAATTACAAGAAAAGTGTATCAATTAAATAATTATAAAAAGAATGTAATTATTACAAAAATAGTACAATTTACATTAATAAGGAAACCTAAAATCAAGGACAAATAACTGCTATAATTAATAATTCAAATTCAAATATTTGGATCTAACAACAAAAACAAATTCAAATTCAAAATAATAATTCAAATTTAAATATTCAAATTCAAATCTTCATCTCCCTCACACACACTTTGAAATAATAGTCTACCACTACACCACCGCTACACCTCACATACTCCGCCACTACACCGCCGCGAATCTCCGTTGTCCAAAACGCCAATGAGAATAAGAAGAAGATTCGCCCTACAAAAAATTTAAAAATAAATAGATGTAACTATTAATGTTCTGAAAATTATTTTATAACTATTTTTTTACTCATAAGTAATAAAATGGTTACCTTTGTATGAATGGTTGACTACCAACTGCATCACATTCAAACTAAATTGGTAACTTAATAAATTTGAATTGGTTACCTTGGTCTGAAAGTTTGGCTACCAGCTGCACTATGAAAAAACGGCATGAGTAGATGTTAATTAGTTACTTTGGTATGAAGATTTTGTTACCTTGGTACGAAGGTCTGCTTATCTTGATCTGAAGGTTTGGTAACCAACTGTACTAAGAAAAAATTTAAAATATGGAGGTTGATTGGTTACTTTGATATTACAGTTTGATTACCTTGGTATGAAGGTTTGGTTACCTTGATCTAAAGGTTTGGTAACCAACTGTACTAAGAAAAAATTTAAAGTGTGGAGGTTGATTGGTTACTTTGATATGACAGTTTGGTTACATTGGTATGAAGGTTTGGTTACCATCATCCAGTATTCATATCCGCCGCCGCCGCCGCCTGAATCTTCATACCCACCTCAATTTTGACCCTTCGTTTTGAAAAACAACTGGAGATATACAATTGGTTGAATCAATAGTGGCTGGATGATTGGCACAGGAGAAAATAGCAAAGAGGTTGAGATTTAGAACAACAGAATCTGTCGTGAGAAAGAAATTATTTATAAGACGGTCCAATAGATCCCACCAAATCCTAAGGAACCATGGGATCGTGAGATGAACTATGATGACTCCTTAACGACGGAAATCCCAACTGAACCTGATGTTGAGGGTACAGAAACAGTGGTGTCCCCTCATGAAAGTGATGGGAATGGGAATATGGCTGAGCCTGATCTGGAATTGCTTGATGTATTGCTTAAAAACCCAGAACTTGTTTTTGCTCTAACATCTGCCGAAGGTGGTGGTAACTTATCAAGTGAAGACACCGTGAAGTTGTTTGAGAATCAATAGTGACTGGATAATTAATGAAGAAGACAACAAGCATGTACGACTAACTAATATATATATATATAGGGAGCCCTTCCATAGCAACCGGTTGCTGTGAGTACTGTGCAACACCCCCTTTTTGTACCGTTGATAAACTTATTGGAAGACTGAGATGAAACATAAATATACCAAGCCGGCACAACTTGTACCGGCTTTTATTTTAATATGAGGACCCCACCATAGTCAACATGTTGTCAGTTTATTGAATTAAAATGAATTTTTAATATTAAATAATGCCCGACCGGCACAGCTTGTACCGGCTGTGCCATTTTTTATAAAATACTCCCAGCCGCTACAAGCTCTTACGGCTGTAAAAAAAAAAAAAAAAAAATACCTACCGTAAGAAGCTCTCCCGGCTTGTCCTTGCGGTTTTGTTCCTACTTTATATGTTTATTTTGTTTATTTTGTTGGACGCCATCCTCATAAATATTTTATAAATATTTTTATAATTCTTTTAATAGGATAATAAATAATATTTTGTAATTCTTATAATTCTTTTAAAAAATAAATAATATTTTATAATTATATATAATTCTTATAATTGGATATATATATATATATACACACGTTGAATGAAGAAGAAGGGTGATAACTGACTGCAGTTGTTATTGATGAGGAGAGAGAAGAAGCTATAACTAATCCCTAAATTAAGGACTTCTAATTGAATTATAATTCCCTAAATTAAAGAATCCTAACTACACTAGAACATATAAATAAATATAAAAGTGTATTAGTTATGTAAATATTATATGAGTGCACTATTGATGTAATTATTTTTAAAAATGTAATAGAATATATAAATCACCCTAAAAAGATTGGTCCTTAACATTAATATACAACAATTAAAAAGTAATTATAAAAATAAAACATACACGAATATAATTATAAAAATAAAACATACACAATATTACTTGCTAAAATCACGTGTCATTAACTCCTACACGTCAGTTATCGACTTTCATATTTGCAATTAACCGCATCTAAAATCATGCAACTTTGAAATCGAAACAACAGATCAACCACAAATCTATCGTAGAAGACAAAAGCTTCTTTCGCGACTCTGAGATCGGAGAAGACGAAACATTTTGTCACGACGCAACTCTAAAATCGGAAATAGCATACAGCATCAACAACTTCTTCAAATTCAGTAACTGAAAACTCACGACCACCGAGTGATTGTTGATTACAAGATCAAGAGTCCATTCAATACAAATTTGAATATTGAGGTGTGTGATTGGTTACTGTTTATTATAAATTTGCTTGCTGAATAATATTTATTTGATTGTTTCAAATTTTCCATTGAGTTCTACTGATTTTTTTTATATTAATTGTTACTCATCAAATACATTGGTTACCTTCCTGCAACATGTTGGTTACTGTCTAATGTTGTCTTGGTTATTGTGTAGCATTATGCTGTCTTGGTTACTGCATAATATTACTGTTTAACGCTGACTTGGTTACTTACTAATGCTAAATTGGTTACTTCTTAACATTATATTGGTTAGTGTCTAACGCTGACTTGGCCATATTTCATTCCGATCCAAATCAAAAAGTTCTTTTTTCAACCTTTTTTTCAGGTCGGTGGCCTTCTCTTCCGGTAAAAAAATATGGACTCTGTTTTTCAATTCAAATTGAAATTGAAAAAGTACCCATCACAGTTTCCTTTTCAGTTTCTTCACACTTTTAGCGACAACAAATAATATAATAATAAATAAATAAATAAAATGGTTTGATAATAAATTTATATAAATATACTTATAAAAACAATTATCTCTAATTAATCATCAAAAATACTTTACGATAATATAATTTCAATTATATGTTTGGACCATTTAAATTGAAATAGTAATTCTTTTAAATAAAATAACAAATAATTAAAAAAAGAGTTAGTTTTAGCAAATTATATTTTGAAGTACTTAAATTTAGAATATTACATATGATGTTTTCTTTGTTATTATAAGATATTTTTATTATTATTATCATTTCAAAACTTACATTTTCATCCATCAAATACGAATATTATAGTTGATGAATGTGTTGCTCAACTCTCATTGAAGTGTAGTAAGAAACTTGAATCAAGATGTTCCAACAAGATGGAATTCAACTTACTTAATGTTTGATAGTGCTTTGACATAAAAACTTGCATTTCATTAGTTACAATTAATTGTGTAACACCCCCTTTCCAAAATAGAAAGAGAGGTTACTCAAAACACAACAAAACTGATGAGTTTAATAGCAAGGCTCAAAGCCCCAAAAGAATAGTCTTAATTAACTAATAAATACCACAAATCACCCATAATAAATCTCAAACTGTCTCAAACCACAATCTAAAATAATTATTACAATTCCAAGTAACTGACACATCAAGTCTAAACAGAATATTTCTAAATCATTGGAATGAATGGAGCTCTCATCACACTTGCCCTTGATCCCCCTGATTACCTGCCGGAAGACAAAACACAGCATGAGCCAAATGCCCAGTACGGATATAGAATACAAGAATAATGAAACAAAATAACTAATACAATTAAATGAAATGAGACGAAACGAACTAAAACGAAACGAACAAAACTAACACAACGAAATAATAGGCTGAATCAAGTGGCTGGGTGTTATTTCATACCGAGCTCAGAATATAATAATATAACTTGCCACACAGGCAAGTCAAATAATGCCACACAGGCAATCAAAATAATGCCACACAGGCAATCACACATCGGACTGCGCAATCCAGATGCGTGCAAAATCGGAAGGTGTGTTTGGCACAAACATCACCAATCCGCAGAACAGAACAGAACAGAAACTAGGGTCGACCCATACGCCTCCCACAACAAAACACCAAATGGCCAACTCCCACCGGAGCACACAACGGAGACGCCGTGGACTGATCACACCGCCACGGAAGGTGTCATGCCTCGGTGCCAAGAGGACATGCCTGTGGTACCCCCACAGGTGGTTATAGCTCAGGTATACCCTACGGTATTCTAACAAAATATAATGTCACAACACATGCGACACAACAAAGGGGTTCTAACATGTACATGTTAAACTGAAACGAGATATCAACACAAAGTCTCCAAAAATATTAACATGCACATTACTACAAATATCAAAATAAATTTAGACATGTTGTACTAGTCTACAGAGTACAAATATGAGTTCCAACTATGAACGCCAAACGAAACTATCACAATTGATTTGACAAGAAATAATCATGAGAGGCAATACTAATTTTCAAAACGCATAACGAAACGAACAAATTAAAAACAAAAGAGTCTCGCTGAAAGAGTACGGAATCCGTACCTGGATTAAGCAATGTAATACCCAAAGTATATTCCAAAAACTCGCTTAGACTCTCTCTCCGTTCAATCTAAATAATTTAATAAAATTTTATTACAATCCAATCATTAATAACATAATACAATTAAACTTTATTATTAAATTGTTTTATAACTATGTTAATAAAATTAATTAATTCAAATTAATATATTAACTTCAATTGATTAACTAATTCCATAATAAATTCATGGACAAAAGTTTATTAACATTTAATATATATATATATATATACACAATGACAGACGCATAAATTTTATTAAGAGTGAACATAAAAAAAATTAATAATTAAGTATTTTTTTTTTACACGTGGTTACAGATTGTTTTGTTCCATAAGATATTGATCTTCTTATATATATAATAACAATAAAAAAAAAAAAAAAAAAAAAAAAAAAAAAAAAACCGACGCCTGCAGCAATACTGCTGCAAGCCTGCACTATGCCATACATATATACAAGGTAAAGCCTGCCAAAATCAACTTGCAAGATTTTTAAACAAAATAAAATCTAATTCATTGCATAAAGGTTTCTATACTCTCTTGAATTCACAGACTACTTGAACCCATGACGTGCCGATCATCTATGCCGAATAAAAAAATTTACATGTACTGGAAATCACAAGTTACTTGCCTGATAAGAATAAATTTGTTCCTTCTCTCGCAGCGGCGACTTCTTCTTTTTCCCAATTACGTATTAGGTATAATGCTCAAGTAAATTAGGTCTAGCTATTTGTTTAAATAAAAAAAATCTTATTAATTCTCCTAATTATAATTGGATTTATTATTACCCACATTTAATTAAATTAAGCCCAATTAATATTAAAAGCCCAAATTGTACTAAATTAATTTATCCATCTCTTATAATATTTATTAGCCCACACAAATTAAATAACTAGTTTGACCCAAATAAAAACAAAGTCTAATAAATATGTTTTAAAACAAAATAATTTTTTTTTTAATATTTATTTATTAATTAATTAATTTTTTATTATTTTTTTTTTACCGGGTATTACATCACCTACCCCTTAAAAAGGATTCCGTCCCCGGAATCAAAAGAATGGAACGTACCTAATTTTCAAAGAGATGCGGATACTCCGCTCGAATAGACTCCTCAATCTCCCATGTGGCTTCCCGCTCTGAATGATTTCTCCATAAAACCTTAACAAACGGAATAGTCTTTCTCCTCATAATTCGCTCTTGACGATCCAAAATCGCCTCGGCTTGCTCCTCACAAGTAAGGTCCTCCCGAATCTTATCGAACGGATATTGCACCACGTGCAACGGATGATAATGATAACTCCTCAACACTGACACATGGAACACATTGTGCACATGAGCTAGCTGTGGAGGCAAAGCTAACCGATATGCAACCTCACCAACCTCTCCAGAATCTCAAATGGTCCAATATAACGCGGACTAAGTTTCCCTTTCAATCCAAATCGTCGAATACCCTTCCAAGGAGAAACTTTTAGAAACACATGTTCACCAGGTTCAAACTCTAAAGTCCTCCTATGCTTATCAGCATAACTCTTCTGCCGTGATCGAGCCGACTTTAGTTTCTCTTTAACCACCGCTACTTTCTCCGTAGTGATTTGAACTAACTCAGGCCCTTCTATGGCCCTTTCGCCAACCTCATCCCAACAAGTTGGTGCCCGACACTTCCTACCATACAGTGCCTCAAAAGGAGCCATCCCAATACTTGCATGCCAGCTGTTGTTGTAAGCAAACTCAACTAGGCTCAAGTAATCATCCCAATTACCCGACCACTCAAGTGCACAAGACCTCAACATGTCCTCTAATGTCTGAATAGTCCGCTCGGATTGACCATCAGTTTGCGGATGGAAAGAAGTACTGAAGTTGAGTCGAGTGCCCCAAGCTCGTTGAAACCCTTTCCAGAACCTTGAAGTGAACCGCGGATCCCGATCTGAAACAATAGACACCGGAGTACCATGAAGTCTAACAATCTCCTGCTGAAAGATATGTGCCAACCTATCCACCGAGTAACCCTCATGGATAGCCAAAAAGTGTGCCGATTTGGTCAACCGGTCCACCACTACCCATATGGCATCATTCTTCCTGAAAGTCTTCGGCAACCCAGTCACAAAGTCCATCGTGATATCCTCCCACTTCCACACTGGAATGTCTAACTGTTGCAACAACCCACTAGCTCGTTGATGTTCTATTTTCACTTGTTGACAAGTGAGGCACCTCCCAACATATTCAGCCACGTCTCGTTTCATCCCATTCCACCAAAAATTCCTCTTCAAATCCCTATACATCTTTGTAGAACCTGGATGAATTGAAAATGGCGAACTATGAGCCTCAGCCAGCACAGCCTCTCGAATGATTGGATCTGACGGTACACACAACCGCTCACCCAACCAAATCACACCATGGTCATCAATACGAAACTCGGGCTGCTTGCCCTCCTCTAGATTCTGTGCCATACTCCACAATTCTCCATCTTCCTTTTGAGCTTCTTTGATCTGCGAGATAAGAGAGGGCTCCACTCTCATACCCGCCAAATGCCCATCTGAACCTCGTATATACAACTCCAACTCGATCCGCTCCATATCTGAAATAAGCTGAGGTTGCGTAATAAGGGCAGCTACACTCCCTGAACTCTTTCGGCTAAGAGCATCTGCAACTACATTTGCTTTTCCCGGGTGATACTGAATCCTCGCATCATAATCCTTTAGAAGTTCCAACCAACGCCTCTGCCTCATATTGAGCTCCTTCTGAGTGAAAATGTATTTAAGACTTTTGTGATCGGTGAAGATATCACAAGTCTCTCCATACAAATAATGCCTCCAAATCTTTAAGGCAAAGATCACCGCTGCCAACTCCAAATCATGTGTGGGGTAATTCACCTCGTAAGGTTTAAGCTGCCTAGAAGCATAAGCAATCACCTTACCGTGTTGCATTAAAACACACCCCAAGCCCTTCTTAGAAGCATCACTATAAATCTGATAGCCTCCTGTCCCCGACGGCAATGCAAGTATAGGAGCTGACACAAGTCGTTTCTTTAACTCCTCAAAACTCTTCTCCCGCTCTTCATTCCACATAAACTTCACGCCCTTTCTCATCAACTGAGTCAATGGTAAGGCAAGCAAGGAAAACCCTTCCACAAACCGCCTATAATACCCTGCCAAACCCAAGAAACTCCTAATCTCCGTCACTGTAGTAGGTCTTGGCCATTTGGTGATAGCCTCAACCTTCGCAGGATCCACCTTAATGCCTTCAGCAGAAACAACATGTCCCAAAAATGCAACCTGCTCCAACCAAAACTCGCATTTAGAGAATTTAGCATACAACTTCTCTTTCTGCAAAATTCCTAATACTGTGCGAAGATGCTCCTCATGTTCTTCCTTAGACTTAGAGTAAACCAAAATGTCATCAATAAAGACAATGACAAATTGGTCCAGGTACTCCCTGAACACCCGATTCATTAAATCCATAAACACCGCTGGGGCGTTAGTCACACCGAATGGCATCACCAGAAACTCGTAATGCCCATATCGGGTACGAAAAGCCGTCTTAGGGATATCCTCATCCCTCACTCTCAACTGATGATAGCCTGACCTCAAGTCTATCTTCGAAAAATATTTCGCCCCCTGAAGTTGGTCAAACAAGTCATCAATCCTCGGCAATGGATACCGATTCCTGATGGTGATCTTGTTCAACTCCCTGTAGTCTATACACAGCCTCATAGACCCATCCTTCTTCTTCACAAACAAGACTGGAGCACCCCAAGGTGAAACACTCGGGCGAATTACACCACGATCCAACAGTTCTTGCAACTGCTCCTTCAACTCCTGCAACTCCAACGGTGCCATCCGATACGGCGCCTTAGAGATAGGCTCCGCACCAGGAACAAGCTCAATAGCAAATTCCACTTCCCGCTGTGGTGGCAAACCTGACAACTCCTCAGGGAACACATCAGAAAAATCACGAACAATTGGAACATCCTCAATAAGAGACTCACCCTTAGAGGTATCCTTCACAAATGCTAAATACCCCTCACAACCCTTTGCTACCAACTTCCCAGCCTTCAAAGCTGAAATCAACTTCAACACCCTACTCGGTTGAGAACCCTGAAACACAAATTCTGGAGATTTCATATCTCCGAATATAACCTTCTTCGCCTGACAATCTATAGTGGCCTGGTGCTTATCCAACCAGTCCATCCCAAGAATGATATCGAAATCGTGCATACACATCGGAAGGAGATTAACGCTACGAATCTTATCCCCAAAACTGATCGGACATCCTTGATACAAATCAGAAATAACTACAGAAGTCCCCATCGGGGTAGCAATAGACATAACAGAATCTAAAGACTGAGATGGCACACCCAGGTGCCGAACAAAAGACTGAGCAACAATAGAATGAGTAGACCCCATATCAAATAAAATAGACGCTTCACGATTTCCAACTAAAAGAGTACCAGAAACAGTACCTGGTACACCTGCTGCCTGGTTATACGTCAAAGCAAACACTCGACCACCCTGACGCTGACCTCCATTGCCACCATTATCACCACCTCCACCATTTCCACGTGGCCCAGCACAATCCCTAGCAATGTGACCCATCTGTCCACACAAGAAGCATGCACCGGTGAGTCTGTGGCACTGCCTCCCCGGATGAATAGCCCCACAAATAGCACAAGGAGCTATCGGAATAAGATTCGGGTTACCCCCACCAGCTGGTCCCGGATAACGACCCTGATTTTGCCCCTGCGGACGATTCTGTCCCTGCTGACGATTCGGTCCATACCAAGGTAGCTGAAGCTGACGATTTTGCCCCTGCTGAGGCATCTGCTGATAACCCCTGTTCTGATTCTGGCCACGCCACTGCCCTTGCTGGCCACTACGATTCCTGTTCAACTGACCACCCTGACTTCTCCCATGCTGAACTGAAGCTTGACCCTGTTGGTCATCTCTGTCCCTCTTTCGACTCCCTTCCGGTTTGGAAGTCCGAAAGTCCTGCCGCTCCATCTCAATATTCTTGGCCGCATTAGCCACTGCTGACACGTCTGCAAACTTGGTATTAATGAGATGTTGGCGATACCTATAATGAATCCGCCACTTGAACTTCTCCGCCTGTTCTGCTGCAGTCCCTGCAGACGTTCCCGCAAAACCTGCCAACCTGGTGAACCTGGTCATGAAGTCGGTAATGGGCTCATCATCTTTCTGCCGAATAGACAGATAATCTCTAGCATAGGCCTCTTTATCAGCAGCTGGGAAGTACTGTTGATAAAAGACCTCACAAAACTCCGCCCAACTAAGTGTCTCGACATAACCATCACCCTTGGTTGTCTTCAGTGCTTTCCACCACCTCTGTGCATCCCCCTCTAGCTTGTAGGCAGCAAGTAATACTCTCTGATTATCCGAGCACCCCAACACATCAAATATTTTCTCTAGGTGAGCAATCCAATTCTCTGCATCAATTGGAGTTGGAGCTGAACTAAATGACTGTGGTTTCTGCTTCTGGAATCTCTCCAACCACACATACATTGGAACCACCTGCTGATCAAGGCCATCCACATTTCCTTCCTCTTCGTTTGTTTGTGGACCATTATTTCCCGAGTGCCCCTGCTCAGGAATTTCTGGCGGCGGCTGCTGCATTGCCTGTACAACCTGTGCCACCAACTGTGGTAAAGCCTGATTAACCGCCTGATTCACCAAGTTAGCCAGTTGAGCATTTATCTGATCATTAGGTTGCTCATTGGGCTGAACGTTACCCCTTCCCCTATTGTTACCTCTCCTCCCAGCAACTCTGGCAGATCGACGAGCCATCTAACAAAGAGATCAACGAATAGATAATAAAGCATATTAGAGACAGATTCGAATATAGCTGATATAATAGCTGAACAGAAAATCAAACAGAACAAAAATCTATCCCAGAAGTCTACTCATAACTCACAAGTCAAACCTAAATAGGTTTTCTACAAGAAAGAACCTAAGCTCTGATACCAACTCTGTAACACCCCCTTTCCAAAATAGAAAGAGAGGTTACTCAAAACTCAACAAAACTGATGAGTTTAATAGCAAGGCTCAAAGCCCCAAAAGAATAGTCTTAATTAACTAATAAATACCACAAATCACCCATAATAAATCTCAAACTGTCTCAAACCACAATCTAAAATAATTATTACAATTCCAAGTAACTGACACATCAAGTCTAAACAGAATATTTCTAAATCATTGGAATGAATGGAGCTCTCATCACACTTGCCCTTGATCCCCCTGATTACCTGCCGGAAGACAAAACACAGCATGAGCCAAATGCCCAGTACGGATATAGAATACAAGAATAATGAAACAAAATAACTAATACAATTAAATGAAATGAGACGAAACGAACTGAAACGAAACGAACAAAACTAACACAACGAAATAATAGGCTGAATCAAGTGGCTGGGTGTTATTTCATACCGAGCTCAGAATATAATAATATAACTTGCCACACAGGCAAGTCAAATAATGCCACACAGGCAATCAAAATAATGCCACACAGGCAATCACACATCGGACTGCGCAATCCAGATGCGTGCAAAATCGGAAGGTGTGTTTGGCACAAACATCACCAATCCGCAGAACAGAACAGAACAGAAACTAGGGTCGACCCATACGCCTCCCACAACAAAACACCAAATGGCCAACTCCCACCGGAGCACACAACGGAGACGCCGTGGACTGATCACACCGCCACGGAAGGTGTCATGCCTCGGTGCCAAGAGGACATGCCTGTGGTACCCCCACAGGTGGTTATAGCTCAGGTATACCCTACGGTATTCTAACAAAATATAATGTCACAACACATGCGACACAACAAAGGGGTTCTAACATGTACATGTTAAACTGAAACGAGATATCAACACAAAGTCTCCAAAAATATTAACATGCACATTACTACAAATATCAAAATAAATTTAGACATGTTGTACTAGTCTACAGAGTACAAATATGAGTTCCAACTATGAACGCCAAACGAAACTATCACAATTGATTTGACAAGAAATAATCATGAGAGGCAATACTAATTTTCAAAACGCATAACGAAACGAACAAATTAAAAACAAAAGAGTCTCGCTGAAAGAGTACGGAATCCGTACCTGGATTAAGCAATGTAATACCCAAAGTATATTCCAAAAACTCGCTTAGACTCTCTCTCCGTTCAATCTAAATAATTTAATAAAATTTTATTACAATCCAATCATTAATAACATAATACAATTAAACTTTATTATTAAATTGTTTTATAACTATGTTAATAAAATTAATTAATTCAAATTAATATATTAACTTCAATTGATTAACTAATTCCATAATAAATTCATGGACAAAAGTTTATTAACATTTAATATATATATATATATACACAATGACAGACGCATAAATTTTATTAAGAGTGAACATAAAAAAAATTAATAATTAAGTATTTTTTTTTACACGTGGTTACAGATTGTTTTGTTCCATAAGATATTGATCTTCTTATATATATAATAACAATAAAAAAAAAAAAAAAAAAAAAAAAAAAAAAAAAACCGACGCCTGCAGCAATACTGCTGCAAGCCTGCACTATGCCATACATATATACAAGGTAAAGCCTGCCAAAATCAACTTGCAAGATTTTTAAACAAAATAAAATCTAATTCATTGCATAAAGGTTTCTATACTCTCTTGAATTCACAGACTACTTGAACCCATGACGTGCCGATCATCTATGCCGAATAAAAAAATTTACATGTACTGGAAATCACAAGTTACTTGCCTGATAAGAATAAATTTGTTCCTTCTCTCGCAGCGGCGACTTCTTCTTTTTCCCAATTACGTATTAGGTATAATGCTCAAGTAAATTAGGTCTAGCTATTTGTTTAAATAAAAAAAATCTTATTAATTCTCCTAATTATAATTGGATTTATTATTACCCACATTTAATTAAATTAAGCCCAATTAATATTAAAAGCCCAAATTGTACTAAATTAATTTATCCATCTCTTATAATATTTATTAGCCCACACAAATTAAATAACTAGTTTGACCCAAATAAAAACAAAGTCTAATAAATATGTTTTAAAACAAAATAATTTTTTTTTTAATATTTATTTATTAATTAATTAATTTTTTATTATTATTTTTTTTTACCGGATATTACAAATTGACTCAAATTTCAAGGATTGTGCAACAGAGAGGAAGAATGGAAAACGGTTGAAAAGATTGTTAAATTTTTGAAACCATTCCAATCTTTCTATTAGCAAGTTAATAATAATTTTAAAAAATTATTTAAATATGGAAGGGTATTAATAATTTTAATTTAAAATTTTATTAGTATAGTTTTTTAGCATTTTATTTTTTATGTTAATAATTTTATATCTTATTATGACTTAATTAATTTAATTGTGACGGTCACAATTTTATTTTTCAAAAGTTCTATTTAAAAGTTAAAACATTAATATAATTTTTAACCATAATCATATAATTTTAACTCACACAATCCATATTAAAAATAATTAATATGATTTTAATTCTTAAAAGCAAAACCAAACCATAACATTATTTTGTTAGACCTATTCTTATCTTAGGTTGTTAGAGCGGTTTTGTACTTTTGGCTGCGTCTCGACTCTTTCACAATCTATATTAATTTTTTGTTTAACTTAGATTAAATAAGAATCAAACACTTTTATTTTCATAACAAAAAGATTGGCTTATAAACCAAATAGAGAGGCCCAAAAAGCAGTCTTAACGAGACCGAGCGAGAAATTCCTCTGACGAAAAAGAGAGGGAGAGACAGAGAGAGAGGGAGAGACAGAGAGAGAACGAAGGAAGGAAAGAAAGACATCGACTGAGAAAGAAAGAAGAAAGAAAGAAAGAAAGAGAGAGAGACAGATACATCGTCTGAGAGAACGAAAGAGAGTAGGGGATAGAGCGAGAAAGAGAGAAAAAAGTAAGAGACATCGTCTGAGAGAGAGACATAGTCTGAAAGATAGAAATACCTCTGACGAAAGAGAAGGAGAGACTGAAAGATAGAAATACCTCTGACGAAAGAGAGGGAGAGACTGAAGGAGAGAGAGACAGAGAGAGAAAGAAAGAAAGAGAGAGAGACATCGACTGAGAGAGAGAGACAACGTCTGAGAGAATGAAAGAGAGAAGGAGATACAGCTAGAAAGAGAGAGAAAGAAAGAGACATCGTCTGAGAAAGAGAGAAAAAAAGTAAGAGACATCGACTGAGAGAAAGAAAGAGAGAAGGAGAGCGAAAGAGAGAGAGATCGTCTGAAAGATAGAAAGAGAAAGAAAGAGAGACAGAGAGAGAGAATAAGACAGAAAGGGGGAAAGAGAATGACATCGCCTATTTTTTTGAAGTCGCTACCAAGGGCAACAGTCAAGCCGTGTATGCTGGGCAAACTTAGGGAGAGTACTTGCATTATTTGTTTGGATGAGTTTATACCTGGGGATGAAATTACACTCCTTCCATGCTCTCATCTATACCGCAGGGATTGCATAATGACAGCTTTGAAGACTAACAATACGTGTCCCTTGTGCCGCCGCGAATTCCCAAGAGTTGAGGCGCAGCCTGAGGAGCCAGAGCGGACTAGGCGCCGTTGGCGCAACAGAGAGCTTTTCATGATGTGGTTTTCCAATGAGGGCAGCTCTGGAGGAGGTAGTTTTCCTGTTGTTACTGGATCAATATTTTAAACTGCTATAATATATATATATATAGGTATATTCGTTGGGTTGCTGGGGACAGGGGATGGGTTGGGATGTTTCTTCAGAGAGGTGGGGTAATTTATGTTCTAGGAGTTAGTATTGATTCATGCAAAACCATGTTCTCATAAAACCTTTTACCTATTACAACTTCTACATTCGAGTCAGCTTTCTATCCTAGTGCAAAGTTCACATTTTTCAGGCTTTATTATATACATTTAAGTTTTTTGATAGTCCATAATTGTCTGCTTAAGCTAATGTCACTCTACAACGAATTATATTTTGCACTATCATGTTTAATTTTTTGTGAATTGAGGATCCTAAGAGACTTTAGTTTAGACCAAAAGTGGAGTACTTCGTAATCTGGATATAGAGTTGTCATTATAAATTTAAAATGTGGCAGGGGAATTTTGCAATTATGGGTAGGTGTGCCATGTTTCCGTAGTGAGTACCTGACGAAAGGGGCATTTTTGCGGTTCACCTAACCTCTAGAGTGAGCCTTTTGGAGTCTCACTGGACCACAAATAAAAAAGTACACGACTCCCATACGAAAGAAAATTAGAGCTTATAATACAAAACGGGATCAAAAAATGTACAAAAAAAAAGAAAAAGAAAAAAAAAGAGAGGGGGACATAGGGAGAAATCCAACCGCAATAAGGGGCTAATGCTGTCCGTTTATAGCTAGTAAACCCATGCACCCCAATATCTGAAGGGATAAATGAAAGAGCTGGACTTACCATGTCCTATAATTGCGAAACCTCTCCATTGCTTGTTTATAGCGCAACTGTTAAACCAGAAAGCTTTGTTACAAGACAAGTTGAAAACTGAAGCTTTTGAAAGTCCAAAATCTCAAATCTTTGGATCATAAGTATATATACTCGAACAGACCCCTTTCATTGGACTAAGATCACTTGCACATCTCACACTTACACATATGCTTAAGACAGGGGACTATTTGCACTTTACGTTATTATAAAGCCTGATTTGTACAATGCACTTTGTTTGCACTGGCTCACTTGTAGAATTGTGAAAATTAGAGTAAACACAAGTTTTATAAAAAAGTAACAATCTTCAAGTCAAATAATCATAAAACACATCGAGTTGCATGAAAAATCTCTTTTCAGTTTGCAGTATAAAAACTTAAAATCCCACATACTTCTCTGCCCAATAATTTGTCATTCTCAAAATTTCCGAATCTACTTCTTTTTTGTTTTGTGAACTATACTCAATAACTGTTACAAAACTGAACTTGATTAAGCCTTTCCACCAAACTAGTCTAGCTAAGATCGGCTGATTTTGTCTAATCTTAGAAGCTTGCCTCAAGGAAATAATACGGGAAAGTTTGGAGAACTCGGGTATCTTTGTTTAAGGAACAAGCAGTAGCTGGGGTGAGGGGGGCTGACCAGGGGGTAGGGGTAGGTAACTCCGCCTATGTCAATACACTACATAGCCGGTCCCAAGCCCGGATAAAGGAGGAGGGTTGCTTTTGGCTAGGAAGTCGACCTGAACATATTCTGTAATCAGTAGCTTTATTGTTCACATGTTTGTAGTAGCATTGGATTGTCGTCTTTTTGGTAATCAAATGCGATTTGGGTTTACTCTATTTCTAGTTAATTTATTTATTCAATCTATTTCTGGTAAATTTAGTTATTCGAATGCTTTAGATTATTTGGTATGTAAAAGCTAATACACTTTAATGCCTTTAAGAATGAAAATTCATGGTTTCACACTTCATGGCTTAATTTCTGTTTTTACTTTTTATGTCTGATTCTTTCTTTTCAACATATTTAATGGTGATTTATGGGTTGTTGAAAAGGGTTCTCAATATGTTGGTCTTCTTTTATTTGGAATTTGGAATATCTTTGATGTTCTTGCTTTTGGTATCCTTGTATTTGTACTTCATTTTTAGTTTCTTATATTATTTTTGGCCAATTGTTAATCAAGGGTTATATGATATACCTGAAACTGAGAGTATTTTTCAGTTTTGAGAAGGCTAGTGGGTTTGGGAACCAAAGCTTGCCACATGAAAGCTCATCTTAATAATGGTGGAAAGGCAAACTGGAATATTGTTTTCTTGTCGTTCCAAGTAATCATAACATAGATACCGAGTTCACTGATAATGTGTTAGAAACATGCTAGTCTCGTGCATGTTGTGCCGGTTAATTGGTATTTTAGTTTCCCCAGTTTTATTTTGTAGTTTAGTAATTCGAATTAAGTAAACGTGATAATTGGATGATGATGTATAAACTATAGATTGTGTGTATATATTTGGGCAGCGATGATCATGCGTGTAATTTGGAGGTATGATTTAGTTTTGTAGTTTCTATTTCACTTATTGTTTCATTGATTTTATATTTCACTTTGAGTGTCACTTTAATTTCTAAATGAGGTGTTTTCCAATTTTCTTTTGGTGACCTTAATAGGTTTCTTTATCTCCCAACCACCACCTTCCTTTTTATGTAGATTGGATGTGATGTTAGGATGGTTATATTGGTTGTTCTTCTGTCTGATCAGTAGGCCATATGCATTAAAGATAAGATTGTGTTTTGGTTGATTTAGCTCTTCAGTCTTATTAAATTGCTAATACACTACTCTGGTGGACTTGCTTTCATTGCAGCTAATTGCATGTATAATATGACTTTGTTTATGTATGCCTTTTAAGATGTGTATATTTGGCTTCTTAGAAGATGAAGGTCTGAAAATGTTGAGAAACTTTGAATCTTTGAGCTGATTGGAACTCGAGATAGATTGAGGGAAAGGAAAAAGGAGAGGAAATTGAAGCAAGACAGAGCTCTGTTAAATGTACATTTGCTTATTTGGAATATTATGGGTGAGAAAATGTAGTGAAAATTGAATCTTTGAGATTATGTACTACTTGAACATGCTTCACTATTTATGGTCTAAGATTGATCTTCAGGACCAACTCATTGTTTTATTTTATAATGTTGCTTCACGTACTTTAATGCGATTATCCAGTACCCTGTTCGTGATTAAAACTTTTGGTTTATTGAAATATCCATTAATCTTTTAGGTATATTTTTCCTGCAGCGTAGCTTGCTAATCCATACAGGGGATGCTTATTTATTTACATGTTCATCTTTTTGAGATGACGGGATATACCACTCAAGCTATGTGATGTCGCCTTGTTTGCTGTTGTTATATCATTGTTGGATGTTGTTGGTTTATACTCTACTATTATCACTATTGTTATAGTTCCTGCCAATTCTTATTCTATCTTAAAATAGAGGTTGTAATCTCAATAATATATTAATGTTTTATTCATATATAGACATGACGCCATTTTTCATTATTAGATGTCTTTATAGACTTGATGTCATTATCTAGTTACTGATTTTTTGATTCCTTACATCTTAATAGCCGTCTTTTTAAGCCAAATACTAGTGCCATTTTTACTTTTAAATGTTTAATTCATGCTTAGTTGTGTATGTGCTATTTCTTTCTTTGTTTTTTTTCTCCAATTCATGAAAGCTTACGTAAGTTCATATATGAACTCTATTTGCATATTGTTTACGTTTACAAGAATATGGTTTTCATAGTTGGCATCTGTTGGAGAAGCGACCTTTTGCATTGAAGTATTTAAGACATCAGCTTCAAGATAATGTAATGACTGATGCTACATCAAATAATGCCACCATTGAGGCTCAAAACCTTGACCCTCCACTGTTTGTTTATAGCACAACTATTACTCCCTAATTCATTTATTTACAGCAGAGGAAGTAAATAAAGCTGTATTTGAATTTTACTCTCTCTATGTAATTTACTGTTTCAGATCTCTTATTGAATTGGAGTACGTGTTTTTCATGAAAACTTCACCGTGACAGTGATTACGTGGACTGTACGATACAACCTCGATAACAGTAGGATTCACTGTTCCCTATGATTATCTATGGAGATTTTGAAGACACGTTCTGTAATTCCCAATATCAACTTCCATTTTGAGATTTTTTATGAATTGTTTTGGTCTTTTTGTTTGTAATCTGGCTAACAATTGTTTCTATTTATCTGTCTCATTTGCAGCTACAAAATTGAGATACTTTCGGATCATAAGCTTGGAATATCCATTTCTGTCTGAGGAGAGAGTAGTGACCTGCTCAATGGTGAGGGGTGATAAATGATTATGACTGGTTGGTCTTTGTTTCCTTCTTGTGTTTATACTTTATGATGTATCATCACCGTTTAACTTATATCTACGAACTCCACTAATCCTAAGTGGAAATTTGGTCTCTGTGTGGTTAATTATTTAATTCCAAGTTATGATAAAAAGATATTAAAGGTAAATTACATGAATTCAAAGGCTGATTTTATTTTTATTTTTTTAAATTGAAAGATTAAAGATAGATTTGTTTGATTGATCAGTCCATTACAAATGAATGCAATACACTTATTTATACTAAAACAACCGGTACTACCTAGGAAAACAAATGAATCCTATAAGGACAAGTGTCCAACTAAGGAACTGCTAAATAACTAGTTGAAGTAATTTATCTCAACTTCCCGTTAGGAAAACAAATGAATGCACAAGTGTCCCCGTAAGAAATTCCTATATTACTAATTGAACTCTCATAACTTCCTATTTCAAATTCTTTTGCATCATTGACTTGTAATTTTTTTTTACACGGTCAGCCAAAACGACTTTGTTTTGGCTGATTTGTTTAAAAAACAAATTTGCAAGGCTTTCACCTCCCACGTCCGTAAGGCTTCTCTCCTCCCAAATCGAGCATAAGGTCTTTATCCTCCCAAATTAGAAAGCGCCACCAGCGTCTCCGACCTCATTCTCGTCAGCCGCTGCGATCTCAACTCCTTCAGCAGCCATGGGTCCACCTCCCACGTCCGCTTCCGTCACTTGAACTCTCTCTCCGACGCTTGCCTCTTCCTCAAGGTCTTCTTTTTTCTTTTTTGTAATTTTGGGATCGATTTTAGAACCAAAAATGTGGCCATATGGCGAAAATGAGCGGAATTTATGTAGTTTGTTGTCTAATTCTTAATATTATAACACTACCGGTCGGTGTTGCTTCAATTTCATCAGTAAACGAAGAATCCTAGGTTTAGCAATATCTTCTCCGAGCACAGTCCCATAATCATCTTCTACAAATAATAATTATTATAAATCTCCCCTTTTCATGGTTTAACAATCCCGCTATTTCCATCTATTAGCAACTTTTCCTTCAATTCCTCAGGTATATTTGTATATGTTTTTTTTTTCATATTGTTAGTTGTGTCAAATTAAGAGTCTCTAGTTGATATTTGATTGTGATAATAGTTTCAATTTATATCTTATCCAGTCTTGAACATTTACCAAATTACTTGAGCAAAATCATTTTTCTTGATAGTAACCTTGATGAAATTGCTTCTTAGTGTCGAAGATGCTGTTTTTTCCATGTGAAACATTGGCCTTAATGAAACATATGTTCTTGTAGTTAGCTTTCTCTGCCACTTAAAGTTATGTCTTCTTTTTTTGTAGTTTGGTTCATGAACTCTTGCACTTGTTTATTATTCTTTTAAGTTATTTGAAATTTCAAGACGACTAAAGGATATTTTGGAGGCAATTTGGGCTGCCAGGAAATGCTTGATTTAGAGAAAATTAAGGCAAATCTTCAAAATGAGTTGTTGAGAATTTCTGTGCTAGAATGGGCTGAGAACAGAAGGAGGATATTAAGCTACAAAGGCTGCCATGTAGAGAAAATTTTGTTGTATGTTATTTTGTTTAGTTTTTAGGAATGGTGGATAAAATAAAGTTTTCTCTTGTAGTGTATGATGTTTTGAGAGAGATTAAGATGAGTGTAATAGTTGGGAACTTGGGATGAATATAAATAGGAAAATAATTTATGTATCGGGTAGTTTTATATTGAACATGGATTGCGACTAACGTGGAATTGTAAGTTATAAGAGAGACTTGTAACATGCGGGTATGCTTTTTTTTTTATACATTTGTATCCAATGAATTCATATATGTCGATTGTTCGTGTCGATGTAAATTTGTAGTTATATATATCAGCACTCATATAAATAATGAATTTGAGGGGGCGTTTGTTACAGGTCATTTAAAGTGGTGGTCATCTTAGATACTCGATAATCCGTGCCGGTCATCTTTAGAGATCATGTATGTTACAAATCTAATATTCCCGATAATCAGATACAAGGTAAAGTGTTAAAATTTTTGGTAATCACATAACCAAAAAATATGTGGTAAACAGTTCAATCTCAAATGCTAATTGCACAGGCAATGAGCACTTTGTGTTGGTAATCCCTAGCTCAATTTCTCCTGAAAAAAAATTGTGAGGAAACTTTTTCTGTCTGAAAAAATTGAAATCCCATTTGAAGCTGAGAGGAGTAAGACCATTAAATTAGTTGGTTAGGTTAATGGATTGGTTTGTCTTACTGATGAGATGCGGTCTCAATACGGCTAGGATTTGTGTTTGTGGAATCCTTCTGTTAGAAAGCACAAAACCCTGGTTTCGTCTTGCATTGGGAAGGTGTGTGTTGACTGGACCAATTATCCCATAATAGGGTTCGGATTTCACCAACCCACTAACGATTATAGAATTGTTTGGATTGTTTACCAAGCTGATTACTACTTCAACTACTTTGGTGCAAAGACTCCTCTTGAGGTTTTTAATTTGAGAATAAATATTTGGAAGAATATTAGAAGTGTTGTTATTCCTCGAGTTGCTGATCGTGAGTATTGGGCATTTGTTAATTGTAGTATTTACTGGTTGTAGGCAAAACGGCCTAATGAATATCCTGAATCCACGTGGATCCCTATCTTTTAATCTCAATGATGAGGTGTTTGGCAAAGTGAAATGTCCAGATAATTTTCTACGTTGGGTTGGCAGAGAACCAAATGTTAGCCTAATGGAGTATAAGCGTTCAGTTTTTATTTGTGTTTTTAGTCAAGCTGGTGGACTAGGTCAGCGGTTTTGCATATGGGTGATGAGGCATGAAGGTGGAACTGTGTCTTGGACTAAACAATTTAATTTTAAGCTGGAGGATACACTCGGGTGGCCTTTGAAGCTTACAAGAAGTGGGAAGTTTATAATGATGCCAGAAAACAAAGATTATGTTCTAAAGTCATGTGATCTCAATAACCTAGAAATTAAAGATCTAGGAAATGATGGGCCTTCTACTGTAGACACTGCCTTCATAGAGAGTCTGGTCTTGCTTAAGGAAGGGAATGCCTTGTCGAGCCATGGAAAGTCAGCTTATCATGGATTCTTTTGAGTCTTGCTGGTAACTGGTAAGTAGCCAATCTTTGCCTGGTGATTATTACTTAGTTGATGCATATAGATCATTTCTCATGTTTCTGCATATATGAACTTGATAATAGATGTTTATATTTGAACGGTGAGGGACTCGAGATTGTTATGGTATAATCTGTCTTTTATTAAAAGGTCTTTGGTATGTAACAGTATAACATTTCTTTTACTTATAAAGAAAAGGTATAGCATTTTTTTTATCTTTCTGGTTATTGTCGATCTATCTCAACATGACACTTGACAATAAAATTTCTTATTAATATATACAGTTCTCTCTCTCTCTCTCACACACACACACACACACACACACTCTCGCGCACACTTTTTCCTTCTAACTTGTGTATTTATCTTTGAAATTTTATCATTTATACGGAATTTTAGTTATTAAGTAGTTTGCCAAAAATGTTAAGGATATAGCTCGTGATATGTTTGACTGATCATGTTTTGGAAAACTCTGCTTTTACTTGCTTACTCGTCCTCAACTAAAAATCAAAGAAGCTTTTTTGGTTCTTTGTTGTATGTACACACTTGTTATGGAATTTGGATACCCAGGCTTACTAATTATTAGAAGGTTGGAAGAGCTCCTTAATTCTGAAGATACCTTTTGAATTTAAGGATTAAATTTGAAAAGAATAAATTAAAAGTTAAGAAATGGACCTAGAGGAGCATGTGGTTTTCACGTTGTAGAGTAGTGGCCGTTATTTTTGGACTTACGGTTTGGCAACGTTTGATTAAATAATACATTGGGAGTCCTCTAAAAGTATTGGCATCATAAACTTTATGCTTGTATATTCTGTTGATTGAGTGCTTTTTTCTCCATTTGGAAAAGGATAAATTTATTTATGAGGGAGAGGAACAGGATTTTTCTGGGGTTCGGTCAGTAGAAGGGACTACTTTGTCTCCCTGGAAGAAGAATATCCTTGCTCTCTAGCCGACTGATCCCGAAATTGTTTTAACAAAATCAGAGAATAGTAAGAAGAGACGAGATGGAAAATCTAATTCTGCATTGGTTCATGCAAAGCTCATACTAACTATTTTGCTCTTTATTCCTTCCTCGTTTTTGAATCGGAATGTAAATTTGCTATTTGGCACTGGTCATTTGGTGGTAGCATTTTACTTTGTCCCAACCTGTTTTTTATCCACAAGAATCAGTTATTGCGTTCTTTTATGTACCATATTGAATCACGTACCGTATTGAATATTGAATCAGTTATTGAAGAAGCAATCATTTATTCATAGGCTATATGGGATTGTAGCTAAAATAATCCTAGGGTAAGCCTCAATTGTATGGTCATCTGTTAAGAAGAGAATGTGGCATTACCAATGCCATAGCATTTAGAATTGGTTCCCTTTATCGTTTTTATGGATACTGTTTCTAGTTAACGAGTCTTTGTGTTTCTTTATGGAATATGATGATTTTGAATTACTACTGGTATATAGTCTTGGTATGTTTTATTTCTTCTTTCAGTTGGTGTTTGGCTTGTTTGAAGTACTCTTTCTTTTACCTTTCCCTTTTTTGTGCTTTTTGAGGGAAGAAAGAGGGGGCCTGGGGGACACTGTTTGATCCTCTGCTACGTGATGATGATGCCTTCTTCTAATTTTTTGAGTATATCACATTTTTATTTACAGTCTGTTTCCATTATTGACTTGCATATGTATGTAGGGTACTTGGTTAAACTTAACATCTACTCAATTCATGTTTCATCCCTTATATTTTCATGCCTACTTTTTAGTTTTCCGAGTACTATTTGTAGTTAATCTATGTATATAATTCACTGTGCTTAATGACAAAGCCTGGATCCTTCTAAAGGAGGGAAATAAATATTCACTGTGGTTAATGCCTACTTTTTTGTGTCGTTTGTGCGTTTATAAAGTGTAAGAAAAGAAAACTTAAGTTTCAAAGTTAGATTAACACTGGTATCCGATCCTTTTATTTAATGTCATCGTTTGTAGATAAGGGTAATATAGGGGCTGTAAAGAATTAGTCTTTGTTATTTTGTTTTTCATCCAAATCTGTCCATTTTTGTGCAGAAAACTTTGGCAAGAAAAGTGACCAAATTCCTTTTCTTTTTCGTCCTTCAAGGGGAATTGGTAAGTTTTCCGTCTTCTTTTATCTTCCCTCCATTCTTTTAAAGTTCACAAACGCAGTGCAAGGGGGAATAGAGGCCTATCCTTTCCTAGAAATTTGTAGAAGTTGCATGTTTATGTTTACTAGAAATTTATTTTCCTTAATGTTGAAGGTAGTCTAGTCTCCCCATGCATGATTCCACTCTTTGTAAATGATCATTCAATTTCTATTGCATTGTGGTATGTTCAAACCAACCCTCAGTGGGTATGTGAATGTGTGTGGATGTATCAAGGATTTTTTGGCTCAGCTTAACATGGCCTGCCTGCGCAGGCATGCCTGCTGTTCACTTGTTGCTTACATTTTTATCTCCCCTTTTGCAGGTAATCTTGAAATGCTACTATATTATTATTTATGCTTTAGAAGTATGGAATATGGATGGCTCTCTATTGTCATGTAAAGCTGCCTGTAGTAGGAATGATGCTGCCTGCTAGATATTGCCGAGTAATCTTCAACTTCAACTGGTGTTACTTGATTTTAACCCTCTTTGTTTTTTTACTCTGGTTGTTCATCTGTTATTTACTCAGTGATTTTATTGTTTAATTTCCTTCTGCCTTCTGGTTTCCAGTAAATAAAACAAGTTGGTACAAGTTCATTTGTTCATTTGTTATGGAATGAATAATATAAAATAAATTAAATTATACAAGGATACATGTAAAATTAGTGTTTTAACCCTTAATAACAAATTAATGTCCTGTAGATAATTGAGAATAAAATTAATGAAACTAAAATTTTATAAAATTAATTACTGTGATAAATAATAATTATACAATCTATTAATTCAATTCAAGATATTGTGGAGTAGAAATCAAATCCACAATCTTTTGAAAGAAGTGGTCCTTGAAATGGTTTTCAAGTATATCCCTGGTCCTTAAATTTGCTTTGAATATATCTCATGCCTTTGCCGGGAGGTATGCAATTGGGTCGGCGATTCTCGTGGACCTTTGACTAAGGGTGGCCAATTTTTTCGGTATTTGGTCAAATCGTACCGATTCAAATCGGTAGGTTCAAGATAAATGGTAACTGGTTCGGGATCAGTACATGTAATTAGTATATACCGGAAAGTATTTGATATGAATCGGTAGGTTCAAGATAAATGGTAACTGGTTCGGGATCAGTACATGTAATTAGTATATACCGGGAAGTATATCGTTGTATCAATTATAGAGATTTATTCTAATTTGTAATTAATAATTTGTAATTAATAAATCAGTAAAGACTTAATCAATTTATTCCCAAATCAAACGGTCTCGATTGCTCCCAACCTCCCACCTCCACTTCAATTCGGCGTCCGCTGCCTCCAATCTCCGGACTCCATCTTCGCAAACGGGATTTTTCTTAAGTAATAAGATTAATTTTGTTAATTTCCAGACTCCATATTTGCAACTATTTAAATATTTTTGAATTGAGTTTGTTTTTATTTTTAGGATTTGTTACAAAACAATTTTGTTCACAAAATTGGGGAAAAAATGGTTAATTAATTGTTTGTTTACTTTGTTTTTCCTAAAATGTAATTTTGACTTCTTAAGTCCATTTTATTTTTTAATTTTGATTTATTAAAATCATTATGGTTAGACCACTATGTTCTGAAGACAAAATTTGAAGTCAGGACAAATGGGTCTTATTTCTTTTGGAGTATAGATAAAAAATCTTTTCCCAATTGAAAGAGGGAGCTCTGCTTAGATTTTATTTACATATTTTCTTGGTCCAAATGCTAACGAAAGTGAATATAAATTTATCACAATATATAACAGAATTTAATTCAAATGTAACTATATACAGTAAAAAAATGTATGATCACAAGATGAAGAAGGGACCCAAGGACAAAGCTTTATGTAATGTCCATATCAAAGTTACTAGGGTTTCCTACTATTGAGTATTGACATATAAATTTTGGAATCAATATATATGTGTGATATAAATGGTTATAAATTTGAAATCTGATTTTTTTGTTTACCTTTGGGACCATAAGGATTTAATTCATATTTAATACATGCATTGAAAAGGGATCCTTGGGGAGGATTAGGTTCTCCTTACCCACCTCATCACTATTCATTAAATAGTTAGGTAAAGAATAGTGCTATTATCTATTTTAGGAAAAATGATTCTCAACGTTTTAGAAAAGTTTTTTTGTCCCTTAATATATACTTCATTCGTTTTTAAAAGATTATCGTTTTAGAAAAAAAAATGTGTTTTAAAATGTTTGTCGTTTACAACTTTCTAGGAGAATAAATTACTCCCTCCGTCCCAAATTATCTGCTGTTCTAGAGTTTCACACAGATACCAATATGTATGATAAAAATACTAAAATACCCTTTGTACTGACTTTTTTATTAATTGAAGAGAAAGAAAAAGCAACTAATTAATTGGAGAGAGAGAGAAACATTGAAGAGAGAGAGAGAAAAAGCAGCACATTAATTGAAGAGAGAGATAGAGAGAAACAATTATTAATTAAAGAGAGAGAGACATGAATGTGGATGTTTAAAAAAGAGGAGAGACATTAATGAGAGTAATGATTATCAACAATTAAGATAAAGGGACAAATTTGGAAAACAAATGGAAAAAATGCATTGAAATCTTAAAAAAGCAGATATTGTGGGACAAATTTTTTTTGCTTAAACAGCAGATAATTTGGGACGGAGGGAGTATTTACTTTCCTATATTACCATTATCTTCTCTCATTGTCTCAAGAAATTCTCTCTTTTGTATTAATTATTTTCAACTTTCCATAAAGGGATAGTGATGGAATTTCCAATAAATTTTACTCCCTCCGTCCCAAATTATCTGCTGTTCTAGAGTTTCACACAGATACCAATATGTATGATAAAAATACTAAAATACCCTTTGTGCTGACTTTTTTATTAATTGAAGAGAAAGAAAAAGCAACTAATTAATTGGAGAGAGAGAGAAACATTGAAGAGAGAGAGAAAACAGCACATTAATTGAAGAGAGAGATAGAGAGAAACAATTATTAATTAAAGAGAGAGAGGCATGAATGTGGATGTTTAAAAAAGAGAAGAGACATTAATGAGATTAATGATTATCAATAATTAAGATAAAGGGGCAAATTTGGAAAACAAATTGAAAAAATGCATTGAAATCTTAAAAAAGCAGATATTGTGGGACAAATTTTTTTTGCTAAAACAGCAGATAATTTGGGACGGAGGGAGTAATTGTTAAATGATAGTATTAAATGACTTTCTTAATCCATGTGCAAAAACCTTATAACTTTGGGTCCCTCACTATTTTTTTTCCAATATTACCCTAAGTATTAAATAGTATAACTTGCTTAGTTTCCAATATTACCCTAAGTATTAAATAGTATAACTTTGGGTCCCTCACTATTTTTTTTCCAATAAATAATAATCTATTTTTTCAATACAAGTGCAATATAGACATTTGATATTATATTTAATGATATATAATTATTTTTTTAATACTTGTACACAATTCTAAAAAGTCTTATATTAAGCTAACTAGAAATATAATGAGTTGAATAACCATATACGTATCATTTTATTATTAATAAAATTTATAAATATTTTTAATCATATAATTATGTTGTGTGCATCTCTTCTCAATCCTATGCATCCATATTATTTAAAAGAGACTGATATTTCTAGTATTATTTTTTAATATTTTCACACGTATAACCGCTAATAAAAATTGGACACATCAGCTATAATAATTCTAATTTTCACCTCCCATTTTACAGGCATATATGATTTGCAGATCACTGCATGTTTTAACTAATTAATTAGTGGTCCATGCACTACTAGAAATCCTAACTCTAAGCAAGCTTCATGTACAATATTTTGTGGGACAAAAGGAAAATTTTCTCTGTGCAAAAAAAAATTCATGAGGAAGTACTAAAAGGAGGGTGACAAAAGAGGACAATAAATCATTCAAATTCATGAGTGTAAAATGAGCCAAATGATTTTGAGGCAGCTTTCAATATCCTTACACTGGAAGGACAGACAATACATACATACACCATATATATATATATATATATATATATATATATATATATATATATATATATATATGCTATATTCTGCACATTTCTGGTTGAAGCAACCATGCATGTCCCAAAAAAGCTGTCCAAAGCAACCTACAATCCAAAGAGTTTCTACATTTATCAAAGTATGAACAATAAGCCAAATCCCATGCATGTTTTAGAGAGAGAAAGAGGAGGGGGAAAAAGAGAGTAGATTAATGAGTATGAAGTTAGCAAAGCATGAAGCATGCATGATATCAATATATGGTAGTGGTCAATCTGGGGTTTTTTTTATTTAAAAAACAATTAATAATTATTGGAAGAGCTAGGAATTACTCTTTTCACTTCTTTTTTTTTTTTGACTTTTATATAATATCTCTTTTCCCTTGCCAAATCCCAAGTATCAATGAGAACTTTGACCAAGGACAATTTATATAATGAATTTCTATGCATAATGATAAATTATTTAATTAGAAAACTTTATATGTAATTAATCTTGAGAAAGTAAGAATTTATTTGCAAAGGAAATGATTGGCATATCTTAAAGAAATCTAGATTATCTAAGGCTTAAATGCATGCATGGTTAAACATGGGATAAAAAGGTTGCCTAGGATTATATATAATAGGAACTTGGAAAAGAAGAGTTGGTTAATTTGTTGAATCTATGAATCAAATGTTGGTATCACATTAAATAAAGTAGAGTTTTATGAGAAATCTTTTCTTTTAATTATAACCTAAGAATAAATGTACTCAACAACATAACAATACGATTTGATATATTAAAGTAAAACCTTTTTGTTTATAATATTATCATTATATGCATGTGATCATTACCTATCCATCACTTGCTTACTACTCCCTCAATTCCATAATATATAACGTTTTATATAATTTTATTTTTTTAATTATTTAATATTTTATAATTTAAAAAAATCAACTACAATCTTTTTAAAATTACTTCTCATAAAAAAATATTACAAATAAAAAAGAGTATGAGATATAAGTATATAGTAAAGGGTATTATAGACAATTAATATTATATTTAATATATTTAATGATATACAATTATTTCTTTAATTCTTATGCACAACTCTAAAACGTCATATATTATGGGACGGGGGGAGTATTATATTTTTTTCTTAACAATTTTAAACAACAACTTAAAAATATGTCCAATATTATATATAGTTCATTATATTTTTTGTTTTTGGTGTTTTTAATGATCTAAATCTAATCTTTAAAATTTGTATATTTCTATCATACAATGAGCCATAGGTAATGCAATCATTTCTGTTTCAACAATTTTTGTTTGGATTATCACATATATTCTCTTGCAAAATTGTAAATTCATTTTGTATATGTTTTTGACTGATTTTTTTAAGGAATTGATATTAATGTTCACAGATGATAGTTGCTCCCTTTGATATGAATAATAAATAGATCACATATTTATGTAAGATAAAATTTATAAAAATATCAAATTTTACTAGTAAAAATAATAATTTTTTTTTAAAAAATTTGATAAATGTTTTAAAGAAAAAATAATACAGATAATTTTGGCTGGCAGTGATTGGGATAGATGGTACTGTGTGTCACTTCTAGTGTAAAGAAAATAATAATTTGGGCTCCCAGAATCTTGAAAATTGTAATAAAAGTTGTGTCACAAACTCCATTTATTGTTCTTGTGGCCCCCTTTATACAGTGCCATAATTAACTCACACCTCTTCTCTCTTTTTCAGCAAGAAACAAAAACTCTTTTAGGGGGACAGTAACAAAGAGCCATGAAAAAGTTACAAGAATCTAATTTTGGTAGCATTTAATTTCTTATCTTGTCTTATTGGCCTAAAAATTGTGGGGAAATATATTTTGATTCTCAATAAACCATGATAATATTTAAAAAAAAAATTTATTTCTGAATATATATTGATATTATTCTCTACTAGTCTTAGTGATGTCAAAATTTCTAAAAATTCTAGGAATTAAATAAAATTAACAGCAAGTCATCAGGTGGGATTACTAAATATATATAGCTTTAGAAGGGCCATGAGAGGAGAGGGTGCAAACAAAAAACTAAAGATAAATAAAGAGGCTTTAAATAAGAGGTGGATTGTGGAATAAAGGGCATGGATAATGAAGAACAAAACCATTTTGGATAACTTGATTAAAAAGGATGATTCAAGCCTAAATTAATTTATGAATTTCATCCAGACAAAAAATCTAAGAGACTTGGTGAAAGAATATGTAAAATGACCAATAAACTTTCAAATTGTGTCAGTCTATCTTAAGTTGATTTATCTACCATTTCCCATCAAAATAAATTCAATAGGCTGAATTTCAGACATTTTTCAGACAAAATGACCCAGAAAAATGACTTTCAACTTCAATTGGGATGGTGGATGTATATAATTTTTTTTATTTCCTTTTGTGTTAGACCAAAGGTGTAACCACTTGTAAGTAACCCAAGTGTGCATGGCAAAGATGATTTAAATCTGGTTAAATTAAGAATATACAGAATGGCCCAACTCCTAGTAGGATCAGGATCTTCCAAATGTGGATAGGATAGTTCTTAATCCACATACATAACATACAATACAATTATTGAGGTCCTATATAACTCCAAGTTAAATCTGAGCATATATGTTTATATTCTAAATATTACAAATATCTAACTGAATATACCTCCTCTTGTTGATAACTCTCAATGATATTTAGGGAAACTAAACATATGTCTAGCAATTTGAGTTACATTGATGTTTGGAATGAATATTATTGGTGTTTTTATACCCTTTTTGAGAAGGAATTGGCTCAATTATGTATGTGGTTATACCAAATTTATAGATACTTAAATTATTTTGTCCCATATATTTCATATAATTATAGTTTGTCACACACATATCAAATAATTAATTATAATCATAATCCCATGCGTAGCTACCAGTTTTACAATTACATTAAACTTGATCCTAGTTTCAGGATTAGGAATCCCCTCAACCAACCTAGTTGATCAATAATATGATGGAGATGACAGAAAAAGTATTAAACCAAACTAGAACTCCCTCCCTCCCTCCCTCCCTCCCTCCCTCCCTCCCTACCCTTTGATCATGTGATAGCATTAAATTGCCGTATTGAGTATTCCTTCCCATGAAACAACACATGAATTTAATATATATATATATATATATATATATATATATATATATATTAATAAGCTTAGAGAAATTCTGTAATAATGAAGAAGCTCTTTGGCTCTGCTGGTGAAAACCATGATGATAAGTCTTTCCTCCATCAGCAAGTCCAGCGCGTGAAAAAATAGGCCATTAACAAAACCACCCATTTTCAGCTAAACCACTAATTATCACTCCTCCTCTATTGACCATACACAACCACAGTAACTTTGTTTTTCTTGTGGTATATTCTCATTGTCTTTTTTCTCTCCTACTAACTGAAAACTCCTTAAATTGTATCCACTATGCATATAGATATTTGTGAATGGGAAAATTTAAATATCCATATAAATTCTCCCTCCTTTTTAAAAGTAAATAAAGAGTATGGCCTCCTTAGCAGAACCCTTCCATCATATAGAAGACTGAAAAGTTAGTTCTGGATCCGGTTAGCATGAAGTTTATTTTTTGGTAAGTTGGTCATTTGACCAATAGAATGCTGACACACATAAAGTCTCGCTTGCGTGTTAACACTCTATTGATCAATTGACCTAACTTACCCAAAAATGAACTTCATGCTAACCAGTTCCGTTAGTTCTGTTTTGGTAACTTCACATTTTTTTTCTTTCTATTTTTATCCCTTTCATAAAATAAAAAGAGAATATCAGCACAATTAATATCTCACACATGTTGTCATACTTGTATTTATTATATATATTGACCCCATGAATTTTATGGCTCTCTTGCCACCAAGTTAACCTTTTGCTTTCCTTTATCACTGTATTCGTGTAAAAATTTGTTATAAATATTGTTTCATGTTGCTATATTCTTATTTGACTGTTTCCTCTTATCTTCCACCCAGAAGATAATTTACACACAAAACTGTGACGCCCCCAAAATTAGGTATACATCACCCATCTTGAGTCGCCAGATACATGGTACAGAATTCAAATACAACTTACTAATACAACTGTCGTGTACAATACGACAAAACATAACTGTGAGTTTGAATACAATTATTGTCTACTAGAGAGCATACAAACTCAAAAGGTGTCCTCAATACAATTATTGTCACACTATTTAACAGAATAGTGAGGACTACTAATACTATTCTCTGGTCCATCACTCCGTTCCCCGACTCGTCCCAGCTATATTCTCATTTCCTGAAGAGAACAGTGAAAGAAAGGGTGAGCTCAACTAGCCCAGTAAGAAATATTATGACTAAGATAATGCAGAATAAATTATCATTAGCCTTCAACAGTGTTAAACTGATAAAATACAATAAACATCAAGTTTAACTACAGCGGAACCAGCAATCCATTAAAAGAGTCAAGTAGAAAATAAAATCTACTATCTTTTATGATTTAAAAGGTTTTTCATCATCGTTATAGCTGAGACTCAGCTTAATAAATATTCCACATCATCGAATCACCCCCGCACTACGGCCAAGGATATTCTTTAGTATCACGACCACAATTATTCATGCACTACAGCCAAGAATATTTGTGTATTCATCAATGGTCATGATCATGCCAACAACTGTCCATCAATGCACTACGGGCCAATGAGGATTTTTAATTTTTACATCATTTATAATATTACGGTCATGATTACACCGAATAATCCATGGTCATAATCATACCAAGTCCATCTATGCACTACAGGCCACAGATGACTTTCAACAAAATATAAACATGAGGATGATGACAATGATATAAAAATTCAATAAAACAAGTTCAAGAATTATTTTATCCAGGAATTATTAACATCCAAATTTGTCAACACGATACTGTTTTGTGGTGTAAAATTCAAGAATGATCAGAAGAAAATTTTCATGAAAGGATACTGGATGAAGCGCAAATATCAAGGATATTCCACTAATTTCATGGAGTATAGAAGTCAAAGTTTTAACCAACTGAGTATAATAAAGAATGGAATAACAAAAGAAATCACCATGCATGCGATAGACCGCACAGACAGGTTATTCCAGCAGAATAATAATAACGGAACCAGGTCAGGTGAAATTCACACCGACAGGATGTTCCAACAGAATAATAAAGAATGGAACCAGGTCCGGTGTAAAACACACAGACAGGATATTCCAACAGAATAATAAATAATGGAACCAGGTCCGGTGTAAAACACACAGACAGGATATTCCAACAGAATAATAAATAATGGAACCAGGTCCGGTGTAAAACACACAGACAGGATATTCCAACAGAATAATAAAGAATGGAACCAGGTCCGGTGTAAAACACACAGACAGGATATTCCAACAGAAATATAAAGACAGGATAGTAAATGGATGTCACCAAGTATAGGGTATTCCGCGTATACCGGTTATTCCAACAGAATAATAATGAATGGAATAACATAAGGATTTCACCAAGTATAGGGTATTCCGCGTATACCGGTTATTCCAACAGAATAACAAAGAATAGAATAAGTTCTCTTCAAGAAGAAAGAATAACACCCCTTACCGTATTAAGAGATTGAATACTACAGTCGTGTAATAACCGAATACTCTTCTTCTTTCTCTCTTACTCTCTCTATACTTTCTCTCTCTATAGCTTGAACGAATTCGTGAAAAATAATGAAGCCCTAGGCCTCTATTTATAGAAGATTTATTACTATTTACGAAAGTATTTACTATTTACGAAGGTAATTACTATTGACGAAGGTAATTACTATTTATGAAAGAGACTCTTAGATGATGACATATGGCCCCCCATAAATAATTCAACTTACCACAAACGTCTAATACTAGACTCTTTATATACATCAAGGATTGAATAAAAATTACCAAAAATCATTTTAACACATATTTAATCTTCCAACAATTATTAATCATTTATAACTTGTCGTCTCAATTATTATTTAAATAATATAACATATTATACAGATGATACTGTGACAATAATTGAATCAATAATATAAGAGATATGATGCAGCAATTACTGTAGCAATAATTGAGTATAGCTGAGTGACTTCTCACGTAAGCATCAATAATCAATACCGTGTGCTACTATGCAACAACGCGTATTACTGTACTTTTACTACCGAGTAGTTCAACAGTTTTTAACGGTCACACCTCCGCCGTTATTTTATAGAAAGATAATTTTATCGTTTTCTAACTATGACAATACTTCCGTTGTGGGGTCCACCAATGATTGTGCCGTCGTACGAATATTCCCCGACAAAAAGAATATTCCCTGACCAAACGAATATTTTATAACAACTTGCGTACTTTGCAAAATTTATAAATATTACCCACAACTATAAATTTATTTCCATAATATTCAAAAATAATAATTATGAAAATTCATCTTTATTTATAAAAACTGGGGTCTTACAACCTCCCCTTCTTATGAAATTTCGCCCTCGAAATTAGGGTACGTACCTGGTATGTCAAAGAGGTAAGGATACCTTGATTTCATTTCAGATTCTAACTCCCAAGTCATTTCCTCAACATCGTGGTTTCTCCACAAAACTTTGACTTGAGGTATAACCTTGGAGCGTAGAATATGTTCCTTCTTATCCAAGATTTGAACAGGAATCTCTTTATACGTCAGATCTTCCGCTATTTCGTCCGGTTCTAACTCAATAATGTGGTTTGGGTCTTTCACATATTTTCGTAACATGGATATGTGAAAAACGTTATGAACACGAGACATACTTGGCGGTAAAGCGAGTCTATAGGCCACAGTTCCTATTCGATCGAGGATTAAAAATGGACCGATGAATCGAGGATTGAGTTTTCCTCTCTTTCCAAATCTTGTAACTCCTTTCCATGGAGTAACACGTAACAACACATGATCTCCTATATTGAATTCCACGTCCTTTCGATGAAGATCAACATAACTCTTTTGTCGACTTTGTGAGGTTTTTATACGTTGTCGGATCGTTTGAATCTTTTCCGTAGTCATACGTACCAACTCCGGTCCCAACAACGTTGCTTCACCCACCTCATCCCAGCATACTGGAGAACGACACTTTCTTCCATACAACGCTTCGAATGGAGCCATGCCAATACTTGCTTGATAACTGTTGTTGTAGGAAAACTCCACCAATGGTAAGAACTTGTCCCAACTTCCCTTGAAATCAAGGACACAGAGTCTTAATAGATCTTCGAGAGTTTGAATAGTCCTCTCCGACTGTCCGTCCGTCTGAGGATGATATGCCGAGCTAAATCGTAAGTCTGTGCCCATAGCTTTTTGCAAACTAACCCAAAATCTTGAAGTAAATCTTGGGTCTCGATCAGAAACTATGGATACCGGCATACCATGCAGTCTTACAATCTCGTTTATGTACATACGAGCAAGACGTTCAAGTGTATAAGTTTCTCGTATCGGTAAGAAATGAGCAGACTTGGTCAATCTATCAACAATAACCCAAATCGCATCTATGCCTTGAGAAACCTTTGGAAGACCGGTAACGAAATCCATGGTAATGTGTTCCCACTTCCATTCTGGAATTTCAAGTGGTTGCAATGGACCTTTTGGTACTTGATGCTCCGCTTTAACTCGTTGACAAGTTAGACACCTTGAGATAAACAACGTTATCTCTCTCTTCATATTACTCCACCAAAATGTATGACGAATATCATGATACATTTTGGTACTCCCAGGATGGATTGCAAACGGTGTATTGTGCGCCTCCATCATGATTTTATACTTTAAATCAGGGTCGTTAGGAACACAAAGTCTAGAGTTGACTCGAAGTATTCCTTCTTCATCGATTCTTGCTTCCGGCATAGCACCTTCTTGCACTTTCTTCTTCATACGCATCAGCTCCAGGTCTGTAGCTTGAGCAACTTTAACTTTATCGATTAAAGTCGGTTCTACTCGTATATTCGCCATCGTCACATGCGTCCCTGAAGTCTTTAACTCTATCCCCATCCTTTGCAAGTCACACAAAATGGGCCCTTGCGTTGACAATATCGCACTCGTACTTGCATGTGATCTTCTACTCAATGCGTCAGCTACCACGTTTGCTTTTCCAGGATGGTATTGGATGGTATGATCATAATCTTTCAACAGTTCAAGCCAACGTCGTTGTCGCATGTTGAGTTCCTTTTGAGTGAAGAAATATTTGAGGCTTTTATGATCCGTAAAGATCTCCACTTTCTCCCCATACAAGTAATGCCTCCAAATTTTAAGTGCAAAGACAACAGCTGCCAACTCTAGATCATGAGTAGGATAATTCCTCTCATATTCTTTGAGTTGTCGCGAGGCAAAGGCTATGACTTTTCCATGTTGCATGAGAACACATCCCAACCCTTTGCTCGAAGCATCACTGTAGATGACAAATCCCTCCGAGCCAGACGGTATTGTCAGAACAGGTGCTGAAATGAGTCTCTTCTTGAGTTCTTGAAAACTCTTCTCACATTCTTCGCTCCAACCGAACTTTGTATCTTTCCGAGTCAGCTGAGTCAATGGAGTAGCGATTCGAGAAAATCCTTCCACGAATCTTCGATAATAACCAGCTAAACCGAGAAAGCTACGTACTTCGGTCACTGATTTAGGTTGCTCCCAGCTTTGAATAGCTTCAATCTTTGCTGGGTCAACAGATATTCCACGACTTGATACCACGTACCCAAGGAATGCTACTTCCTCAAGCCAGAACTCGCATTTCTTCAACTTGGCATAAAGCTTATATTCACGAAGCTTTTGGAGTGTCAGCCTCAAGTGTTGCTCATGATCTTCACGGCTTTTGGAATAAATAAGGATGTCATCAATAAAGACGACCACAAAATGATCCAAATATTCCTTGAATACTCGGTTCATCATATCCATGAAGGCAGCAGGAGCATTAGTCAATCCAAAGGACATGACTAAGAATTCATAATGCCCGTACCGAGTTCTGAAAGCCGTCTTTGGAATGTCATCGGTTCTAATCTTTAATTGGTGATACCCGGAACGAAGATCGATCTTTGAAAAGAATTTGGCTTCTTGCAACTGGTCAAATAGATCATCAATTCGTGGCAATGGATACCTATTTTTGATGGTGACATGATTTAACTCCCGATAATCAATACAAAGTCGCATACTCCCATCTTTCTTCTTCACGAACAGAACAGGAGCACCCCAAGGAGAAGTACTAGGACGAATAAAGCCAATGTCTAATAATTCCTGCAGTTGGGTTTTTAACTCCTGAAGTTCAATAGGAGCCATTCGATATGGGGCTTTAGAAATGGGTTTTGTACCGGGTTCAAGGTCGATACAAAATTCAATCTCACGCTCTGGGGGTAGGCCAGGAAGTTCTTCGGGGAATACGTCAGGAAATTCATTAACAATAGAAATATCGTTCAAAACTGACGTATTTTTGTTTAAATCTGTGACATGAGCTAAGAAAGCTTGACATCCGTTTTTCAATAAACGAATAGCTTTATGGCTTGAGATGACCGTGATTGATTTTAATGGTTTGGTCGCTTGAATTCGCATAATAGGTTGATTAGGAATATGAAAGCTAACAACCTTATGGAAACAATCAATTTTTGCATGATAAGTAGTTAACCAATCAATCCCTAGAATCACGTCAAATGCAAGTATTTTCAATGAAATAAGATCTACAGGTAATGTGAGGCTACCGATTTGAACCAAACAAGACTTATAAACAGTGGATGTAATAAAGGTTTCTCCCAACGGAGTTTCTACAGATAAGTCAAAGTCCAATTTCTCCGGAGTCAAATTTAATCGATGAGCGCAAGTAGGAGAAATAAAAGAATGGGTAGAACCGGTATCGAATAAAGTATAGACTTCGTTAGAGTTTATGATAAGCTTACCCGTGATGACCTCATTCGGGTTCCTTGCTTTCTGGGAGGTCACAACAAACGCTCTCCCTTGCACTACCGGCTTTGACCTTTCTGGGACGGCCTTTGGTGCCTCCACCCTAGTTGAATTGGTCTTTGGTAAACGACAAAATCGGGCCAAATGACCTTCTCTTCCACAATTATAACATGCTTTGGACGGCATCGCGCAATTTGGACTGATGTGTCCCTCCCCTCCGCATTTGAAGCATATGATAGGTGGTCTTTCTCCTTCCTTAACAACGGGTGCTGGTGCTGACGTCTTTCCATCATTGTTGAATCTCCTCTTTTTGAAATGTCCATTCTTATTGTTTTGGCCCTGATTACCACCGAAGTGGTTACCATTTCTGGTCTGATGATGTCCTCCACGCTTGTTGTCACCGCTTCGATGACTGCTCTCACTGGTATTATCATTTTGCCGGCTGCTCTCTTTTGATTGCGTTGACTCGTTATCGCGCTCTACCAACTGAGCCCTATTTACAACATCAGAATACAAACACAGTTTATGAGAAATAAGATGTTGACGTATCTCCGACTTCAAACCTCTTAAAAACATTCGCGCCATTCTCTCTTCATTATCCACCAAATGGGACGCAAACCGTGATAACTCTGCAAATTTTGCCTCGTACTGCGACACGGTCATATTATTTTGTTCCAACTTAATAAACTCCACCTCCTTCATGTGACGAATACTTTCGGGAAAGTATTTATCATTGAACAGCTCCTGGAACTTCTCCCAAGACATCTTCAGTACGGCAGGTTGAGTACGTTTTACCGATTCCCACCAGTAATCTGCCTCTCCGCGCAACATAAAGGCGGCAAAGGGAACCTTTTGCTCCTCGGAGCATCCCAAGACATCAAATATCTTGGTCATCTGCTTTATCCATGTTTCCGCCATAAGTGGTTTTGGCTCTCCCTTAAACTCCGGTGGTCCCAGCTCCTTGAACTGTTTAGCGGTGACCGCCCGAGAGTTAGCCGCATTTCCATCTACGTTTTGGACAGGAGTTGCTCTCGCCTGCTGCTGCATGAATTGCATAAAACCTCTGAACATTTGATCATTCGTCATTTGGTCAGTGTTGTTGTTTGCATGAGGATTTTCGCCTTCCTGATGCACATTATCCTGATTATTGATATGTGGTGAATCAACGATCGCCTGTGCTCCATTGCCAATCTCAACATTCTCAGATGTCATTTTCAGATACTGCCACAAAACAAAAGGTTAATTGACATGTAACATATTATCCCTATATTCTGACCGACCAATAAAATAGCACATAAACTTAGGTAGGTCATACTAGCGAAGGAATTCCCCGTCTCTCCCCTCCTAGTACTATTCTCACATCTTAGCCAGGGATCATATCCCTAAGCTTTGATACCAACTGTGACGCCCCCAAAATTAGGTATACATCACCCATCTTGAGTCGCCAGATACATGGTACAGAATTCAAATACAACTTACTAATACAACTGTCGTGTACAATACGACAAAACATAACTGTGAGTTTGAATACAATTATTGTCTACTAGAGAGCATACAAACTCAAAAGGTGTCCTCAATACAATTATTGTCACACTATTTAACAGAATAGTGAGGACTACTAATACTATTCTCTGGTCCATCACTCCGTTCCCCGACTCGTCCCAGCTATATTCTCATTTCCTGAAGAGAACAGTGAAAGAAAGGGTGAGCTCAACTAGCCCAGTAAGAAATATTATGACTAAGATAATGCAGAATAAATTATCATTAGCCTTCAACAGTGTTAAACTGATAAAATACAATAAACATCAAGTTTAACTACAGCGGAACCAGCAATCCATTAAAAGAGTTAAGTAGAAAATAAAATCTACTATCTTTTATGATTTAAAAGGTTTTTCATCATCGTTATAGCTGAGACTCAGCTTAATAAATATTCCACATCATCGAATCACCCCCGCACTACGGCCAAGGATATTCTTTAGTATCACGACCACAATTATTCATGCACTACAGCCAAGAATATTTGTGTATTCATCAATGGTCATGATCATGCCAACAACTGTCCATCAATGCACTACGGGCCAATGAGGATTTTTAATTTTTACATCATTTATAATATTACGGTCATGATTACACCGAATAATCCCTGGTCATAATCATACCAAGTCCATCTATGCACTACAGGCCACAGATGACTTTCAACAAAATATAAACATGAGGATGATGACAATGATATAAAAATTCAATAAAACAAGTTCAAGAATTATTTTATCCAGGAATTATTAACATCCAAATTTGTCAACACGATACTGTTTTGTGGTGTAAAATTCAAGAATGATCAGAAGAAAATTTTCATGAAAGGATACTGGATGAAGCGCAAATATCAAGGATATTCCACTAATTTCATGGAGTATAGAAGTCAAAGTTTTAACCAACTGAGTATAATAAAGAATGGAATAACAAAAGAAATCACCATGCATGCGATAGACCGCACAGACAGGTTATTCCAGCAGAATAATAATAACGGAACCAGGTCAGGTGAAATTCACACCGACAGGATGTTCCAACAGAATAATAAAGAATGGAACCAGGTCCGGTGTAAAACACACAGACAGGATATTCCAACAGAATAATAAATAATGGAACCAGGTCCGGTGTAAAACACACAGACAGGATATTCCAACAGAATAATAAATAATGGAATCAGGTCCGGTGTAAAACACACAGACAGGATATTCCAACAGAATAATAAAGAATGGAACCAGGTCCGGTGTAAAACACACAGACAGGATATTCCAACAGAAATATAAAGACAGGATAGTAAATGGATGTCACCAAGTATAGGGTATTCCGCGTATACCGGTTATTCCAACAGAATAATAATGAATGGAATAACATAAGGATTTCACCAAGTATAGGGTATTCCGCGTATACCGGTTATTCCAACAGAATAACAAAGAATAGAATAAGTTCTCTTCAAGAAGAAAGAATAACACCCCTTACCGTATTAAGAGATTGAATACTGCAGTCGTGTAATAACCGAATACTCTTCTTCTTTCTCTCTTACTCTCTCTATACTTTCTCTCTCTATAGCTTGAACGAATTCGTGAAAAATAATGAAGCCCTAGGCCTCTATTTATAGAAGATTTATTACTATTTACGAAAGTATTTACTATTTACGAAGGTAATTACTATTGACGAAGGTAATTACTATTTATGAAAGAGACTCTTAGATGATGACATATGGCCCCCCATAAATAATTCAACTTACCACAAACGTCTAATACTAGACTCTTTATATACATCAAGGATTGAATAAAAATTACCAAAAATCATTTTAACACATATTTAATCTTCCAACAATTATTAATCATTTATAACTTGTCGTCTCAATTATTATTTAAATAATATAACATATTATACAGATGATACTGTGACAATAATTGAATCAATAATATAAGAGATATGATGCAGCAATTACTGTAGCAATAATTGAGTATAGCTGAGTGACTTCTCACGTAAGCATCAATAATCAATACCGTGTGCTACTATGCAACAACGCGTATTACTGTACTTTTACTACCGAGTAGTTCAACAGTTTTTAACGGTCACACCTCCGCCGTTATTTTATAGAAAGATAATTTTGTCGTTTTCTAACTATGACAATACTTCCGTTGTGGGGTCCACCAATGATTGTGCCGTCGTACGAATATTTCCCGACAAAAAGAATATTCCCCGACCAAACGAATATTTTATAACAACTTGCGTACTTTGCAAAATTTATAAATATTACCCACAACTATAAATTTATTCCATAATATTCAAAAATAATAATTATGAAAATTCATCTTTATTTATAAAAATTGGGGTCTTACAAAAACAGTTATTGAATAATATAGCATTATAAGAAGTGATTAGCATGAAGTTAATGATAATCAATTGATCAAATACAGTGTTGACACGCAGGCCCGAAGGTGATCTCTTTGTATGTTATTAATTGACCAACTTATCATTAAGTTAACTTCATGATAACCGAATCCAAAAATATGTAAGTTGTCATAACAATACTTTTCTATTTGTTTCACCGACATTTTTTACTTTAACGCCAGTTATGATTCTGACCGAAAAAAATTTACTTTGATATTATCGATTGACAAAAAACTGTGTTCCTAAAAAAATTTCCTTACCCAAGTGAAACAATCAATTCAAAAAAAAACTGGAATTAATATTAAATATTAAAAAAATAAAAAAAATTCATTCCATTGCATTTAAAAACTCAAAAAAAATGCTCATACAAAGAAGTGAAATGTAATTCCAAAGCAAACTAAAAATGTTGCTGGACCAAATATAGCAGTTTAGATCTGTGTGGTTCATCATTTAAAAAATGAAATGCTTGTAGCTACAATTTTTTATTTTATTTGTAATATATTTTTGGTTAATAATTTTCTCAACAAAAACAATTAATATTCTCTCTTTCCTTTGTCCTATGTCCTATATCTCCGCTGTCTGACACATTGTTCTCTCTCAAATCTCAATGGAGTAAACTTGATGCCTGATAGTGCAAGCAAAGCAAGCAACCCAACTCAACTTTTTTTTAATCTACCTCTCTAATTTCTATTATTTTTAGGGGGAAAAAAAACTACTTTTTTGGCCTTCACTACTTGCTATAAGCTCATTTTTAGTTGTTCACTAGCAAAACCCACCGCAAAACTCTTTCCATTGTCTCTCTTTCTCCTCCTCTCCTTTCCCACTTGAATTATACTTTTTTATACTAAACCCTTAAGTCTCTCTCCTCTTTGTCTAAACATTGTCTTCTCTCTTATGGTTTGTCTTTTGCCATGGAAGGTTATATTCAAGCTCAAGATTAGATTTTCAAAGATAAAGATTATGTGGGTAGTAATCTCTTCACATGTATTAATTTGTTGAAGAAAAAACATGACATGAATTATTTTCTTCTTTATTCTTTATGCATTTCTACTAATTAAACTTTCCCTACTAATTAATCTTTTGCTGTTATTGACCTTTTTCAGGGAAACTGCCAAGTCTTTTGATCTCTTGAGTTCCCTTTCAAGAAATGGAGAAAATGGGAAATTGTAGGATTTGAAGGAGGGTATTTTTTTTCCTCTCTTGGTACTTGTCCTCATGGCCATCTTCTTTGCCTTGTAGAGTCAATCTGATCAAGAAACCACCTCTTTGTTTTCTTTCTTGAAACTATTTTTGAGTTTGAAGAAAAATTTGGGCCATTTTTCCTTTGGTTTGAAAGAGAAAAAAATGGTAAGGTTATGGAGCCAATCATTAGTCATAGTTTCTTGATTGTTTAGTGTGTTTGCTTCCCAAACAGTAGACAAGTAAGTATTAAGGGGAGAAAAAAATCATATGAATTAATTTATTAAGGTAGCCATCGATCACTTTTTAGTTTAATAATTTAATTAGTCTTTTAGCTAAATTTCCCCCCTTGTCTTGTTCCTCCCTTTTGGTTTCCAAACAAACAACACATCTAGAAAATCATATTTAAATTATTATCAAAAGAATCGAGAAAATGGAGGTCTCACTCTCAAGTCAAGATGAGGAGATGCCAATTCCAATAAACAGTACATATGGTCATAGTCACATGATTCATGATGATCCTCCTCCACCACCTCAAACTCACAATATTGTCCCAAATTCAGTGTCCCAAATCCCCTCCAATGGCCCCATGGAGGACCATTTACCCTACAAGAAAATGGTCAAATACAGAGAATGCCTAAAGAACCATGCAGCAGCCATGGGGGGAAATGCCACGGATGGGTGCGGTGAGTTCATGCCTAGTGGAGAAGAAAATACCCTTGAAGCCCTCACTTGCTCAGCCTGCAACTGCCACAGAAATTTCCACAGAAAAGAAATACAAGGTGAGACAACATTTTGGGACAACAGGAGAAACATTGGGAGGAAACTCATTTTGGGACATCATTTTGGGACACAACAATACCCTACAACAGGAAATACTCTTGTTCCCTCTAGAGCTGCACATCCCCACCAGATGATGATGTCTACTCATAACATGATGGGGTCTTTCCCTTCGGAGTCCGACGACAATGGGCATAGATTTGGGACAGTGGCCAAAGCACCCCATTTGATGAGGAAAAGATTCAGGACAAAATTTTCTCAACAACAGAAGGAGAAAATGCTCAATTTTGCTGAGAAAGTTGGGTGGAAAATTCAGAAACAAGAGGAATCAGTGGTGCAGCAATTTTGTCAAGAAGTGGGAGTGAAAAGAAGAGTCCTTAAGGTTTGGATGCATAACAATAAGCATAATCTTGCAAAAAAGAATTCCACTTCCACTCCTATTAATTCCACTTCCACTCCTATTGTTCAAAATCCAAATTAATTAGTCCATATTTATATAATTATATATTTTTTTCTTATTAATCAAGATTTTTCTTTTTGGAGTAATCTTGATATGTTAAATAATATTGGTTATGTATTGGGTTTGGTAGTTTATTAGGAATGGGTGATGTTTTAGTCTAGCTAGTTTATTTTGTGTAGGGTGGATTGATATACTCTTTTGAGGATGTTTAATGTAAGACTATGATCTTAATCTAGAAAAAAAAAAGAACTTCTTGATCCACATATATCTCTTCTCTTCTGCTCTCATTAAATGCAAATTGCATTATAATAATTTGGAGGGAAAACTTTTTTTTTATTTTTTTGCAAATAATTTGTGCCAAAGGAGGACCAACCAAATGTTTGTAGCCAAAACCAATTTCACAAGGATGGTTTGTACTTGGTATGATGGCTCCTCATTTCTGCATTTCTTTTGTTTTGGTAGCAAGCTTGAAATTATCAGATTGTAGATCTTCCTATATATATATATATATATATATATATGTTGTATGCTATAATACTGTTTATTAAATAAGATTATAGATACCGTGAGCTAAAAGCATGCCTATGATGATCATGTGTCATTTAAGTATAGTATATATTTAGTTGCATGTTTCCCATTAAGAAGCAAGTAATTTTATATTGCCAAGAACAACAGTGTCTCATCCAGGGTCCAAGTCTATAAATTCCTAATGAGGGTATTTATTTCAGAATATTGCAAGAAATAGAAAGATACTCCTATTTAAAATTGAATAATCAATCAAAATATAATTATTTTTTAAAAAAACTTTAACATTATCTCTAGACACTTGATATTGCAAAACAAAAATGATATCTACTCTGATAATTTTATTTTTGCTCTAGCAATATCAAGAGCTTATCTTTAACCAAGATTACATATATCCAAACATTATGAGATTTTTATACTCAATTTAAAATATCAAAATAAACATATAAAATTTTCATTTTGAAACAGACAACAGGAAAAATGAGCTGAAAATTTGACATAGACATAGACTCTGTTTGGCAAAGTGGGAACAAAGATTGGAAAAGTCTGATTTGTTAAGTTGACTAAAAAAATATGTCATCATAATCCAAAGTACCTTATGAAATGTAATTTTCACTCATTAGTAGCATGTAGCTGTGCTAAGAAACCCAACCAAAATCCTACTCCACCAGCAAAATTATGAAAATTAGACTGTCTCCTTCATGTGCTTCACCAATGTCTCAAAATCAAAATCAATCTACTTATATTGTAAAGAATAAATTGTTATCTGTAATATATAGTATTATTTAATAATGCATATAAATAAATTATGCAAAAAATGAAAAATATAAATCCGAGTCCTTTGAATTCACAAAGTCTCCTTAAAGCAAATTTATTCCCCCACAGATGCTAAGGGTTAATTGAATAATTGCTTCCCAAGATAAAACGGATTTCAATTCTTAATTAGTAGCATTACAAAATTAAGAATTCATCGAACCAATTTATATGTTATGTATCGAATTTTTCAAAAATGATGCAAATGATGCATGTAATTATACTTACTTAATGATACTAGAAGGAAATGAATATACTGGAAGGAAATGATGATTCTGGAATCAAATGATGATTCTGGAAGCAATGAAGAGCAGCAGCGCACTGCACACAAACAGAGAACGGAACGGAACGGGAAAAACAAGGAACGGAACGGGAAATAATATTATTGATGGCAGAACGGGAGGGAGAGAATTGATTTCTCTGTTTTAGCGCCCAAACCAATTAATTTATAGAATAAAGTGGCAGTTGGGTGTCAAAACTACCATCAAAACTACGTAGTTTAAACAAAATCTGATAAACAGATTTTGCCCAAAAAGATATATATTATGACCCGACCCGACCCGACCCGGTCCGTCAATTTTCTCATTCAATTCTTAATGGATTTGAACACATAAATATATATTTTATCAAATTCATTTCCAACAATCCCCCACATGAATGTAAAATTGGCTTTACAATATGCAAAATATGTTATGAATATGCAGACACTAGTTCGAGTACATAAGAAAAGATATTTCATCAGGTTAAGTAGCCTAGTGGCTTTGAACTTACCCTAGTAAAATCTATCGGATTTACTCGGCTAATCAGTAGACTTGATGTCTTTGAACTGTCAGCTTTTTGTGTAAACCAAGACAATAGAATTCACAAAATATCTCTTCAGACATAATTGATTCTCACGTTTGTGTTCATTTTGGCCTTGAAACACCTCTTGGTTCCGTAAGTATATTAGAGAATTCAGCCTTCAAAATTCTCACAGAAGTGGCCCCCTTCTTACTCACGTAGGTGACTTCTATCAAGAGTATCCTGCAATACCCCACTTGAACATATTTCAAGATATAGAAATCATTAAAAGCGTATCTTATCCTGATTCTCGCGGCAGATGTGCACTGTCTCATCTTAGGAATGGTTAGGAGTAAATATCTCCTCAGTGCTTTACTGAGTACTACATAGTTCGGTTTGCCCATTGAACCTAGATCTTGGGATCTCCATTCAGCTAGGTTGGGTTGCCACTATGACGACTCTTATTTAAACAGTAGGCTTTAAACCCATTCCCTTCGATGATTTTTCCACTTGCTCTCTTGTTAAACCTTTCGTAAGCGGATCCGCAATATTATCTTTTGACTTTACATAGTCAATTGAGATAATTCCATTTGAGAGCAATTGTCTAACGGTATTATGTCTTCGTCGTATATGACGTGACTTACCGTTATATAAATGACTCTGTGCTCTTCCAATCGCTGATTGGCTATCACAGTGTATACATATAGCTGGCACAGGTCTTGACCAATTTGGAATATCCTCTAAGAAATTACGAAGCCATTCAGCTTCTTCTCCAGCTTTGTCTAAAGCAATGAATTCTGATTCCATTGTAGACCTAGCTATACAAGTTTGTTTTGAGGATTTCCAAGATACTGCTGCACCTCCAAGGGTAAAGACATATCCACTGGTGGATTTCGAGTCTTTATTGTCAGATATCCAATTAGCATCACTATATCCTTCTAATACTGCTGGATATCTTGTATAGTGCAGTCCATATTTTTGAGTATGTTTTAGATATCCTAAAACTCTCAAAATTGCTTTCCAGTGATCTTTACCTGGATTACTCGTATACCTACTTAGCTTACTTACTGAATAAGCTATATCTGGTCTAGTACAGTTCATGACATACATTAAACTGCCTATTATACGAGAATATTCCAGTTGGGATATGCCATCACCTTCATTTTTAGCTAGATGAAGATTTATATCAACTGGGGTCTTATTTAGAATTATATTATACTTGTTAAATTTTTCAAGTATTTTCTCAATGTAATGAGATTGAGATAATATAATTCCATCTGTGGTTCTAGAAATCTTGATTCCTAAAATTATATCAGCAATCCCCAAGTCTTTCATGTCAAATCTATTTGACAACATACTTTTAGTAGAGTTGATAACTTCATTGTTGCTACCCATGATTAACATATCATCCACATAAAGACAAACAATGACATATTCCTTTTGAGTGCTTTTGACATAAACACATTTGTCACACTCATTAATTTTAAATCCATTTGATAACATAACATTATCAAATTTCTCGTGCCATTGTTTTGGTGCTTGTTTTAATCCATACAAGGATTTAACAAGTTTACATACTTTCCTCTCTTGTCCAGGAGCTATGAAACCTTCAGGTTGTTCCATATAAATTTCTTCATCTAATTCACCATTTAAGAATGCAGTCTTTACATCCATTTGATGTATTTCAAGTCTATTTAAAGATGCTATTGCTATTAGCATTCGAATAGATGTAATTCTTGTAACAGGTGAATAAGTGTCGAAATAATCTAATCCTTCCTTTTGTTTATAGCCTTTAACAACAAGCCTTGCTTTGTATTTATCAATTGAGCCATCAGCTTTTAACTTCTTTTTGAAGATCCATTTATACCCTAAAGGTTTTGAACCAGGTGGAAGATCCACCAGTTCCCATGTATGATTTTGCATAATGGACTCAATTTCACTATTAATTGCTTCTTTCCAATGAGAAGCATCAGGAGAGGATATTGCTTCCTTGTAGGTTCGAGGATCATTTTCTAACAAAAATGTTAGAAAATCCGGACCAAAAGACGTTGAAGTCCTTGCCCTTTTGCTACGTCTAGGTTCATCCAATACAGACTCTTTGTCTATATTATCAGGATTATTACTAGTAGCATCCAAAGGTCTTTTGTTTGAATTAGAATAATTATTTCCATTATATGGAAAAATACTCTCAAAAAATGATGCATCTCTTGATTCAATAAATGTATTAACATGAATATCATTAATATCAGATTTATGAACAAGAAAACGATAAGCACTGCTGTTATTTGCATAACCAATGAAAACACAGTCAATTGTTTTTGGTCCTATCTTAACCTTTTTAGGTTTAGGAACCATCACTTTTGCTAGACACCCCCACACTCTTAAGTATTTGTAGCAAGGTCTATGACCTTTTCATAATTCATAAGGGGTTTTGTGAGTTTTCTTATGAGGCACTTTGTTAAGAATATAATTGGCAGAAAGCAAAGCTTCCCCCCACAAATTCTGTGGTGCTCCAGAACTGTTCAACATAGCATTCAACATTTCTTTTAATGTTCGGTTCTTGCGTTCAGCAATACCGTTAGATTGAGGTGAATAAGGAGCTGTAGTTTGGTGAATAATACCATTAGTAGAGCAAATCTCTTCAAATGGTGATTCATATTCACCACCTCTATCGCTTCTTATTGCTTTAATCTTTTTACTAAGTTGATTTTCAACTTCATTTTTATAAAGTTGAAACATTTCTACGGCCTCATCTTTGCTTCTTAGCAAATATATATAACAATATCTTGTGCAATCATCAATAAAGGTTATGAAATATTTTTTCCCACCTCTAGTTTGCACAAACTTTAAGTCACATATGTCAGTGTGAATTAAAACTAGAGGTTCAGTTTTCCTTTCAACAGAATGAAAGGGTAATCTTGTCATTTTTGATTCCACACAAATTTCACATTTATGTTTTAGATTAATATCAAATTTAGGCAAGAATTCTAAATTAATTAATCTACGCAAAGTATTATAATTCACAAGCCCTAATCTAGCATGCCATATGTTTGAAGACTCTAACAAGTAAGCAGAAGAATTAATTTTATTATTATCAATAGACTTCGGTACAACAGTCATAACATTCATCTTAAAGAGCTCATCATTCATGTAGCCCTTTCCTACAAACATATCATTCTTAGTAAGTACAAACTTATCAGACACAAACACCAACTTAAAGCCATTCTTGCTCAGTAGTGACCCAGAAACTAAATTCTTGCGAATATCTGGCACATGAAGCACTTCATTCAAAGTCAGTTCTTTGCCAGATGTCATTTTCAGTACAATCTTTCCACGTCCTTGAACCCTTGAACTTGAGGAGTTTCCCATAAAGAGTTGATCATCATTTTCTACTGGTTTGTAAGTAGAAAACATCCATTTGTTGGAACATATATGGCGAGTAGCTCCAGTGTCCACGTACCACTCTTTAGGGTTTCCTACCAAATTACATTCAGATATAACTGCACAAAGGTTCATGTCTGAAACATCTTCAGAAAGATTCTCCAGTTCTGTCACATTTGCTTGAGACTTTTGTTCTTTCTTGAACTTCTTTGGCTTGCGACATTCATTTGATTTGTGTCCCGGAATACCACAATTGAAGCATTTGCCTTTGAATTTCTTCTTGGCCTTGAAAGCTTCTTTGCCTTCACGCTTCCTTTTGTTGTTGTTGTTTGGCCTTTGTTCTACAACATTTGCCTTGGCTTCAATGAAATTCTTCCCACTTTTCTTCTCAGATCCTCGATTGTCCTCTTCAATCCTTAGTCGCACGATCAGTTCTTCAAGATTCATCTCTTTGCGTTTATGCTTCAGATAATTCTTGAAGTCTTTCCACGATGGTGGAAGTTTTTCAATCATTGCTGCAACTTGGAATGAATCACTTAATGACATTCCTTCAGAATGAATGTCATGCAAAATTACTTGTAATTCTTGAACCTGAATGATCACTGCTTTAGAATCTATCATTTTATAATCTAGAAATCTACCGACTATGAATTTTTTCATGCCAGCATCTTCAGTTTTATATTTCTTGTCTAAAGATTCCCATAATTCTTTTGCAGTTTGGATTGTACAATACACATTATACAATGTGTTATCTAATCCATTCATCACATAGTTCCTGCAAAGAAAATCTGCATGTTTCCATGCATCAACAGCAGCCACTTTCTCTTTGTCAGTTTCTCCTTCAACAAGAGTAGGACAGTCCTCTTGTAGAAACCGAGCCAAATTCAATGTTGTGAGATAGAATAGCATTTTTTGTTGCCAACGCTTGAAATCGGTTCCATTGAACCTTTCAGGCTTTTCTCCATGAGACATACTCACGGCAGGAATGGTGCTTGTAGAAGCCATTTCTGTTATACAAATAAAGACTATTGTCAATAAACAGAAACAAATTTCTGTTTGTACAAGATGTAACAAATTTGTTTTTGTAGAATATTTATATATATTAACACAATAATATATCTTAGTAATCAAAATAAACTGTTATATGACTTTGAAAACAATAACAAAATAATGATATGAATATGCAAACAATTTTCTGTTTACATAAAACACTAATACAATTACAAAGTATATATAAACAAAATATTATATATCTATTAATCATGCAATATTTATAAACATATAAACATGCAATTTATAATCATGTAATTTATATATAATAACAGAATATATAAATTATTTAACATGTAATATAAAATTAATAACAGAATATATGATTATAATAATATATTACAACTACCACAATATTAATGTACGTTAATTAATAATAAAATTACAATGAAGATAACATGCTACTATATTTATTGCACTTATTGATATGTACTATTACCAGTACTCATTGTGGCTTTGTTTTAACCGTACTCATTTTGACACATGAATACATGATCACTTTTAACTAATATATATATGTAATATATCTAATACAATAACATGCAAAAACAAAAACTGTTAACATGCAAAAGAAACAAAAAACGGAAATTTCCAAATTCTGTTGAATCTTACTCACTTATTGCACTCATTGGTTCCTTTTCTAAAACTTCCTGCACTCATTAAGCTTTTGTAGAAAATAAATTTACAAAAAAAAAACATGCATACATATCCAGGAAATCAAACCACGCACTGACCGGGAAGAAAAAAAAAATCTGACATATGCAATAAACATTTCAACATTCCTATGCCACTCTTAATATCATATGTAATGACAGAATAACAATGACAATACTAATGATAGAATAATGTATTAGTTACATGCAATGAATTTATATCAGAAAATTTATAAAATAATTTTCTGTTGCAATGCTTTAATATAAATTAAATGCTACTATATTACAGAATAATATATTGAATACTATAGAATATTAATATGCAAAATATTTAAACAAAATATTAACATGCAATCAATATATTATTTAATAATATGCAATCAATATATTAACATGAAATTTATATAATAACAAAATATATAAAAACATTTAACATATAATATAACTGTTACTAAAAGTTTATTTCTATTTCATTAAATTATATATATAACGGTAAATATGAACCAGAAACTCATATACGAAGAAAGCCATCCTTCATAAAAATATGAAAGCCAGAAAATCAAAAAAAAAAAACATTTAACATGTACTAACATAAAATGCAGTACACACAATCATTTTGCATAATTATTAGAATTTCCAGAATAAACTTTTTGGTATGAATTTATTTCCAGAAATAAATTATCAGAATTTCCAGAAATGAAGTTTTTTACAAAACAAAAACTTGTTTTATAAAACAATTTCCTATTCATAAAAAACAATTTTTTGTTAACATAAATTATACTATAATTACAGAAATGATAAATTTGCTTTAAGATTGTTATCTGTAATATATAGTATTATTTAATAATGCATATAAATAAATTATGCAAAAAATGAAAAATATAAATCCGAGTCCTTTGAATTCACAAAGTCTCCTTAAAGCAAATTTATTCCCCCACAGATGCTAAGGGTTAATTGAATAATTGCTTCCCAAGATAAAACGGATTTCAATTCTTAATTAGTAGCATTACAAAATTAAGAATTCATCGAACCAATTTATATGTTATGTATCGAATTTTTCAAAAATGATGCAAATGATGCATGTAATTATACTTACTTAATGATACTAGAAGGAAATGAATATACTGGAAGGAAATGATGATTCTGGAATCAAATGATGATTCTGGAAGCAATGAAGAGCAGCAGCGCACTGCACACAAACAGAGAACGGAACGGAACGGGAAAAACAAGGAACGGAACGGGAAATAATATTATTGATGGCAGAACGGGAGGGAGAGAATTGATTTCTCTGTTTTAGCGCCCAAACCAATTAATTTATAGAATAAAGTGGCAGTTGGGTGTCAAAACTACCATCAAAACTACGTAGTTTAAACAAAATCTGATAAACAGATTTTGCCCAAAAAGATATATATTATGACCCGACCCGACCCGACCCGGTCCGTCAATTTTCTCATTCAATTCTTAATGGATTTGAACACATAAATATATATTTTATCAAATTCATTTCCAACATAAATTAAATATTTTAAACAATACAACATGTTTTAATTAACCACTTATCCTTGAGGTTGCCTACCTTCCATCTTTTGTGTAGCCTACCTGTGATCCATCATAGGTTTGGTTTCATTACATAACACACTTCACAAGTACTCTCCCTCAAACCCCCCCTCCCCCACCCCCACCCCCACCCCCACCCCCACCCCCATCCCCATCCCCATCCCCATCCCCATCTCTTCCTTACCCCCACCTAAAAAAGTCTCTACTTCTGTATTTTTTTTAAAGACTAAAAATTATATAGGTCACATTTTGATATAAAGTAATAATAATAATATGAATTACATCTAAAAAGAAATTTATATTTTTTTTAATAAAAAAAGGCTAAAAATATCATCAACTTAACCTTCATAAAATGGAGAGAGGAAGCATCATGTTATCTCCTATAAGATATATGCACAAAAAATAAGATCTTAAATAGCCAATGATGATGTTTCCAGCTAGTTCTATCTCCAATCCATCAACTACCATGGATATAATAAATGTAAATAATAATGTAGAAAAGCCCTACAACTTTCACATGAAGTACTATTTTTTTTCACTTTTCAGTTTTCACATTTGCATGTTCTCCCATAAAGAATCGGATCCGGTTATCATAAAGTCAATTTCACGATAAGTTTATCAATTGACCAATACAGTGATGACAAGCAAATAGATCACCTTCCGGCCTGCGTGTTGATACTGTATTAATCAATTTACCAAAATTAACTTCATGTTAACCACTCCTAATGAATGTGTTACTACTTCCTTACAAGTTACAAAAATAAGAGATATTTGCTCTGTTTCTTAATATGAGCTGTTTTAGAGTTGTGCACAAGTATTAAGAAAATGATTATAAAACATTAAATATAATATCAATTGTCTATATTGTCATTGTATTATAAAAAAGAGTGTTATTTATTAGACAGAATTGTGAGAGAACTAAAGTTATATTTAATACTTTGGGTAAGAAGTATTAAAAACTAAATAATTAATGCTTATTTAAAATTCTCAAAAAACTTATATTAAAGAACAAAAATATTTCTCTAAAACGATTTATATTAAAGAAAGAATGGAGTAAAAATACAGAACTCATTTACTAGCCATCTATCTAATAAAATACAAATGATTTTGAATTTTCCGCTCACTTAATAAATCATCTGGGCCGTCCAAAGTTTGGGATAAATCCCACCGTTCATACATCTATCTAATAAAATACATCTATCTATCTAATAATCTAATAATAATTTAATAAAATACAAATGACTTTAAATTTCGCGCTCACTCAATAAATTATTTTGATCGTTCAAAGTTTGAGATAAATTATATTGTCCATACAGTGCCGGAGTCACGGGACCCAGCTAATCAATATGGAACCATGATCTTCTGAGCCAATTTAATACTATCACAGAGGACATATTTAATAGGGGCTGGCTATACTGACAGTGAAATGACATATCTGCCCATCATATCATTCATATATAAGAAAAAAAATTGAACAATATTTTTATGTAAGAAAAGAGTTTGTAAAATTATCATTTAATAAATTATCAAAAATAACTTATAAGTCATTTTATAAATTAAAAAATAAGTCATAGCTAAACAAGTAAATAGTAAAAAAATACTTATAACTTGGTAACCGACCAGACGAAAATAAGTCTCGAATTTACATTATTCGATATTTATTTAAATTTTCCTTTTTATGCCACCGCAGCCAAAGGCTTGTGGTGCTGTACATTCTGCAACAAAATTAATCTACCTTTTAAAATTAGAAATATATTTTGATTTTTTAAAATTAATTTGCGAAATTTTAAAATTAATATGATGTTACTTAGTTTTAAACTTTTAATACAACAAATATAATAATTATAAACTAACTATAAAACACTATTAAACATAAAAAATTAATATTTTCTCGTGATCCCTCTCTACATAAATAGTAAAGTGGGTCACACACTCACACTTCCAAGTTCCATGCGAGAAAGACTCCAGTGAAGATATTATTTTAATATATAGAAATATTAGTTTTCTAATTATTATTTTTGTTATTTTTAAAACTTGAACCAACCTATATCAATTTGAGTTTTAAAATTTTATAAATTAACTTGAAAAAAAATCAAAATATATATCTAATTTTAAAATAGAGATAATATTAAATTCTTCAAAATTCATATTCCTTCCATTTCATTTTAATAGACGTTTTAGTTTCATTTTTTTGTTCCATAATAGTAGACGTTTCCCATCTTTCAAGATAGAAAAAGTTTACTTACCTAAAGTATCCCTATTAACTTTAGCTTTCCAAAAAAGTTTACAGCAATAATAATGAGAGAGCGATGCAATAATAAAGGGTAAAATTGAAAAATCACACTAAAATTGACCATTAGTTATTTCCATTAATTAATGTGTGAGCTTTTCTTCAAAACATCTATTAAAATGGAATGGAGACCTTGGTCACTACAATAGCGCATTGGCCTAATTCTTTTCACTAGTTCGACTTTATAAAAAAATTGATATATTATATTTTATTTATTTATAATTTTATAAATTTAACAATTGGTTTCAAAAATTTATAAATAATATTTAGATATTATTTAATTTTGTAAATAATACATATAGGTCAAGAAATAATCTTTTTCTTTCTATGCATGTTATCATTGTATTGATGAATTGACTAACTTAACATTAGGTAACCTGATCCTGTCAAAAGATATTCTAAAAGAGTGGGTATGTTTGTTTTTTATTCAACAAATAGAATGATCCAATTTAATTTGGTAAATAGAGTCAACATCTTGTAATCAGTGCAATTTTGTGAATGAATTCAAGACAAACATTTACTACCTTGTCAAAAAGTCGAGTCAAACACAATAGCAGTATTAACCAGTACAATACTCTTTTGATGTCCCTTGTAACTAGCTGAAAGAAGGCTAGACTCTCTCGCGAGATGCAAAAACAGAAGGGATTACCTGGGAAATGCAAGCTCTACGCAACAAGGCAGACTAATCTCCAATTTCTACCCTAAAATCGAGTACCCTCGGCACCTTTTAATTTGGACTATATACTTTAGTACAAAAGGTGCAAATTATATTGAAACTCAAAATTTAGAATACATTTAATTTAAAATAAAGTTTAGGATGCAAATCTATTTTCGGGTTAAAGTCTTAACGCAATTTGGAATTAATAAAGTATACTCCACTGCATATATATTCAACAAAGCTCTTAGAACTTTACCAGAAATAGCACAGATACCTTAATGGTTCGCCATGTTCCTCAAATTAGTCTCTCAGCTTGCTCCTAATATTCCTGGTAGGCTGGTCAAAGTATATATAGAATAAACCTGGGGAAAAAAATATAGACAGTACAAAATATTGGACAAAACTGTTATTTATTTATTTATTTATATATGCAATGCGCTTTTACAATTTGTTTATCTAGACTGATCTCTTTCCTCTGAACCTGAAACTGCACATAACACACATACTTTGCCGTACAAGTCACACCTGATATACATCAGAAGAGGCACAAACAGCATCTTGCTAATGGCATCCCATGCTCATCACGGAGAACTGACCAATAATTTACAGGAACAACCAACAGTTACCATGAGCTCAGTCATATAATGCCCCCACTTACAAACATTCGCAGTAGCTCTTCTCCAAGTGTTTCAATTTGAGAAGTAATCTAATAGTTGGAAATTCAAACCCAAGTTAGGTGTAGGCCGTAGAGGAGATGAGCTTGACACACCTCACTTAACTAACACACACAGCCGAGCTCGACCAGGATTAAGATGTGATTCTGCCATTATCCACCCCTGCAAGAAATAACAATCATTAGCTTCATGAATTGAGCATAGTCATTATAATATATCGCAATTGCAAATATTTATCCAAGTATGGTAGCCACATAACAAATCATAGAGCTAGCTTGTTAAAGAAAACCATTTTACTTTCCAACAGGAGCAATTGACACACAAGTGTATTTTCATGCCTGCCGGCCAGAGCACTTTAGGGTCTGGTTGGAAGCAAGTTAGTCAGAGTCTGTGAAGCATAACCCATTCAAGAGACATGCCTACCTATCAAGCATGATGGGAATAACATTCATTACTACAGCCAAAATTGATGAACATTTTCAAACCAGGATCTTGGTCAACTAGTATAAGGTTAGTGATTTTGTTTTTATTACATTAGTCGCTTCATAACAGAAAAAACATGCCATTAAATGTCGAGAAAAGAAAATCCCAATATTCCCCCTTTTCTATCCGAAACTCTAATACTTTTGAACCTAAAAACTGATATTATGACTTTCGTTCCTTGCTATAGCCCAATGCTTTATTAGGTCTCACAGTCTGAAGGAGACTGGTAGTCGGAGGAGACGACAACAATGGAAATGTCTTATTTCCGTGTCTTCACTGTATTTTCTACCTTTGTTATTCTTAACGTTTGACGAACAGAAACATGTTAGTTAGAAGCTGGTAATCAGCACAACTATCACTTTTGCTAACAACAATCAACACTGAATTGCTAAAATGTAAATAACATGAAGGAAGATATCCCTACCTGTTCTTTAGCTTTGCTCTTAAATGGCCCGTACAAAGCTGAGACCATTTTATAAGAGTCTGCAATGTGAGCTTCGAGATTGGTAGAAGAGGGAAACAAAACTGAATGATCATTTTCATGGTATTTCCTCATAGTCTCATTTGATGAACGAATGATATGCAGAAGCACATTAGCCTGTAGCACAAGCAAATTTAGCATTAACCACAACAATATTGAACTTTCTATTAAGATACCACAAAAGGATCAGATTTCTTACATGGAAAGTAGCTTTCAAAATGTCATCTGGCTTTGCTTGATCCTTGAATAGTGCATATATATTACCCTTAGAAGGATTGTATGTCACTACGTATCTCTCTCTCTAAAATTAACAGGAATTGCAATAAGGTTAGAAAAAATAGTTTGAAAGTTCACAAGGACACTTGTAGATGTGTGTGTGTGCAAGAAAGAGTTCCCAGATCAATATCATCTATACTCCAAAAGGTGTACCTCAAAAACAGGCTCTATGGCGAGGTAGGAGTTTGCATCTTCGAATGCATCCTTGAATCTTGGTCCTGAACAGTTTCAATAAACTTGTGTAACAGCTAGATAATCACTTGATGCAGAAAGTTTGTGTCCACTTGTAAGAAAATAGGAAATAGACTAGATAATATTTTAAGTACCAAGAACAATGGGACTGTGATTTGACCAAGGTAAATTGAATACATTTTCCATAGCATTTCCCTCCTGCAATGTTGGTACCCGCCCTGGAAGATGGATGTATAGTACAATTAGTCATCTCAATAAGGAAAACCCTTCTGGTGTGTTTATAACTACTCCTTGTCCAACTTAGCTTAAAAAGTTTAGACCAGGAGTAAAACATTGGCATAATGCTTGGGGAGGAAGAGGCAACGGCAACATAAAGGTAAACAAATAACTTTTATTACAAATAGAATAGACAAATATAATAAGGACAACTCATAATAGAAAGATCAAAATAAACATGGGTAGTATTGATATCCTGGGGTCTGCCGAGTTGAAGTGGTAGGTGAAAGTCCTATAAAGAGTGGGGAGGGAGGGGAGGACTAACACTGACCCAAATGAATAAGAAAAGGGAAGATAAAGCACCAAAGCTAACCTGTCTTAAGAAAGGCATCTACGGCCACAGTGAATCTTGCCCGATTCAATGTATGCAATACAACAGATTTGACCTGGAAAAAAACAAATTAACGTAATTAGTAAATTTAATCAACTTCTTAACAAAACAGAATAAAATATTAATTTAATAAGTATAATGTTTTTTAATACATCAAACCTCTTGGTAAGAGCTGAAAACATATCCACACGAGAGTAGAGCAAAGGTGGTAACCAAAGATGGATTTCGTTTCGCAATCAAGATGCTCAACCCAGTACCAAACTTCACAATAAAAAATGATTTACTGAAATCAGCTTCAATAGGAATATATATTATGTATAAACATTTACATCATCGAACACCAACTCATATTATATGTACTATATAAGCACAGCCACTTATTTAACTTGACCACCGCCAATGTAAAAAAATTAAACAGCCAAGCTTGCTTGGTAAGGTTTTATTATTAAACTTGTTTTCCCTTGATCAAGCACTTTAGCTGTATGGTGTTATCCCTTTATTAGTAGCCAGAGAAAAATGAAGTTCATGCAATAACAACACATCAACATATTTTATATTTCTCTACTACATTTATTCTCGTATCTTAATAGAACAAGCACAAAAGAATCAGTGATATTAATCGGAGAAATAGTAACTCAGATTACAGCAAGACCAACTCATTATCTAACTATGACCAAGATATTTTAGCAGACCAGTCTTATGAGTCAACAAGTTTGATTCATAGAAACTTATCAAGGGTTTTTTTTTAATTGATAGCAACATAAAGTAAATGGGACTGTCAGCCCAAGTTTCTAGAATACCAGATCAGCAATATTGCCAACACATTCTCCTTTTGCGGTAACATCCCCAATGTTTTCTCCTCTAGCAAATGCTTTGTATATTGGGGTACGAGTTGATGTTGATGTCACAGCAGCGACATTCTACAAGAAAATGGAGCATAATGTAAAACTAAGGTGCCATATCACCCACCCATACCTTCCTTGCTGCAAAAAATTAGAGAAAAACTCTAACCTTGGCCACATTGGCAGCACAGGCTAAAGGAAGAAAAAGGTGTGGTACAGCTGCAGTTGCCAATTCTACACCAGCTCCCAACTCCATCAAAAGATCGCCAGCAAATCGAAGCTAAAAGACATAATTATAGAATAATATACCATAAGCCAAAAATTATATCAAGCATATATCATTTTGTAAAAAACATCTAAAAATAATGTCACCTGTTTCAAATCATAATCGAATTTCTTCCCTTGACGGGCAAAGAGCATCTTTCCAACCCTACCAGCACCATCCTGCAGACAAAGCATATAGATTGATATATGTTTGTGGCATATCATATCAGCAGTAAAATTCTAACATGTGGAAGAAGGGTTAGAAGGCCAGCCGCACTAAGAAGTACAAGAAGCCACCAAAGAATTTGATTGTGTTTGCAGTGAAATCTTCGCAGAACTCGACATTATAGCATTGTTCCTTAGTTCCATAGTAAAAAGAATTTTTTTCAAGGTATTACAATTACAAAAACTAATCACAAACAGATTTTACTCAGTTTTCATCCAGTTTGTAAATTAACATTAAAAAGTCACGGCTAAAATCTTTTTTTCTCCTCGTCTTCCTAAGTTATTTGGATCTATCAACTATGGTAGGTTCTTTTTTGAAATTTTGGCTATAAGTAGTTCCTTCTGGAATAAAACTAGATTTGAGACAACAACAGAATTTCATATTTAGGTTATGTTCAGTTATTGACGTTTTCAAGGGAAGCATTTGGACCAAATGCTTAATTTGTGAGTTAGATACGTTGCTTCAAGACGACAAACAATATTCACAAGTGTGTTTGAACCTCGAAAAGCATCAAACGCCCCATAAGACAATACACGAACAAGCACTTAATCTAATAAACAACCAACTCATAAATCTTTTAAATTAAAAAATAAATTGTATTAGAGAACTACAAAAAATAGTAAATAAGGGGTAACAGTCAACTCACTACTGAGTTCCTAAGATTTCAAATTGAACAAAAACACAAATACCTTAAAAATGTGTTCCAAGTAGCAAAGAAAAAGTACGTAATGGAGATTTATGTTCAAAGATAAAAGGATAGCCCTGCAAGGCTGATTTCAATGCTCCGTACAACTAATTCCACTTTACAAAGCCGGGTATCAAACCCAATTTGAAAACCAAAATAAAAGATTGTATCTACTTATGATTACATTAGTATACATCAACCATATGCAGCATCAGGTGTATAAACACACCTGTATAAACATCAGCTGGTCAACAATACCTTGAGAATCCAGTTGATAGCTACAGCCCCAGGTGCAGATCGGTTTCTGGAGACCCCAACTGAATTTAAAAGTGTTTGTGTTGTGAAAACACCCATTGCTCCACCAAAAAAATGCTACAGGGTGGAAATAACATCAGCATTTGGAGTTTATGGCAGCAAGAAATTGACTGCTTAGACTAAAAGTAAATATTTACATAAATTCGATGTAGTACCTTCAAAGCTCTCCATGTCATGTATGGCACATACGATGGAATAACACTATCAGGGAAACCTTCTGGAACTACATATGATCTAATGAATGACACCAACTCCTGTAGAAAAATTCAATACGAACCACAAAGATATTGTACTTCAGAATCTCAATATCTGTGTAAGCTTTAATCTACCGGTCAATGGAAATACACGGTACAAGGTGCAAGGACAGATATAAACAAAGAAAACTATTATTACATGGTTAAATCCATACCTAGTGCCTTGTCTAGCACAAAGTAATGCACTCAAACTACAGTCAAAGTGACTGCAACTATTTTCGTGTACAAAATATAAAATTAAAATCCAGATTTTTAATTTCTAATCACCTCAAAGTTTAATCTTAAGTGTGTGGTCTCACAACTCTAACCTCTATAAAAACCCCAATTGAAATATAGATGTTTCTTTTTTCATTTTCAGATCATTTTCCTTGTTTTCATGTATTTTCCTGGTTGTACAAGTAAAGATTTCCCCATCCTTCTTTTTACTTCTCATCTTGGATTGTGTTGAAACTTGAAACACATGTGATGTAACTTATGGTTTCATGTCTGTAACATACAATAAGAAAGGGAAAGTAACATATCTTCCTTCATATTGGTATTTGGTAGATCATTTGTTTCTTCATTTCAATGTTGTTTGCAAATTTTGGTAGCTGGTTTTCTTTGTTTAGAGTTATCTTAGTGATGCCAGTGATACTGCAAGTGGTGGTTAGTTTCTGGGTATGTGATGAGGTAATGCGTAATTCCACAAAGAGATTATAAGGTGACAGGATAGTCAATTCCACATTTTTATGGTGGCCGTTTGAGGGAGATAAATAGTCAGCGTTTTAAACATAGGTAGAGAGATGATCTATTGTGCAAATGCAGTGTGTTTCTTTTTCTGGCAGAATAAAATATACAGCTATTATTTTCTTTAGTTGATTTTTTTAGGCTTAAGTATGAATTAGTATCCTAAACTATAGGGCATATTCCACTTCGGTGATCCACCTTTCAATTTTGTCAATTAGGTTATTAAACTATCAATTTTTTTCAATTACAAAAATTGAACACGCCACGTCAGCAATTACTGACGTGGCTACTTGTGTGGGGCCATAGGAAGATGACGTGGAAAAAATAATAATTTTTTAATCATGAATAAAATAAATCTGATTTTATAGAGGGTAAATTGGTCAAAGAACAATTAAATTAAAACAAACATTAAATTAAAATATATCATATATCAAATTAATCATATACAATCTAACCCAGCCGAAAATTACATCTCTTCCTCAACCGATCCGGTGATTCCTCAATAAATCCATCAATAATTCACATTTTCACCACCGAAAATTGCAGATTTGTTCTGAAACGACGAATTCGAGCTGCAAGTCATCATCTTCTCTCCATCGTCGTCGACGAATTCAAGCTTATGAATCTGATTTGGGCCTCTGGTTTGGGGTTACGGATCTGAAAGATCCTAGATCTGGTGTGGAAGACTTGATTTGGGCCTCTGGTTTGGGGTTACGGATCTTGTTGGCTAATAATATTTGGGGTTTGGAAGATAGATTTGACTATGAATAGTACTATTATTTGTGTTTCTGAACAGGGATTATTGCTTAATCTTTTCATGTTCAGTTTATTGATGGTAGTAAATTTGTTTTGTTGTTATGTCTGATTTGGTTATTACTGTTGTTTCCCCCTTTGTCTAATTTGGGGGTGTTTTAGTTCTATCGGAGCATTCCCAATCTAGTTTCATGGTTTATTGCCCATGATCAGATTTGGGATCTTCATGTGTTTCATGGTTTCAGGTTTCATGTGTTTCTGAACAGGGGTTGATCTGCATGTGTTTATTGATCTTCATGTGTTTCATGGTTTATTGGATTTGTTTCAGGGGTCTACTGAAATCTCGAAAATCGAGATTGAGAAGAGTGTGTACGCAGGCGACCGGGAAAGCCGCCGACGATTCGACGAAGAACAGCGTGACTGGGGAAGCAGTAGTCGTTGGATCCAAAATCAATGGCGGCGAGGTGCAAGTTTTGATTCGTCCTCATCCGCTGCTTCCAAAGCCCAAGGCACCACCAAGTCTGACGATCAACCGCTCACATTCGCTGCCGGAGAGTAGCAGCCGGAGATGGAGGCACAGACGCCAGAGATGGAACACAGACGCCGGAGATGGAGGAAGAAATAAAAAAAGCAATATGATATTTAATAGTGCTTTGACTCTTTTACCCTTAGACATTTAATAAATGTAAAATTCATTTGAAATAATAATTTTTAATTACACGTGTACATTGATTAGCTAAGTCAGTGGGGCCACGTCAGTAATTGCTGACGTGGCGTGTTCAATTTTTGTAATTGAAAAAAATTGATAGTTTAATAACCTAATTGACAAAATTGAAAGGTGGATCACTGAAGTGGAATATGCCCTATAGTTTAAGGTAATAATTCATATTTAAGCCATTTTTTTATATATAAGAATAAATTCTTTTGTTGATTATTTATGAGAGTTTGCACTAGGAGCAGACCTTATTTTTAACATTGATACAGAACATTTTTGGGTGTATAGGGAATGGCTGAGGTAGTTTGCTTAGGTGCTATTTGTTATTCCTATGCGGGTTTTGAATGCATCTGTGTACAACTTTTCGTCCTCTTTTTGGAGGCTTTATTTAATAGGTAACATATATTCCACTAGAAACCCAAAAAGGGGAGTAATACCAGCTTTTGAAGCGGTGCTATCTAGTATCTGTAACAGTTAAGTAGGAGAAGGGATTTGGTACTTTGGTGCTACCATCTTTTGAGGTGATGCTATTTATAATTAAGCGGTAGAAGGTGTTTAGTGATACCAACTTTTGAAGCAGTGTCACATTTCTGTGAAGACTGAAGAGATATATACCTTTACATTAATAACAAATAACAACTCCTTTCTACTACATTCACCCACTCATCTAACAAATAAATATATATAACTAGTAAAAGTTTAAAATACATGTTGCGATAAATGTGCTACTAGTAACTAACTATTTACGGGTGAGAATCGTAATCACTATTAACAGACTACAAAATTATAGTCCCTTCCTAAAAAAATGTCCTACTTTGTTGTTGACTTCTTTTATTTGGAAATATTAAGGTTTGAAATTTTTCACAGGACACACTTTTACATTTAATTTTTCCAACGATAACTTTTAGTCTTTGAAATTTAATATTGCAAAAAAGATCATCCAGAAAAATTATATGCAAGTGTGTCTAATGCAAACCATAATCTTCAGATTTGAAAATGAAAAAAAAAACACTCTTTTTTTATGACGGGGGAGTATGCTTTTCCATTTTCGAATTTCTAAAGAATTAAGGAAACAACTCTAGTAAGAAAAAAAGAATTTTAACTGAAACCAAATGATCCTGCAGTAAATAATAGATTAGACAATGCAATTATGCAATTCAAAATTGCATAACAATTGTTATACAATAATTTACAAATTTATCACATGAATTGTAGCAGTAAATTTGTTAATACATAATTGCATTTGTGTAAGAAACTAACAGAAAGAAACTACCATTGAAGGTATATTCCAGAGCCAACATTCAGCTAAAAATATAATTATATATAAAAATATATGAGAGAGAGAGAGAGACTGACATCAACAGGTGCCTGAGGAGACTGTAAGCTAACGGCACGAATTGAGCATTTCTTAAACTTGTTCGAACCGGAATCGTTGTTTTGGGCGAAGTAATTCCAACGCCGACCGTCGATCTCCTCGCTACAAATTAACCTCAAGCTCGAATCCACGAATTGCTCTTGGAAGTTGGACTCGGGCGGCGGGAGTCTCAGTCCGGCAGTCTCCATTGCCGCCGGCAATGGAGGAGCGGAAGCGAGGTTAGCGCTAATACGAAGTGTCTCGCGGACGAGGAGGCGGGCATCTTGAGATGTGGCGGCGCCTGTGAGGGATTGAGAGGCGGAGGTCGGCGGTTGTTTGAGCTTCATTGTGAAATTGAGACGGTGAATTGGAGGAATTTGGAGACAGAAAATGGTGGGAGGTGGTTTTTAATGAAGGAGTGGAGGCTTTGGAATTAACGTATTTTCACAGGTGGCCTAGATTCCACTACAGCGGACCTTGTGAGGTACACAAGACTATACACAGAAAAATGCACTTTTTATGGGACGTGTTTGGCTAAGTTGCTTCTCCATTTTTATCATTTTTATGAAACACGTTTGTTTCTAAATATAAATTAATAATGTTCATGTCAAGAAGTTATAGTAATACATTAAATAGCTCAACATTAATATTACATATTTAATTATTCGTGTTAAGATATTTAATATTAACATTATCCTATTTATTAACTTGTCAAACCCATTTATTACATAAATTAAAAATTTTAACTAAAAAATAAACACCATTCATTAATTTATTGAATAATAGTGTAATTTATTCATCACAATAATATTGATTTTGCAAAAAGCAAGATAGCATGCTCACAAAAGTTACTAAGAAAGTTAAAAATCAATATTTAAGATAAATTATAACAGTATATCATAATTATTTTCAAATTATTTGCGTCAACCTGATAATTATACGTGTTTGACCCATTTAAATTTCGTATTGATCGTGTCGAGAAAATTATTTAAGCTCAACACTAACCTTTTTATTCTATATCGTATTCGTGTTGGATTAACGTATCATCATAAAAATTGTCATACCTAAATGTTACTATCTTTATTTTTTTTTCATTTTTCAAATTTTACTATTTATACATAAAATACTACTTACAACAATTATGACATTATATTACTTTTGTCCCTTAAAAACTGACTTGGTTTGATTTTTTTGGGGTCAAATTAATCAAAATTTAAATTAAGAATTAAGCATATTCATTCATGTTTTCAAACCTATGAAAATTAGAGATGATGGTAAATTTGACGTAGTTTTTTATGCTTGTAGTTTATTCACTTGTGTTAATAAAAAAATAGTATAAATTTTAATTATAAAAAAAGTCAATTTGATTGAAAAAAAATAAAACTAGGCCCGTTTTTATCCGACGAATAGACTATCTCAATTCCACAATAGTCTTTTGAATAAATAAAAAATCTAAATAAATTTATTCTTATTCATAATAATAGTATAAAATAACACGTCGTTAAATTTACTTCTCATGTCCCCGTTATTAAACTACCTAATTTATTATTATTAAATATAAACATGAAATAAAAGTGAAAATTTAATATTTATAATATTGCAAATAAAATTCATTTTAGAAAATGGAGGGAGTTACTTTAGTTAGATTCAACATTATAATAGTTTATACTAAAGTCAAAATAAATTTGTATCTATTGACGACTTGACACATTGCTCCACCAATTTAAATCCTTCAATATAAAATAACAGGAGATGTTACGGATCTTAAATTTTTAATTTAGAAATATTTCTCAAATAACATGTGTTGGGTTATGATATTTTTTCTATTGGGCCGAACGGATTGGGCCTATCCATTTAATTAACCTATTGGATCTTTGTTATTGAGTTTTATAGTCATTGGGCTTAATATTTATGTTACATTTATCATATCCTCATAATGATGGGCTGGGTCTAAGAATTGATCCATTAAAGTTTTTTATATCTAAGTCTTTGATTTGTAATGATGAAAAAAAGAGCAGTTGACCAAAAGTCTACAGATCATTAATATGGATGAGATTTTATCCAGCCGACAGCATGTACAGTAGGAAAAAGGTGACAACCTGCATGCATCCGGCTGAGACCATAGAGGAGTGGGGAGTTGTGTTAGATTAGGGTTGGTGACACAAAAAATCGAGCATGAGAGTATAACTTAGCAAGGGAGTCTTCTAACAAAAGGTACGCATACATTTTTATCTCTCTCTAGACGCTAGACATTTTCATCCTCCATTGTTAACCCTTGTGACTGCCTGTACTTACTCTCACGCCGGATCTATCCCCCGACGGCCCAGCAGTCAAATTTTGTGTGTTGATCGTGTTTACTGTACAGGATCGGGACGTATTACGTGATTGGGATGTAGCAGAAGATCTTGACGTTAACAACATGTAATCATGATATTAATTGAATAAATCTTATGTGATATTATCCTTAAAATATTCAATATCATGTCACATGAGACTTATTTTGAGACCAAAATTTTGATACACTAGAGCTAGCATTACTCAGTACCATAATACATGTAATTATGTTAGTGGGATGATATTTCAAGGTGAGAGATAATTATCGGTAATAAAAATATAAAGATAAAAATAAAAATAAAAAGACGAAAACAAATTGAGAGAATAAAAATTTATAACCAAACATGCCCTTGTTGTGAGGAAAATTTAATACTCCAGCCGTCGAGTGTGGAAAGAAGAGGGAGAGAGAATATTGTGAAGAGCACGTGAGAGTGAGCAAACTACAACTTGTCAGTAGGACCCATCAGTCAATACAGTGGTTCAAATAACACTCTGGAATTAGATGTAAACTCGACATCTTGAGATCGAATCCCATTTACAACAATTATAAAAAGTATAAATGCTGAAATGGGGTCACAAACCGCCAACGTAAGTTAGGTTGTGTTTGATAAATTTGGGAATTAAGATCTGAATGATTATGATGTCTTAATAAATTAGATTATTTGAATGGTTATGAAATCTGAATCTAAAAAATTATTTGATAACTAAAAAGTAAGTTGTCTCTTAATGACACTATTTTACCATTTTAAAGGATAAAAATTTATTTAATAATTTTAAATATTTAATTTAATAAAAATGAGTGCATAATATTGTTTAATATATTTATATAAAAAAAATTAGCAAAAAAATTCATTAAGAGATACCTCTTAATTATTAAGATTTTATTAATAATTATAAATAAATAAATAAAAAAACTTGTGAGTAGTAATTTGGTAATGGGTGGGTGGCTCACTCATTTTGACCGATGCGTACGTGGCGTTTTTTCACCTCCATCTCATGGAGAATTTGTTCACCCAAGTTGCACTATTCCGATGCTAGTCACGTGAGGAGTTTCCGTGTGGGTGAACTCGGTGTGCAAGGCCGAGTTGAGTCGGTTCCTCTCTGGCTTGGTAGTTGGCTGGCTCGCTGATCTACTTTGATTCCATAAATTGAATCTAAATTTTGTCTCGTAATTCACGCAAGTGATTTAGGTATATTTGGAAAAGAGAAAATTTTGATAATAGTAGTCCTTTATTTAGTTAAGAAAACGAGGGCACTTTAGGTATATAAAAAAAGTCAAGTGATATTTTCACAATAATTTTTGATATTTCTACACACAAAGTATTGTTGTAGATGTAAAAATCGTCGCTATAGGATCTATAGCGACACTTTTCGTGTGAAAATATCATTTTCCTTAAAAAAAAATAGGAGTATAAATATAAATTTTCTTCCCGATTTATCCTTGGAGTTTGGGTTTAGAGAGAGAATTAATATGAACCACTCATTTGTAATAGGAGAGAGAATTAATGTGAGTCAATTTTATAACCTTATCCAATCGTATGTATCTGTATTTGATATATTTCGTAATTGTAATTCGACATAAATCTTTCGTAATACTCTCTTCGTCCCAAATTAATTGCGCTTAATTTTGACTTTTTAAAATTAAATTGACTATTTTTAAAACTAATTTTTTTTACTATTTTTACTAAAATATAGGTGAAGAGATTATAACCAAAAGAAAGTATATACTCCAATTTATTACTAATCCTAATTTTTATAATTTTAGAAATATATTTATATATGCTTAATTATCTTAAGAATGTATAGTTGTTTAAAAGTTTTCAAAGTTCAATGTGATTCAAGCAATTTGAATTCATAACATTATGAATATGAAGTGCCCATAACACCATCCCACTATATTATAGGCTTCTTTTACTACAAAAATAAGATTTATGAGCTCCATAAAAGAATTATAACTTGCTTTTGAAAATCTATCAATCCTAAACAAGCCCAAAACGGATAATAAATTCATTAGCCAACAAAACCAAGAATGTTGTATCATCTCAAACTCCAAACAAAAGCAACTCAATCATTCGAATGTTGTATCATTTCAAACTCCAAACAAAAACAACTCATACTTTCTACAAAAATTCCACTTATTTTGAAGCAGACTAACTCAACAAAGTGAAGGCTCAAAAGATCAAAATGCAAATCATTATTTTTATCCAGCAAGGGGGGGGGGGGGGGGGGCAAACTGTTCTGTCAGTCCAATTGCTTTCAGTGCATTCCCCTCCAATGCCAAATGAAAAATATTTTGTATACACATTTATCCAAACACCTCAAACTATAGAGAAGAACATAAACTATAAACAAAGGCAAACTCTATGTCACAACATACAAGGATTGGTGATAACCGAATGAATCCTCTCCCTGTGAAAAAAGTTAATGGGAGTTGCCATTTATGGTGGCGAAGTGTTGGTGCCGTTTCTGTAGTTGGGCTGTTAGTTCAAAGCTTCTTGTCCCTACCATTAAAACCAAGCTGCCTTTTTCAGCCACCATAAATGGCAACTCCCATTAACTTTTTTCACAGGGAGAGGATTCATTCGGTTATCATAAAATAATGTCATTCTAAATTGATCAATTTAGACACACGGGAAGATATCACCTCTCACATTTATGTGTAGCCACTTAATTGATCAATTAACCAAAATTAACGTCATGAATATACATTTTTTTCTCCAAATTCTATCTAATTCTTCTGCCCAAATTTTTCTTTAAGCCCTAACCAATGTAATAATCTTTCTCTATATAATATGAATAATAATTCATAACATCTATTTCTCTGGATCCTTATATCTATACCATTGAAAATAAAAAAAACGGTCAATATTAAAAATTAAAAATCGATCAGAAACCATGATTTTATTCTAATAGTAGTGAACTCTAATCAAATTAAGAGTTTGACTTTATTCTAGTGCTTAGTATTTATTAATCATGATTTATGATTTATTAACTAGGATTTATGATTTATTAATTATGAATTGATAAGGTTAATAAACCCTAAATTCAGTTAAAACGAGTTAGTAAATCTTAAACCATGGTTAATAAACCATAAGCCCTGAAATAAAGTCAAACTTTTATCCTGATTAGTAACCGTTACTATTAGTAGCGGATGATATGTCGTATGTTTTTTTTATCGTCCGATAATATCGATTTTTAATTTCTAATCATAATCGTTCTTTTTTTGTTATAATACATATGTTGTATGTTCTATAAGGATTCATATCAAATACATATTAATTATTTTCATATACTCCCTCCGTCTCAAGATAAAAATTTTAGTGGACTTTTCACGCATATTAAGAAGAGGAATAAAATGATAAAATTATCCATAATAATGTCATTAAATATGGAGAGAAAATTAAAATAAGAAAAATATGAGATATTTAATGTTACGGGCATAATAGGAAAAATGTGTAAAAGTTTGGTTATTAAAAGAAAGTGAACATTTAACATGGGACAACCCAAAATAATAATAAAGGGACGGAGAGAGTATATATATATATACTAGTTGGGTCCCGTGCCTCCGGCACTGTATGGGCAGTGAGATTTATCTCAAACTTAGAACGACCTAGATGATTTATTAAGTGAGCGGGAAATTCAAAATCATTATTAGATAGATTAGATAGATAGATGTATTTTATTAGATAGATGTATGGACGATGAGATTTATCTCAAACTTTAGACGGCCCAGATGATTTATTGAGTGAGCGGGAAATTCAAAATCATTTGTATTTTATTAGATAGATATATATATATATATGCGTGTGTGTGTGGGGGGGGGTAGGGGTGTGGGGGGTATAATGGGTATCATAAATATGATAAGTTCATTGAAAGAAGCATGTGAGAGAAAAGGGCACTATTAAATAATTATTGGGGAAAAGCACATGGTTACTAAAATATAAACTAAAGAGACGATAGAATTAGGTGTGACCCGATTCTAGTCTAGCTTTTAATAGAGATAACTAAGAGCGTTTATAATAGTTTGTATTTATAAAAATTTAATTTTTTTTACTATGTTTTCAACATGTTCCTTATATTGATCCTTTAAATAATAAAATTTTAATGTTAAAAGTTAAAATTTGAATGTTCTAATAGTCAAAGCATCAAATTAATATTAATTTTATAAATTGAAAATGAAGTAGAAAAAATATCAAGATGTGTATTATTGATGAGTTGTCCACTTAAACGAGGGTGTAAAATGTCATTTTGCGTATATAAGGAACGGTTTTTTGACTCCCTCACACTATGGAGTAAAATTATTTATAGGTATTAAAATAGAGAGTCAACTAAGGATAAGGAAACTTTCGGATAATTATTTGTTGATGTATTTTTTAAAATTGGGGATAGAGAATTGATGTCCTTGGCATGACTATTATATTAATGATAATAAATAAATATCTAGTCGAGGAGAGAGGCAAAAAAAGAGAGGCTATGATTTAAAATGTGAATTAAATTAAGGGCATCGTCATAATCCACTAATAATGAATTTAGTTGTCTATGATTGTAATACACTTGTAATCTCTCCATTATACTAATCATTTAATTTCTATTATTTTAACGATACAAATATACAAGTTATATGTTATCCTTGGTTTGCTGAAGCGGATTGGATAAGAGTGCAGGTCCATCTAAATCAGATTGGATTGGAAGATACAAGTTAGAACTAATGTTTAAAGGATGGCAGCCCAGCTCACAAACAATGCCACCATGTCATCACTTATTTTCTTTTTTGGAGCTAGTACATGCGTGTTGAATACCTAAATTTTTGGATCCGCTTAGTAAAGTTTAGTTTTTAGTAAGTTGGTTAATTAACTAATAGAATACTGACACACATAGAATTTTACTTGACACATATAGAATCTTACATGCGTATCAGTACTCTGTTAATCAATTGATCAACTTATCTACAAATAAAATTCATGCTACTCACTTCCAAAACTTTTATTAGTAATCATATGAATAATGTTTGAGCATGACCCCAAGTGTTATGCTCACACAAACATGAGTTGTGACATATATATAGAGAGAGAGAAAGAGAGAGAGCAAAGATCAAGTGCATACCCCTTATATTACTCACCTGTGCTTATCCCCCTTTAGGCGACGGTTTCGGTCATACAACTGTCGTCTATACTTTTAACAACGGATAACATATAACGTCGCTAAAAGTATAGACGATGGTTGTATGATCGAAACTGTCGTCTAAAGGGGGGTGAGCACGGGTGAGTAAAATAAGGGGTATGTAGTTGATCCGGACCGTATATATATATATAAGGGTTTCATCCACAGCAACCGGTTGCTGTGGAGCAACAACTTTTTTGACTTGTTGTAATTTTTTAATTTTTTTTGTTCCAGCCACTACAACAACAAGTCAAAAAAGGGTTGATGTGGATGAAACCCCTATATATATACATTTCCGATCATATTATAATAATTAAGTTAATTTTATGATAAGTTGATCGATCAATATAGTTCTGACACGCAGAGAAAAATATTACCTTTCGGCTTGTGTGTCGACACTGTGTTAGTCAATTGACCAAAGTTATCTTCATGCTAACAACTCCCATATACTTCATTTGTCCAATTTTATTTGTTTTAAGTGGTTTTTTTATGATTAGACTGGTCATATTTATAATCAAAATAATTTTTAAATTTATTATATAAAAGGAACAAAATTATTATTACTATACAAGAAAATACATCGAATATTATATCAAAGTCAACTTATTTAGTTTCAAATTTTCTAAAACATTTGATTAATTATAAAAAACTGAAACAATTTAACTCTTTTTGCATTAACCCTAATTTGAGATTATTGACTCTCAGCAACAAAATAAAATGTTTAAAACAACTGTCTTTCATGTTAACCACTTCAAATTAAATTTTACTCTATAAAATGAAAATTTTAATCGTACTATGCTGGAAGTAAGCTAGATTCATGAATATGTTTTAGTATTTCTTCATACATGTATTGATATTTTAAGATACGTTTGTATTGATACATGAATATCAGTGTTCGTGTATATGCATTCTTTAAATTAATTTAAAATCATTTTCTAGTTCATGTATGGAAGTATATAGATAGGTCTCTCTTGTAACCTATAAATAACCTTGTACTTGGATCATTTGAAACAAGTAAAATGAAAGTGTTATTAAGTATTCTCAAAAGTAATATTTCTCTTCTCAAGTAAAATATATATCTTCTTCCATTTCCTTCATAAATACATACTGATGAAAATTATCGTCCACATAACTAAATTGCAAACGAAAGTCAAATTTAACTTAACATACCCACCCTCCACCCCCACCCCCACCCCCATCCCCACCGTCACTACCCAAAAAAATAATATTTAATGATTATGTATGTAACCTCACCCGCCCAGCCCCTAACCCCCACTCCCCCTCCTCCCAAATTATTGATAATGTATACACCCCCACTCGTCCAACTCGCACCCGCACCCCCACCTTGTCTTCCCCCTCCCCTCATAATAATAATAATAATAATATTTAGTCTTTATACTAGTAAGTTTTAAGTTGCTAATAATAATAACAAAAATTGCAGGATATTATGATTATTTAAAAAAAGGTTGAGGTTAATTTTGTCTAACAATTTTTAATCTCAAATAGTAGAGATTATAATGTGAGACTCCAGATTTTTATGAATAAATATTTAATTTTCTCGAAATATTTTTTTTGAATATTATGGTGTGGATTTGAGATAGTGTTATAGTTGTGGGTAATATTTATAAATTTTGCAAAGTACGTAAGTTGTTATATAATATTCGATTGGTTAGGGAATATTCGTTTTAGCAGGGAATATTCATACAACGGCACAATCATTGATGGACCCCACAATAGAATTATTATCGGATTGAGAAAACGACAAAAATACTTTATAAAAATAACGGCGGAAGTTTTACCGTTAACTGTTGAAACACGCGGTGTTAAAGTACAGTAATATGCGTAGTTGGACAGCAGCACACGGTATTGATTATTGATGCTTATGTGATAAGTGTAAGACCCCAACTTTTTAATGAATAAAATCAAATTTTCTCTAATTATTATTGTGAATAATAAGGTATTAATTTGATATAATTCTCTGGTTATGGGTTAAATGTACAAATTTTGCAAAATATGCAAGTGGTTATAAAATAATCATTGTTGTTGGCGAATATTCATTTGGTCGTGGAATATTCTTGTTGTCGGGGAATATTCGTACGACGACGCAGTCATTTGTGGGCCCCATAACAGAATAATTGTCGGATGAAGAAAACGACAAGTTTGAGTTTTTATAAATAACGGCGTAATTGTTACCGTTAACTCTGTTGGAATACCTGGTGGTTAAAATACAGTAATACGCGTGGATGCACAATTTTGATGAATTATTGATCCTTACGTAAGAAGGCACCACTCAATAAGTGTTACAGTAGTTACTGTTCATTATTTTATTGATTCAATAATTGCTGCATTGATATTTTATATTATTGTTGTTTCAATAATTGTCACTGCACAGTATTTCCCATTATCAGATTAATAATTCATATTATTTGAATAATATTATTAGATAGCATTATTGGTAATGCCTAAAAAGTTCTGTCAAGGAGAGGTTTGGTCACCTAATTGCGCGCCAGTAAGAAGAAATTCTTATTGGAAAGCCCCCTCTTTCCTGGGAACGGCCTGGTTGTTATAAATGTGATTCTGGAATATTATTTATGAATACTTAATTATTGATTCATATGATAAGGAAATATTTATTGTGGATATAAATGTTGGATATATTTATTGTGGTTAAAAATGAAAGAGTTAATGTTAAGGTGTTTTATCAGTATTTTTGTCAGAATCAAGGTATTAAAAATTAAACCAGCATTTTTGAGAATATTGCGTGAATTATAATTTTTAATCCGACTGTTGGATCGTTGTAATTTTTGGATATGTTATACATATATAAGTTGAGTATATGTCCACAAATTTTGAACCGTTAAAAATGAACGTATGATTTGTTATAAATTTTAAGAAGTGATTGGTTCAGAAATTGTTGAAGTATCCAAATTTAGCATTTTGGTGGAAAATTCTAGAATTGAGTGGGCCCCACTTGTGGTTGGTAAAAAAATGTGTTGAATTTTATTTCAAATATGGTGGGTGGGAATAGTAGCAGGTAAAGCCATAAGGTTGCAGGTCAAGTCTGCTAAAATTTTTCTATAAATAGAGGGCTAAGTTAGAATTGAAAATCACACCAGAAACATAAGCTTTCTCTCTTTCTCTCTCTAGATTATTGAGTGTATTTTGTGAGTATTTAGATACTTTGAGAGTTTCTATTCATCAGTGCAAGTTGAGTGTATTTTGTGACTCAGAATAGGTGTTGTATACCTATTTTGGGGGCGTCACAATAAGTCACTCAGTTTTGCTTTATTGGTATTATTAATGTAATAAAACAGAAAAACTTTTTATATAAAACAGAATACTTTTATAAAGTTATTCTATAAATAGAATATATTATATTCTATTATGCATAATGTTGGATAGTGTCTGCATAGTAAAATCTTTTTATATAAAACAAAATACTTTTATAAAGTTATCTGTTTTATTAGACAATAATTAGAATATATTATATTTTATTATGCATAGTGTTTTCATAGTGCCTGCATAGTGTTTGCATAGTAAAATCTTTTATAAAGTTATTCGTTTTATTAGATTATAAATAGAATATATTATATTTTATTTAAAAGATTTTGCTTTAAATATGGACCGTCAGATTAAAGTAAATCAATTTGGACCATTCATGAGTTAGTTACTATGCAGTCCATTTTTCTATAAATAGAAGCTCATTCATTCATTATTTCTTACGAATTCACTGAAACTCTAGAGAGATAAAATATAGAGAGAAAAAAGAAAAGTGTTCTGCTACTTCATTACTTTTATATCCAGTACTCTTCTTTCTAAGGTAGGGAATATTATTTGTTGTACTCATAAGGGGTGTTCTTTCTTTATTATTCTATTGGAATAACCTATATACGCGGGGTACCCTATACATGGTGAAATTCTTCAATTATTTCGTTCTTTATTATTCTGTCGGAATATCCCGTCTGTGCATTTACGCTGGACCTGGTTCTATTATTTATTATTCTATCAGAATATCATGTCTGTGCGTTTTATGCCGGACCTGGTTCCGTCTTTATTATTATTCTGTTGGAATATCATGTATGTGAGTTTTACGCCAGACCTGATTCCGTCCTTATTAGTATTCTGTTGGAATAACCTATCTATGCAAAGTACCGCATACATGGTGATTTCTGTTGTTAATCCATTCTTTATTATTCTGTTGGAACTTCCTGTCGGTGCGAATTTCGCCTGACCTGGTTCCGTTATTTAGTATTCTGTTGGAATAACCTGTCTATGCGAAGTACCGCATGCATGGTGATTTCTTTTGTTATTCCATTCTTTATTATACTCAGTTGGATAAAGTTTTGACTTCTATACTCCATGAAATTAGTGGAATATCCTTGATAATTGCGCTTCATCCAGTATCTTTTCATGAAAATATTCTTGTGAGTATTCTTGAATTTTACTCTACAAAGCAGTATCATGTTGACAATTTGGACGTTATTGGTTCTTGGACAAATTAATTCTTGAACTTGTTTTATTGAATTCTTATATCATTGTCATCATCCTCGTGTTTATATTTTTTTGAAAGTCATCTGTGGCCTGTAGTGCATAGATGGACTTGGTATGATTATGACCAGGGATTATTCGGTGTAATCATGACCGTGATGTTATAAATGACGTGGTAAAAGTCCTCATTGGCCCGTAGTGCATTGATGGACAGTTGTTGGCATGATCATGGCCATTAATGAATACACAAATATTCTTGGCCCGTAGAGCATAGATAATTATGGTCGTGACACTAAAGAATATCATTGGCCGTAGTGCAGGGGTGATTCGATGATGTGGATTATTTATTAAGCTGAGTCCCAACGATAAAAGTGATGAAAAACCTTTTAAATCATAAAAGATAGTAGATTTTATTCTCTACTTGACTCTTCTAATGGATTGCTTGTTCCGTTGCGGTTAAACTTGATAGTTATTATATTTTATCAGTTTAACACTGTTGAAGGCTAACGATAAATTATTCTGCATTATCTTAGTCATAATATTTCTAACTGGGCTAGTTGAGCTCACCCTTTCTTTCACTGTTCTCTTCAGGAAATGAGAACGTAGCTGGGACTAGTCGGGGAACAGAGTGATGATCCTAGATGTTTGCATTAGTAGTCCTCACTATTCTGTGAAATAGTGTGATAATAATTGTAATGAGGACTCCTTTTGAGTTTATATACTCTTTAGTAGACAATATTTGTATTCAAACTCACACTTTATGTTTTGTCGTATTGTACACGTTAGTTGTATTATTAAGTTATATTTGAATTCTGTACCATGTATCTGGCGACTCAAGATGGGTGATGTATACCTAATTTTGGGGGCGTCACATATAATATCAGGTAGAACATGTTATTAAATAATCCCACATCTCAAGATATTTTATAATCCCAGGACTAATAGTACCAAGCTTAAATTAAAAAAACAAACAAGACATTGATGATTAATAGTCGTATCCCAAATATAATCTTTGCAAATAAATATAGTCTAAGTAATTTTTTCTCTGAGTAATGGCGATAAAGTTATAATATTGTAAACAAATTATAAATATATTATTAGATTTATTACATGAAATAGTTCTAAAAGCTACATACTTTTTTTTCTAAAATTATATTACTTATACTTGAATATAATTATGGGTTAAGTTCATATGACCACCTGGGGTTTGGGCGGTTTCCCACTTAACCACCTGTAGTCAGTAAAGCTACATTTAAACACCCGACTTTTTGAGTTAAAGTGAAAACGTCATATTTTCCATCCAATTTAACTGTGCGTGTATGTCAGACGCCAAAAACACGTGAAAAGTGACTTTAACAATTAAAAATGACTGAAATACCCCCTTATCCCTTCCTCTGTTCTTCTTATCCCTTCAACCTTGAAACCTACGGTCTCCTCCCTCATCCGTTCACCTCTGTCTCGTCGAGTGATATCTAAGCATCGCTCAAGTGATATCCAAGCTCACTCTTTTCGATAATAACGAAGATAACATGCCGATGTCGGCGCACAAGCGCGAGAGTCTCAACTGGATTGCGCGGAAGAGGCGACGTCGCGGCTCCCGATCGGTGTTTGGTTGGAGTAGTAATCGAAGCGGGACGAGGCGGAGGTGTTGCTCTGTTGGGGCCTCGGCGGCGTACGCGACTGATCAAGTTCTTAAATAAAGTTTGGTGTTTTGGGGGTGGGGTTAAGAATATCAGGAGCGGATGAAGCTGAAATCTTTCGTATTTTGTACTGGAACCGATTTTAGTTGAAGATATAATAAGCGGGTAGTAGTTGGTTTTGTTCAATATCTTCATTTAAAGTTTGTGTGCGAAAATTTTCTCAATTTCTTATATATTTTTGTTGGTTTTGGGTTAAACATTAGAGTTGGGGGTGTAAGGGAAAAAAGAAAGTGATTATGGTGTTTTTGGGTGCAAAGGAAGTGAAAGAAGAATCTCTTGAGCACTTTTGGTATCTGGCTGTGGGGAAATTTGAGCTAAATTATTGGATTTTATATTTTTTTTCTGGTCTGCCTTTGTGGCTCCAAATTTGGGGTGTAAGGATACCTAGTGAATCTGCAGAGATGAGGCTTTCTTCTATAGGTTTCAATCAGCAGCCACCTGAAGGTAGTATACATTCTCTTTCATATGCTAATACATGTTGCTTAATGCTGATTTCCTTGGGGCTAAATGATCATTAGAGTTTCACTTATTTCTTGAGTTTCTTTCTTATCCTTGTTATCCCTTTATAGTTACATGCAGTGCTTAGGACCCTATTATTGCAAATTTTGTCCACAAAAATCAGAAATTGGCTCTATTGAGCACAACTAAATTCTCAATTATGTTGCAGGAATTGGCTCTAATCTAAGTGGCCCCACAAATTCGACATCAATTTCCCTTGTTTCTGTCATGCCTACTTCTTTATTCCCCAAGCCAACTTCTTGATATCTGGTCTATTTCTCTGAATTTCTCTACCTTGTGCATAGTAAAGTGTTTATCACTGTGATTTGCAGGTATGTTGCCCCCGAATATGCAATGACAGGGCACCTACTTGTCAAAAGTGATGTCTACAGTTATGGGGTTGTGATGTTAAAGCTTCTTTCCGGAAGACAACCTGTAGACATGTCTCAACTGCTATTCAAGAAAGTGGTTTTCTGTGTTATATGATGTGGTAATATTAGCTTTGTTGGGGTCAATGCTGCATTCAACAGACGGTCTTTTTCGTTTCCTTTTTTTTGTAAGAGAAATCCAGAAACTGATTAAGAAGTCCTTGTATATTTTCAGCCATGAAAAGTATTGGCATGTAAGAATATTTTTGAAGTTCATTGCCGATATTCCCCCCTGCTCTGAACCTACTTTTACTCCTTTAGCAACTATTTGTCTATTTATATATAAGGAGGGTAATTAAGTATTTATCCAATTTAAGTAACAGAGTTATGACAGAAAGCAGTTATTCACTTTAACTCAAAAAGTCGGGTGTTTAAATGTAGCTTTACTGACTACAGGTGGTTAAGTGAAAAACCGTCAAAACCCCAGGTGGTCATCTGAACTTAACCCTATAATTATATTGACAATAATGGTCATACACAATAGCTGTGTATGTTTTATTTGTGCATAGTCTGTCAAAACTATGTCGTTTTGATAAATTTATTTTTAATTTCTGATTTGGGAGAAGAAAGATTATTTTTTTAAAAACAAATATACCAAAACGACGTACTTTTGGCAAACTATACACAAATTAAATATACAAAACTATGCATGATCATATTGCCCAATTACATTTATATTTAATCAAGAGAAATACATTTAAATTAGATAAACGATTTATGTGAAAATTATTATAGTTTTGAATTTTATTTTATAAATTGTTATTTGATTGAGTAATAATTTTTTTTATTAATAATAATACGCGTTACATCCCACCATTATCCGATCTTATATAAATACTAGTTGGGTCCCGTGCATTCGGTACGGTATGAACGGTGAGATTTATCTCAAACTTTGAACGGCCGAAATAATTTATTGAGTGAGTGAGAAATTTAAAATTATTTATATTTTATTAAATAGATAGATAGATTGTTGATTCCCAATTTTATCCAAAAATATTTTTTATTTGGATTAGGAGCATTAGGTAATTGAAAATGTCATTTGAACAAATCTTTTATTCCACTTAAAATTTTCTAAAGTATATTATGCACACACTCTTGCCGCAAAGTAGCAAACTACACCGGCAGAGTTGCAGTCGTCACATACCACTCTCTACCGCTTACGCGCCTCCGCTACCTCCTGAAATGCTCTGAAAAATTTCAATCGCCACCAGAAATGTCAGCAGCTATATCATTATTCCGATACAGAACAAAAATCAAACACTTGACCTCCATAATCGCCACTCTTTCCCACTCCTCTCTCAAACCCACACTCTCTCTCATCCCTCACCGCCGACCATATTTAGGGTTAGGTTTAGGGTTCCAAGTGCGTCACAAATGGGAAGGAAGCTCCGACGATTACGACCAAATCCGGGCCGAATTGAACTGCCCTCGATGCTCCAAGCTTATGTATGTCCTGTTTTCGAACCGCCCGTTGTCAATTACCGGTGGGGAGACCGGAATTTACCAGGCGCTCAATGTTTGCCCTAGTTGCAGGACGGCGTTTTACTTTAGGCCGTTGAAGTTGGTTCCGTTACAGGGGAGTTTTATCGAGATTGGTAGGGTTCAAGGGTATGATAGTGTTAGTAATGATGATGACGAAAATGGGAAAGTTAGGGTTAAAATATGGGAGAAGTTGAGGTCTTATGGTAGTAATGCTGTGGAGAACTCCGCTTCGCAGGGGACGGTTGGAGAAACGGAGACGGTTGTGGTGGGGGAATGTGGTGGTGGGGGAGAGAAAAGTGGGTGGGGAGGGGCGAGTTTGGGTTTGGATTTTCCTACGCCTAAGGAGATTTGTAAAGGGCTTGATGAGTTTGTTATTGGGCAGGAGAGAGCTAAAAAGGTTGGGAATTTATGTAAGCATTGGCTTATTTCTTAAAGTTTGGGCACTAAAATGACAAGAAATGTGGTTTCACACCATGATTAAGAATGTGTGTTTGTGTTTTGTAAACAAGAACTAGATTTTTGAATAATGAATACTTGTAATTATTAGAGGTTTGTGTGTGCATTCATAACCTTCTGTTTGTATCTTTGGTAAAGAAGTGCTGATGCACTGTGCTTCCTAGAAGTTTGCGATTTTGGTTGGGAGTATGTGAATGTCTTAGAAACGATTATTTTAAGTATGCTTTATTTTTTGTTCAAGATAAAAATGTAGTAAACTTCTCAGTTAACAATTTCAGATTATCAAAGTTTGCATAAAATTTTGAGCTTTTTGTCGGAATAATTTGCTTCATCTGACACTTAAGCTGAATTAATGATTTACTTCATGTGACAGGTACTTTCTGTGGCAGTTTACAACCACTACAAAAGGATATACCATGCCTCATTGTATAAAGAGTAAGTTATTCATGCCTTTTGATTTTGTTCTTCTAGGGGAACTTTTAGTGCAACAGAGAGTTTTGTCATGATAAATCATTACTGGAATTTTTTTACATGCTGATACTTGTCCAATCCTCATTATAATTGATGTTTCTTTGCGGAGAATTCGATAAAGAAGTAATTTTGTTGAACTCCATTAACACTCCTAAGGCCACTAGTAAAATATTCTTTTGATGCACATTGTAAGGGTGGTGTTTGCGTGTTCCACCATTAGCTAAAGAAAAAAGAGGATCCTACTTTTGTTGACACTTTTCCACCCCAACTAGTAAGGCGTGGATACGAACCCTTGGGGATAATTTTTTCAGATGACAAACTAATATCTATTATTAGAAAAAGAATCATTTCTGTGTTGTGAACTTTAATATTTGAAGTCAAATAAAAAAGTAAGAGTACTTTAAATTCATACTATAGACAACATTGCGTGTACTTGAACTTGATTAAAATTCTTAATTCTGCAAAAACGTTACCATTGATTGAGTTCACCTTCACAATTACATCCTTTTATATCTTTTCTCTTTTGTCACAAACTCACAGTTACATCGATTCCTTCCCCTAGCGTTATTGTTGATGGGGAATAGCTACTCAGTGTTTTGATGTGTATTCAGATTATCACGAATTTAGTTAGAGCCTTTAAGAGATAATGATAGATCATAAAAGTATACTACATTAATGTCGGCAACATGTAGTTGTATTACATGCTTGAAAAAGAATTGAAATGAGATATATATGACTTTCATACTGCATGAGGTTAGTAATTGTTTATGAACCAATTCCATAATTTTTCTGTCATATAAAAATGTAACAAAATATTATGGATATACATGAATTTAGTTGTTACTTTAAATACTCTACTAATTAGAAAAAACTTTTTGCACAAATTTTTTGAATTTGCTTGTTAAGTATTTTGCTTCAAAGCATCATATGTTTTCAAATGATTCTGATAATGTTTAAGGTACCTTAGATGCTTGACTACTCTGATGATGCATGATTTGAATGTTATATCTTTTACTGCTAGGCTGATGCCACTTGTATTTTAAACCTAATGTTTATGGCACCTCACAAGATTTAAATATCAGGTCTGATGTAGCTGCTAAAGTCAGACTAGATAATTATGACAGCGACTATGTTGAAGTAGAGAAAAGTAATGTGTTACTGTTGGGCCCGACCGGCTCTGGTATGGCCTTTTTCTTTTTCCTCCTGATTTCATAATCTTGTATTTTAGTTTAGTGTAAATTAATGCTTTCTGCCAAATGGGTTATGTTTTTTCACATTTCTTACCCTTAGCATGAGTACCAGCTTGCATACCATGACTGTGATTCTGAAATTTATATTGGATCTTGACTGTAAGGACAGGGAAGACATTACTTGCAAAAACACTAGCTCGTGTGGTAAATGTGCCCTTTGTCATTGCTGATGCCACAACATTAACACAGGCAGGTTTGAGACAATTTAGTCAGTTGCATCTGTTGCTGTGTCATTTGTAATTAAATGCATTATATTATTTTGTACCAATTATAATTGTGTACGTTGAGCTGCTTCTTATTCTGTTATATGTCATATTTTCAAACTGCATATACTTTATAAAAATAAAAGAAAACATATATTCCTTATATTATATATGTAGTATATATTCTTTTCTAAATTTACTCAAAATGTTGAAATTATTATGTAGATAAGTGAAGTAAGATTATTCCTTGGGTGGGAAGAAAGTGCAAATATAAACCCAATCAATGATCATTGATACTATTATATGTCATAAATCATTTATGTAATCACTTACCTGGGGGAAAAAAAGAATTTATTTGTGTAGTGTTTTTCTATGGGGTGTGAAAGTGAGCGTGAAGATCATTTAAGATCTGATGTCATGAAGTTGGAATATATTTGATGAAGAAGCAAAAAAAAATGACAGCGAGGAAATATGAATCTCATTATTGAGACATACTTGGAAGAAACTTAGATAAACTTTATTTAGTGATTTTTTCCGACAGCATGTTGATTTTATAATTAAATTGTTCAGTTATTTAAATTTTGTTCCCTTTTAGCTAATCCTATTTTATGTAAGATGGAAGCTTGGTTGGATGACTAGGCAAGCTGAAAGTCAGGCCTAATCCTAGTTAGCTTGACTGAATTGAATCTCAAGCAATGTGATCCAACATTCAAAGCCCATTTTGAAACCCAATGGCCATTCCTTTATATTCAAATTATGCCCTAATTCTACTTACTTCCATAGCAGTAGCTGCCTCCCCACATACACATCTCCCTGTTGCTGCATTCTACACTCAAAGATCAAACCTAAAGAAAGTAGGAATGAAGAAACTCAAAGATCAAACCAAAAGAAAGTAGTAATGAAAGAAGAAGAAAATCGTAGCAAGAAACTATAAATAACCACATTGAAGGAGTAGCATCAATTCATTATCCTTCTGCTATCAATTCATCATCTCCTCTCAAAATGAGTTATGGGTGGGAGAGATATAGAGCAATCTGGGCGAAAGTGAAAGAGACTAGAGAAGGGGATTGAGTCACTGAAGCATATATATAAAACATCAACCGGTTTCGGTAAAAAACCGATTAAACCGTTTCATAGGCGTCGCCCAGGCTTCCAGTCGGTCGGATAAAAGGCGGTAGGGCGACTTGGTGGAGACTTTCAAGTCGAGCGCCTAAGAAAACAAGTTGTCGCCATGGACACCTAGTCGACGACTTAGACGAGCTGAGCGAGAGCCTTGCTTTGTTGTGGGTATGGACTATGGACCGACCCAAAGGCCAACTGAGCTAAAAAAAAAGAGAACAACACGACGTCGTTTAGATTTGCAGAGGTAGAGGTAGAAGAGTAAAAGGGGGAGAGCGAGCGAACTGCTCCGATCGCGACTCGCGAGGACTCCGACCGACTGTTAGGTGTGCTCTTCTTTCTTAGTTTCTTCTCTTTCTTCTTCTCTGGTCTGGTCGCGACTCGTTTCTTTCTTCTTCTCACCTTCTCGTTCTTGTCTGCTGCTTTGGTTCTAAGCTTTCATATATATTCTTTGCTTTTGGTCGCTTTTCTGGTCTCTGCTCTTATTGATTAGCTTTATATTACACTTTCCTCCACACAATTATAAATATATATGTAAAGGAACGAAACAATTCAGGCTCGATTCGGGGTCGACTCGAAAAAATACGAGCGAGACTTGAATTCGTTAATAATATTCAAATTTGAGCATAAAAAATAGTTCGAAACAAAATATGAGTAGAATTTGAGCAAGATTATACTCAACTCGTTTAAAATTCAAACTACTCGAATTCTTGATTGTGATTCGATACATACTCGATTGATACAGATTCGACTAGATACTCGATTATTCTCTTATAATATATACAAAATTAAATCAAATTAGGATAATTAATTATTATTATTATTATTATTTTATTTTTTTAATTTTAATTGTGATTTTATATTTGTAAAGTGTAGTAGTAAATATATTTTCTCATTTATAAGTAAAATAATAAATTCAATCTATAATTATATTTATTATAAAACTAGTTATTATGTGGATACTCTAATTCGAGCTTGAATTTGAAGCTCACGAGTAGTTTGAATATAATTCTATCCGAGTCGGATCTAAAAGTAATAAATATTCGAGTCGAATCAGAATATAATTTTTTAAATACAATTCGAATTCGAGTATGAATTTAACGTTTCGAGTCGAATTCGAGCAACTCTGTGTTCGCTTCGATTCGACTCGTTTACACCCTTAACAGTGACTGTTTTGGATTATGGTTGTTACTAGTTGCTTTAGTTGGATATTATTTAAGTTTCATAATTGCTGAAAAATCAAAATAATGTAACTTACGAACTTAATCTAATTTAGTGTACATCCAGTGCATTTTTTACTGAAAAATTTGTGTTATTGAAATGCTGTCTAATTTAATATCAAGTGTTTATTTTTGGATTGTTATTGTTAAGTATTTACATAATTATACTTTTAATGTTATTCCATAGTGTTATGTTTTGAGTTTTAATGTATATGAAATTTTATTGCCAATATACTTGTTAAGTAAAATAAATAATGTATAAATTGCTAACGACTTGTCGCCATACGGACGCCATGACGGTCGCCTTGTTGCCTAGGCATCCTGGCAGTCAATTACCTGCCATGACTTGCCGTGGCGCCGTAACAACTATGTCTTGTACCGAACTTGAGGAAGAAAAATAAAATATCTTATACTTAATTTGCATCGAGGTCCCTTGGCCCTTATACTTTACTTAAGTTTTTCCCTAGGCACTCAGCCTTGCACCAAGCTTGCTTGATACTTTTGAGTAGTTGAGGCAGGCAGCTATATTGACATTAGATAAAATATAGACTTGCTAAATGAAAATTATTAAGAAAATTTTCATAATTAGGAATTGACTTTTCTCTGAGAGTTGTGCAAGTGCTGATTGTGGATTAGGCTAGTAAACAGGCTCTAATCTGCAATGACAGGCATAATATTTCAAAATCTGTCCAAACATAGTCTAATTGGGGTTATTTGGGAGTGGATGGAGGCCAAGATTCTATCAAGTTCTAATGGGCAACACTTGTAGGACTTTTAGTATTTCTTCTTCTGTGATGATGAATTGTGTGAAGTTTGAATGAGAACGGTTGGCAAGTATGGGAGACAATATTTAGACCAAGGTGAGAAATTTGTATAATGATAAGTGATGTTAGCATATTGAGAGTGGTGTTCTATCTATGGAAGAAAAAAAAGTATATTGAGAGTGGTGAGTTCTACCATTTTTTGATTTGTAACATTATCAACATGTACTAAGTGGAGCTCATTGTAACCTATTAATAACAGTACCCATATGTGTGTTCAGTCTCTGTCTCTCTATCACACACACACAAAACTGTATCAAAAATATCCTAATTTTTCTTCAGAATGTATAAATTAGACAATATTCTACGTGAGACAATTTGAAGCATTCCTGTACGGATCTTGCAATTTGATACCCCATGGCTGGACCAACTGGATCTTCAACTTTATTTTATCCTTGGAAGAAAAAAATTAATACAATTCACCTATATTTTTTTAATAAACTAATCATAAGTCAACTATAATAAGTATGTTTTTAATATGATGCTTATGCATGCAATAACATAACAATATTCTGTTCTCTTAATGTTGGATTATTATTATGTTTGCCTCTTGGATCTGCCTTCTTACTGCAGAAAATTGGTAACAGGTCACCTATAATTTTTTACAAACTAATCATAAGTCAACTATAATAAGTACGTTTTAACTATTGCTGCTTATGCATGCAAATCATAATCTCCTGTTTATCTGAAGTTCGATTATTATTATGTTTGCCTCTTGTAAGTTGTTTCTCTTCTTACTGCAGATAACTTCTCAATGTTAGTTGAATGCCACTGATACTGTCTGTCTCTCTCTCTCTTTGCAGGCAGGTTATGTTGGAGAGGACGTAGAATCGATATTGCAGAAACTACTTTCGGTATGTTCTTTTGTTACATCATCTAGTTTGCTGCAAGGAGGCGGGAACTATAATATGCCATAATAGAATTGCTTGAAATTTGGTTGAGTAAACAGAACTAAACATTTGAACTACACTGCACTCTGTCTGCAGTTAGAGAAACATAAATGTGACTGAAACAAAGAGTTACAAAACACTTACATATGATGGCCTATGTTATATATAGAGTATTCTTTTTGATGTACTAACAAGTAACAACTTGATGTATATAACATAGAGGTGTCAAATTGGCATATATAGCCACAATCAAACACCATCTAAAGTTTCATCCTTTCTTTAGTGTTGTTATATCTAGACCTGCGAATTTATACATACGTTCACCCATATGCATGTTAACAAATTGAGCCTTAGGTATTAAATTTTGCTGAATGGTGATCAGAAACCTGATGGGGGCTGCAATATACCAGAATTGCTTCTTGTGTGCTATTGAAATGCCAGTCACTGTATCTTGTTAATTTAATATACTTTAATGTATGATGCCATATTGCCATCACAATATCCTTTAGACCCAATTTCCCTGATATGCTATACTGGCTTAAGGCTTTATTTTACTTCGTGCGTATGAAAATGGTATGCTTACAATTTATTCAGGACTAAAGGACTTTTTCTTTGTAATCCTTCATTGCTGTTTGCAGCTTTAGCAGCCATCACTGTTATCTGTATTCTAATATTCTTAGCATGTGTTAACTATTCATAACTATCTTGCGCACCACAAAAAGAAAAGTTAACTATTTGTAATACCCTATTGTTCTTCAGGTTGCTGAATTCAATGTTGAGGCAGCTCAGCAAGGGATTGTGTACATTGATGAAGTGGATAAGATAACAAAGAAGGTTTTCTGATTTTATTGATTGAGCACTTGAACTTGTCTGACACTGATGTATTATAATACCAGCTGTAACTTCTGTGCAGTCTGATAACTTAAATACTGTCAGAGATGTATCTGGAGAAGGTGTTCAACAGGCACTGTTGAAAATGCTGGAGGGAACTGTGAGTGCATTAGTGCTGAATCATTTTCAATTTTTATTACTAAACCTGAACGAGCTATTGTTCTTGCATTGTTTTGATTATGGTTGGATGTCATTGATTTTGTATTATTTTTTTTCATATATCAATTAACCCAATTTTGAAGTTTAAAACATCATCCTTTGTTAGTTATCTTGGACAAAATGTTGTTTTTCAGATTGTGAATGTTCCGGATAATAGAGCTCGAAAGAGTCCTCGTGGCGATAGCATTCAGGTAAACAAAACTGGATAGTTATTTTCTTTTTCAGTTTCTTTTTTATCTTTTTTTGATAAGTTATTACCTCTTCATTTTCATTGTCTTTATAATAGTTTTCTTAGGTCACAAAAAGTAGTGGATCATATTTTTATCGTTATCACTGATAGCTTGTCCAAACATTGAATACATCCTATGACTCTCTTCATGCCTGCTTATAGTATATTTGTTTGTCCAATTGTCTTTTTCATTGTTATGGGATGATCTGTCTTTTTCATTAGTTTACCACTTTAAATAGTTTTAATGTGTATATTCATTGATTGGTAGTTCACATATGGATCAACACCTGCACACATTCTTGTTTTGACTTGTGAAAAGACCCATTGGACCTAATGGATTGAGAATGGAAGATTTTGAAAAGTAACCCATTCTGTAAGCTTTCATTACCAAGATTATTTGCATATATAAGAGAATCCTTTGCCATGACATATTCCAGAGAAATATTTGCTGTTGTCAAGGTTAAGACGAACAAGTAATCTATTTGAGTGGAAATTGGAATCTGATTCAATCTGGCATACAATTCAACCTTTTGGAGTTGAATACATAATATATACATCTAGATCAGATGAAATGAATCTAAACGAATACCAGTTTATTATTAGCTTTGAATTGACATGCACCGCTTAAAAGGAGTTAGTATACACCTAGAGCAAAACAATTACATGGGTTATCATACAGGGCCTCGCAGATTGAGCTTGCTGGACTTTACTTACTCTACAATACAAGGGACTCCAAAACAAGGAACTTTCACCTATCTTTTACCAGTATTGTAGACCTTAAGACTGTACCGAGAAAACTTAACAATAGTCTAAATCCCTACACTTCTATTGTCATGCTCCAATATGGATAGCGAAAACCCTTGATCTGTGTAAAATTAATGAACTAACATACATACTCTCTCCGTCCCAGGATAAGTCCTAGATGACTTTTTGCGCATATAAAGAATATAAAGAAAGAGGATAAAATGATCCATATTTAAATTCTCATTTAATTGTATATTTTTCTGCATATGACTAGTGATGCTCTATAAATATGCATAGAAAATAGAAATATGACAATTAATACTAAGGGTATTATAAGCAAATTATTGTAAAAAATAGATTATTTAAGGTAAGTAGACATTAACTTGGGACTATCAAAAATAGTAATAAAGACTTATATCTTGGGACGGAGGGAGTAATAAAATTGACCAGAATTATCTTTGCTTAAAGTAATCATAAAGAAATATTTCAGTTAATTTGATTACACAAAATAAAGATAATAAATAGACAAAGATTTTGAGACATTTTCATTTCCTCGCACTTGGTTTTGTTTTTAACTGGACGGCATGAAACTTGGATAATTTTAACAATTGATTTTCCTAGTGCAAATCCAAATGACCAAACATGTCTTGATTCTTGTTGATTTCACAATATTATTACTAATCTGTTTTGATGTAAAATATCGGCAGATTGACACAAAAAATATCCTTTTTATATGTGGTGGAGCATTTATTGATTTGGAGAAGACCATTTCCGATAGGTAGTACATTCTTAGTGTTGCTTGCTGGTTGAATATTGAGAAATGATTGCCAAGGGAAAAGCTTTAACTTTTCACTGCTCATATCCCAGACGAGAAGATTCTTCCATTGGTTTTGGAGCGCCTGTTCGTACTAATATGAGAATTGCTGGCCTAACTAATGCCGTAGTGACGTCATCATTATTGGAATCTGTGAGAATCAATCTATCATGTCTAAAATGTAGCAAATATTTGATGTCATTTTTTGAATACTTTTTATTTCTTCTAGCAAATCAAATTTATACCCTAAATTTTGTTTAGTAGTTATCCTTACAGCTGCTTTGGAATTCCAGGCAGAAACTAGTGATCTTATTGCATATGGACTTATACCTGAATTTATTGGGCGGTTTCCTATTTTAGTGAGTTTATCTGCTCTAGACAAGGACCAACTTGTTCAGGTGTGTTAAAACTTTTTATTTTTTCTGTTTTAACTATTTATTTACTTTTCTCTCTCATTGTTTGTAAATATTGGGAGCTTAGCTTGCATGCATACTAATGGATGGGTTCTTGTCATGAAAAACTTTGATGATGACATAGGGACATGGATTTTTTGTCTCCATGGATTGAACTTAATATATTTGTACATACTTAATTGTAGATGCTTATGCAATCTCGGGTCAAATGGGCTGTGAGCAGTATAGACTTGTGATTGGAGCAAATGCTTATTTCTACTAAACTTGTTGAGGGTTGCTATCGAGCCTAACCCTAGTTAGCTTGACTGGTTCGAATCTCTCTCAATGAGATTAATTAATTTTTGAGTTAGTTATGGAAATTTGTTGAAGAATAGTGCTGGAATTTGAAGACCATGGGTAATTCAATGGAAATGGAGCACAAACAGAATAATAATGGAGGAATTGGGAAAGAAAATAGAACCTTGGAGAAAGCTAGAGAGCCATTTTCAATTCATTTCACAGCTGATCTCATACAATCCGTTCTTCATTATTTATATTAGACTTGGCCACTATACTATCCTCAACTACTAACTTGAACCATGCTATCATGTGCCTAACAACCTAATAAACCATGTGACTTCCCTTAGCTAGAATCTTCCAATTTAGCTAATGAGTCCCTAGGCTTTGATTTATTCTACTAATGGCCCTTGGTCATACAATTTCTGATCTATATGCGGCCTCGAGAAAATTGACCATCTTTATTGTGGTATGTTTGTTTATAGGTCCTTACAGAGCCCAGAAATGCTCTTGGTAAACAGTACAGGAGAATGTTCAGCATGAACAACGTAAGATTTTAGTTCACTGCATCATAGGAAGTATTATACTTAATGATTTCCTTCCGGGATACCCTTCCTAACAGTTGATTTTGATGGTTGTTTTGTAGCTAATTTGTTTTTGTCCAACATTGCAGGTCAAGTTACATTTTACAGATAATGCACTGAGATTGATTGCAAATAAAGCAATGGCGAAGAACACCGGGGCACGAGGTTTAAGGGGCATATTAGAAAGTATTCTAACCGAACCAATGTTTGAGGTAAAGAATTAGGTTCGTCTTTGACAAAGTTCTTACAATAGGAAAATAAGTAGTAGCTGATGAAGCCTTCCAGAATAACCAGGATTTTCCTTTCAAATTTCAAATGAAAGTCACATTGCAGTCTGGAGCACAACATAAATGTTGTCCCTTAAAAAAGAAGAAACGGTTAATTTACCTATATTTCGTCTGGAGCAGCATAAGCGTTTTCCCTAAAAAACAATCAACAATTTCTGTACCTAAATTTCTTTGCATGGAAATATTTGTGATCAATAATACCTCACATTTAAGATGTGTTGGTGGCAACTTGTTCGACTTCAAATGCGCTTGGGGGCTTGAACATGGTTTATATGACAATTGCCTCTCGTTGCTTTCGTCACGAAAGTTCCCTTCTTTGCTTTCGTCAGGAAAGCTGCTCAACTAGCTGACATTTGCATGAGATCTTTTACCTTACTAAAACTTTTTTTCATCCCCTCCCCACAATACATGCACTCCAAAAAAGAACCTGGAAAAGGGAAAAATAATAATATTTATTCTTGGCACTCACTTAGTGGTCCTGTGGATCATGCATCATGAAACAGTGTGCTGGTCCATTGTGATGACTTCTCATTCTTTGCCTTAAAGTTTTACTCTTTTGAACAGATTCCAGATGCCAAGCAAGGACAGGATTGCGTGGATGCAGTTTTGGTTGATGAAGAGGCCATTGGATCAGTGGACAGACCGGGATGTGGAGCTAAAATTCTTTATGGAGACAGTGCATTGGAACAATTTCTTCATCAGACAAAATCAAGAGATGAAATGGTATGTTTCCTTTCCTAGTCTTTCTGCCAATTTATTCTTGTTCCTATTTAATGATTCGTTTTTAAGTTCTGGCAGAAACAAATTTGTTATTCTGGTCAACATCTGTCAAATGCAACTTTCGTATCATACTTGAAATTCCACGTGAGATCATGTGGAAAATGAAATGACCTGAAATTTAAAGTGTCCTAAAACTGGCACCAAATTAATATCTGAATCCTGAGTGTGTTACTATCAACAATCATAGCTTGAGAGGGCACAGTCAATGGCCATTTAATTGTAGGGATTTTCTTATGCCATTGCAGAAACTAGAAAGTATGTGCAATGGTCCCAATGGAATCTACTCTTGTTTGTTTGTTTTGAATCCAACTTCAGATGTTTAAAAGCATTTTCTGGAGTTCACATCCTATGGGACCTTGGCGAGAGGACTCTTTATTGAAACCAAGTGGCTTGACCTTGGTATGCGATTTGACCATCGTGGAAACTGCCCTTAACTTTGCATGTTGTAGCTTGTGGTTTTGTTTCTGATGAAATAAATAATTTATTTAGGTTGGGAAACAGGTTTACATTCATGTTGTTTAAATCAAATAATTGGCTTTGGATTTCAGGAAGAAGAGGCAACCAAGAGTGCTTCCAAGGGAGAATCAGAAGTTTCAATAAGAGCCGTGAGCTTGTAACTTAAATACTTTTTTGCTCTAATGTACATATTTGTTCATAAATTGTATTTCATAGAGTTGTAAACTGAAGGAAGCAGCTGTATTTATACAATCCAGATTCAAGGAATGCATGAGCATATCTTAGTTGTTGCTAACATGATGGAGGATGATGTTCATACTCGACTTTGTTTATCTTATATACTAGAGGGCCGGAAGGGACATGAAAGGGGAGCCTACAGGAGAGGACGTGGAGAATAATGCTTTTTGTCTTTCACTATATTTTTCTGCATTTCATTTAAATACACAAGACTACATAAAACAGAAGGAAAATAGACGATAGGGTGCCGACCAAAGGCAAAACCTGACAACTGCCAATTAATATGCCCCATTCCTATTGAATGGGGGAAATGGGAAATTGAATGTACAAATTTCATAGTCGCGACACAATTTTTAAATCAGTCTTATATAGTGGTTTTGTGTTCAATATTACATGAAGCCTGAACCACATTTGCAAAAATGTTCTCTGAAAAGGTACATTTTTTTTAATGTTGCATAAATTTATTCTCATTTCGTTTCAAATTATATGATTCCGTATAGGCTTTTTAAAAGTCAATTTCAAATATTTATAAATTCAAAATTGACATAAATTCATTTAATATATGTCGATACGAGTCTAAAAAGTATTAATGGATTTATTATCTTTAAAAATTAAATGAATAAAATTGATGGAGGTCACCTGTGCCTGATTCTATACCTGTTAGAATTTTACATTCTCAACAAGCACCTACAAATAACCTATTATTTTATTTTACATATTTAATTATTCAAGTAATATAGTTATGTAATTAAAAAAGATTTAATATATATATATATATATAGAGAGAGAGAGAGAGATAGGGGGGGGGGTTTCGGAATGGGTAATACACAAAACCCTTCCGGTTCAATACCCGTGTCATAATACCCACAGGCTTAAGATGGCTGTACTAGGCTTCAAGTTGCATACACCATACAAGCCTGCAAGAAAGAAAAGAAATAAGCAAAAGAAAAGAGGCTGAACATTCTGTGTAGTAAGAAACAAAATTCTACGCGACACAACCAGCAGATTCCAGACAAAAGGAGCAACTGATACTACATCTTCTCCATTCATATCCGACAATAATGCATATATGGTCATACATTGTGGGACTAATAGTGGTACAAGCAAAAGATTGCAGCTCATGCAACAATGTTGGAGCTGTGCAACTACTAAACCACTCTTACCATAACTTGGTATTTGGAATCATGAGAAAAAAATCTAACACTTGGATACTAGCACTATATAGCAAATAACAACTATAATTACTTTTCTGCTCAAACTTGATGGTTTAGCTATACTCAAAATCTGTACTCAGCATCACAACCCAAATCACATAAAAAATGGTGGCCAGAAAGGGACAGTTGATAACTAAAAACATATACAAAATGATCACATCACATGGTATCCCCATTCTATAAGCCTCGTCGGCTTATTCAAGTCTTTTCTATTCCCCCACTTTGGGGGGTTACAACCTTTACTCGTGTTCCCTTACTTTCTTTCCCATTGGAGATATGAAGCCAAAATAAATACAGTAACTTGCATCATCCTTTCTCACGCTTTGCAGCAACAACTTGACACATGGAACAAATGTTTCTTCACTCGTTACGAATAGAACAATACTTCTCCCATAGTGCAGGTGATTTTGATATTTCACTCATCAGATTCTTGAATTTATGACTACAATCTCCTCCACTGCAAATGAACCCAAAACAAAAGATCAAGTATTTGCAAGAGACACTACTAAGTGCATGGGTGTGTACGTGCATGCGTCACATATACATTTTAAATTTAATTAGCTTCATAGTTCAATTTTTGGCTTCAAGTCATCTTCAAAAGCACCATAAGACGGTTTCCAGTACCATTAACTAAATGGAAAATCCAAGGGGAATAAAGAAAAATAAATAAGAATGCACCAGATCAAAAATCTAGTCAAGTCCAAAAGGTATTGTTAAAATGCTATGAATTTATTGCATAAGCAAAACTGTCAAGCAAGGGAATGCACCCTACAAAAGGCATTGTTAAAATGCTATGAATTTATTGCATAAGCAAAACCGTTATGTGGCGCCTTTCTGGTCACTAAAACTTTGTGACCTGGGTGTTTAGATGGTGAAGGCATTTTCATCCGTCTCTCTTTTAACTAAAAAGTTCTACTAAAGAAAATTGGGTAGAAATGAATGTGTTGGAATCAGTTTGGCTTAATTTTCAGGCCACCCTCCCTTCGTTTACACATAATTGGTTTACAATGGGACATCCAATATGAGAATGGGCAAAACATGAGAATTGAAAAAAGAAGGTTAATTACTGAAACTGGTAAAATGGACCCGTGTCCATCTCTCTCTCTAACACACACAAAAAAAAACTCAATATTATTAATCATGGAAGATATAGTATTCAATGTATGTTCTTTCCTGCCCCAATCAGGCTACTTGAGTGAGTTCTTGGGGGAAGAGGGAGGTGAGGATGTTATTTCTTTGCAAATACACAATAGCTAAAGATCCACACCTGATACGATTCAAAGATGCAATTGCCCGGAGGGTACTCCGGATCATGTCTTCATTACGATCGACTTCCTGCTTGACAGCATCTTGCTTTGGCCTGAAATTAATAGTTTTCTGTAGAGGATCCACTAACGAGTCTAACACTGAAAAGTAATAAGTTGGCATGAGGTGCAGATAAATGTAGAACATCTGACATCATAATTACAAAAAGGAACTGGTGCACTAACCTGCCAATACTGCTGAAGGACACTTGTCTGCAAGTTTTGATAGGATAAGATGGCAAGGCATTTTAACATCATAATGATCTGAGGAAAACAAACAAAAATGAAAATAGTATAGAAGGGTACATAACCATAAAAAGGAGTCCCAAAGCCTCTTTAACACAGTAACTTACATGGCATTGTTACCTACTCAAAGATCAATAAATATATTAGAGAAATACTAATAGATAAAGTTGGGGCAGATATAAGCAAAAAAAAAAAAGGTTGGGGCAGTCAGCAGATACAAGAGAAACTTGATTCTTACTAATACAGTAGAGCAAAAAGGAAACAAAAGACGATCAATTTGTGGCCTATTTTGCCACAAAAAGAGTAGTAGTTAATAAACAACATTTGAAAATGCAAACCAACATCAGATTCCAGACAGCACCAGTTCCAGTGATATAAAATCAGTTAAAAAAGAGCTAAACTATAAATCTCCAAAAGAATATGGTATTGAGTGAATAACTCACCATCAAGACCAGATTTAAGATGCAGAATAATGAAAGATGAAGGGTTCACTTGATCAAGACAACTGCCCAACAATGTGTCTACACATTCAAAGGCTGCTTTCCTCAACTCAAGGCCATCATCCACAGTGTGCTTGAAAGGACCAAGGTCAACCGTTCTTATCAGTTCTTGCTACATAGTAAACACACAAAAAAACATGAACAAACATAATACTATCAAAAGGAGCATTGCAAAGAAGAGAACATAAGAAATGACGGTTATGGCATGTAAAGAAAAATAACAAGCCAACGCCTCCACTTATGCTTTTCAATTTTTGCATTCAATATTCTTCCACTAAAACTCTGACACTCAAACACAAAGCTTGGGGAGATATCATAGGCGCGTGTGGGACTGACGTGAAGTAGGAATCAGACATGCCTTAGTTACATGTCATAGTCCAAACAGTCGGGGAAGAGAGAATAGACCTATAATTCAGATTCAACATTGTTGTTCCCAACTTGATTTCAAACTTCTCATTAAGTTATATCAGTAATAGAGGTAATATTTGAAAGAGTTGAACAAACCATAGAAGTTGGCCACATAGAAATCTTAGGGGATAGCATGGGAGTAATCTTATGAAGATGCTTTGCAAAGTGGTTTGGTTTTTTCCCAACATTAGTCACTAAGAAATAGGGAACTGCAAACTATGATTCTTTGAGAAACTGAAGAGAAGAATTTTAATGACCATAAAACTCCAATTGGAAATCTTTTGTGCTCCCCAAAGATGAAACTTTTAAACTTTTGTATGATTGAGTCTTGAATAAGCATGTCTAGAGATTAAAGTAGAGGGACTACGAATATAGCAGACATGAGCTCATGATAACATAAGAGATGCTGCTGACTTAAACTAGAAGAAATATAATCTCAGCTGTTGCAAATAGGTTCTTTATCCAACCTAGTACTACAGCATAGGGTTAACAAGGAGCCAAATTCAATCAACTATCTCTACATATTGAAGTCTGAGGTTCTCTGGTCACCCAATCTAGAAAATGTCTTTAAAATAAGGAAGAGACGGCTGCTAAAATATTTCATTTTCATTCCCTTCAAAAACAGCTTTTATTGTATATATATATATATATATAAAGAAAATGTATTATAAACACAAGACGCCAAAAGGGGTGGCATCCCAATAAACGCCCACTGAATCCTCTCCCCAACTAAATAAGCACACTGCGGCCAAAAGAGACAGCAACAAGTCATCAACCTCCTACAACTCTCTACCCTGAAAAATGCCAATGAAAAGATGGTTGTCACGAAGTTAACCCATCCAAAATCTCATCAGAAACACTTGCCTCCCTATCAATGGCATCAAAAACAGACTATGGAACCTCATCCCCAAACATTCCTCACCCACTAGGGCTGAAAATGAACCCGAGTGGTTCGAAGCCATGTTCGAGATTGACTCGAAAATTTGAGCAAGACTTGAATTCAATACTTAAACGAGTCGAATTCGAATCCATTTTGGCACTCAAAACACTTATATGAGTTGAATATGAGCCGCCTAATTTTTGTTCATTCAGAGTATCGAATTTTTCTTACCTCATTGATCCCTACTCAATACAAGTTCGTTGAGGTAGCCTCATACAGTATCAGGTATACTCGATTTATTTAATATATAGTATTTAGCAATTAAATTCTCAGAGACTTTGAGAAGTGGAAAAAGTTTTTATGTTCCCCGTACATGTCCATCAATTGATTCAAGATGATAATATAATCTCATTAATTTTTTTTACAATGCTCGAGATCTAGTTTGAAGAGTTCAAATTTAAATTATTCCAAATAGTTGATTGAGTTAATTTTATCTACATTATCATAATTTAAATTATCTAGTTCTAATTCGTTTGTCTCAAATGCTCACGAGCAACTCGACTAAAAAACGAGTCGAGTCGAGTCGAACTCAAGTACAATAAAACGAGTAGAATTCGAATATGAGCAAAGATTGAAAAATTATATTCGAATTCGAGCACGAACCCGAGTACCTTTAAAAAAAATTAAGTAGAATCTGAGCAATATACTGTTAGACTCGACTCACAATCATTTTCATCCCAATCACCCACCCAAAATTCTCTCCAAAAAACGAATTCTCCGTACTTCACAAACCGCAATAGTAATTATAACCAGAAAACAAATCCTACGGAACCAATCCCTTCTTTTTGCCTTCCACAACCTGACATAATAGCAACCTTTTGGTATTTGAGCGTTTCACCCTCTCGTCTCCACCCCAAATCTTCTCACCACCACCTTCCACAACGTATTATTCTCCTCAACCGCCAAAGCCATTACTAAGAAGAACCTGTCAAATCTCGAATGCCTAATCCCCCATACTTATCAGCCACTCCCAATTAACCAAACTAGCATGAACGCCCGTGCGAGGCATGGGTATGTCATTTTTATGTTTTGTTATATTATTGTTTGGGTTAAATTTTATCCTACGATATACATATATATATAGTTAATATCCTCTTAAAATTTGTTTATATACAAGGTACTTACATTCATACTTAAAAAACAGAAATTCATAACAATTTATATTTTTTCTATCTCATTTTATGAGTTTCATTTTCACTCTTTATAGTTAATTTCTAAACATTGAAAATGCAAATTAATTTAAATATTACTCCCTCCACTCTACAAAAAGAATTCTCTTAGCAAACTTTATAGTTTTAAATATATATTTTGTTTCATGTTTACTCCTAAATTTATTGAATGTAGTTTTATATAGTGATTGTACAATATTGTAACTATAATTTTAAATTTAAGAATATTGTAATTAACATTATACCACCAATTAAAATGTAGATTCCTTTTATAAAGTGAATAATACCTTTATATTTCAATTATAATGACTCAAATAAATTTATTAGACATTAAGAGTTCATTGCATATATTTTTTTTCTTCTTAAATAAAATATTAAAAATCAGCACATTGTGTCTTACATTATTATTTATAATTCTGCTCTATATATATGGGAAATTTTATTTACCTTTTTTGTCAAAAATGCCTTAGTTGGGAAGGAATTATTAAAATTCGTGCTATGAATTTGATTTGGTAGCCGATTTAACTTTGACTCTCACTCCTTAGTAAAAAAACAATTTGGACTCTTTTTCTCACTCTTTTTTAAAAGTATCTCATATAAAGATGAAATATATTATTTTTTTAATAAAAAAACTCTTATTATTATCTCATAACTATATACTTGTTATAAAAAAAAGTATTTGCATAATCTAACTCAAATTAATGTAAAATTAGGAAGTAAATAATAACTAGGTTACTAACTTGAAATTTACTTTTTTTTATTTAATATTTTTCTCTACTTTCAATCCTCAAAGCATGATTTTTAATACTTTTGTGTTCACACCATATAATTTTTGAATTGCAATGTTATTGTCAACATTAGCGGTCGTATGTAGATGTTGCTATTGGTGAGACCCCCAACATTACTATTTCGAGTGATGCTAGGGTCTCAAATTGTCTCAAAAAGTGTTTCATTTGATGTGTCATCCATAGTTGTTAAGTCGTCGCCTAAGCGACGCCTAGTCGGCAAGTCGGTACAGAAAAGATAAGGCGAGAGAACGACTTGGACGTTGACGGAAAGGCAAGCGCCTAGACAAAAAAGGCGTCGACTTGGACAGTTCGGCGACGACTAGGAGGCCTAACCGGTTGATCGAGCGACTTGGGCTCAGAAAAAAATCTGAACTGGGTTTTTTAAAAAACGACGTCGCATGAAGATAAAAAATATAAACTAACCCTAAAAGAAAAGCTCGATCGATCGATTGAACTCAGAAGATTGACCGAGAGACGAGAGGCGAGAGGCGAGAGGCGAGAGCGAAGAAGAAACAGAGAGAGACTGACCGAGAGGAGAGGCGAGATTGACAGAGACGAGACCGACTGACCGAGAGGCGAGAGCGAAGAAGAAAGTGAGGTTGGCGGTTGGCGGTTGGCGGTCGGCCGAGCTTCTGTTCTGCTTTCCTCTTCCCCTTTTCCCCTTTTCTACTTGATACGCAGTTCTTTTTTTTTTTTAGCCTCCTGCCTGTCTTATTTGCTGTTGGGTCTATAACATTAGAACAGTATACCAGTTTGGCTTTGCATTATAACATTATAGCCTTTATGCTTTGCATTATAACATTACATATATATATAATAAAATAAATAAAAATAAAAAATATTATATTTAATATATATCATATATATTAAAAATAAATTAATATATATTTAAATAAACAACAAATAATATGTTAAAAATAATTAAATTTATATAAATTTCTATAGTTATTAATTAAATAATTATGATACCATAAAAAATAAGATAAAATAAAATAATATTATATACATATATTAAATAAACAAAAATAATAAAAATAAAATAAATACTAAAAAATAATTTTAATGATAATGAAATAAATACATAAAAAATAACTATGATATTAACTAAAAATAAATACTATATACACTTAATTATTAACTATATATAATATTTTAAATAAAATATAATATTTAATTAAATATGTATATTTTATATGTAGGATAGTTGCATGAAATAATTTGAAAATAAATACTATATACACTTAATTATTAATTTAATAATAAACTATATATATATATATATTATATAACACTATCAATGGGATTTAAAAATATATTTAATGTTATTCCATAGTGTTATGTTTTGAGTTTTAATGTATATGAAATTTTATTGCTAATATAGTTGTTATGTAAAATAAATAATATATAAATTGTACATTGTAAACGACTTGTCGCCATACAGACGCCATGGCGGTCGCTTTGTCGCCTAGGCGTCCAGGCAGTCGGCTACCGCCATGACTCGTCGTGGCGCCGTGACAATTATGGTGTCATCATAACATTCGTTGGATAAATCTTATGTGATTGGCCATACCATTAATTATGACACTGCCATGTTTATTTGGGACAAATTTGAAATCTCTTGCATTACTCTTTCTGAAAAATCGGTAAGAAAGATGATATTTGGTGGTGAAATCACCACGAATGTGAATAAAAATTATATTAGATAATTAAAAATGAAAAAACGAGTAGAAATTTATAAAGATATAAATTTATTGCCTAGTGAATTTATAAACAAAAAAATAAACAATAATAAACATGACTAGATGATGGAAAGTTTCCAGATTAATTGATATAGTCAATATTTATTTAAAAATAGTTATCCATTCTCATTTCTCAATAATCTCAAAATTGACTCCTATATTGCAAAGACTTTTACAGATGGGAGATTGACATATGTAACAAATAACAATCTCTTGCGGAATTAAAATTCCTATATATTACGAAAAAGTAACTTCACAGTGCTACTTTTTTTAATTGCTCTATCTACAGACAATGTTCTAAAAGGCACTAAGCGGAAGGCGGGAAGCGAGCAGCCAGGGGGCCTAGGCGGGGCCTAGGCGAGTGTTTTTATTTTAAGTCAATTTTAATATTTTATCTTATATTTATCCAAACAAAACAGTAATATAAAACAAAATAATCTATAATAAAGATGATAAAGACCTTTACTTAAAGTTCAAACACATCCATATTGTCAATGTCAAAGTTCAAACACATCCATAATGTCAATGTCAAAGTTCAAACGCAAACATGCAATTGTTAAAAGTTCAAACATATCTTTAACGTATTAATTTTATTCATAAACAAGATTGCTATTAAATAATAAAATTTAAAATTTCAAGAATTCAATTCAATATTAAAACTTAAGAAACTAAACATAAATTTAGGAATTATAGTGAATTAAACTAAATATTACAAATGTATCATTTATATAATTTGAAATTGGTACACGTTCAAAAAATTACAACTATAATAAAATTATCCAATTTTGATTTTATATTGTTCGCTTCTTGTTGTGATTTGATATGCTATAACATACATTATGAATATGATAAATCATTAGAAAAATAAATATATCAAGATCTGGTTTAGGGTAGTTATTAAAAAAAAACCTCTCCGTCTAGACCCCGCCTACTTTCCTAGAGGGATTTTTTTGCCGCATTGGCCTAAGTGAGGCGCCAGGGGGGCCTAGCACCTAGGCGAGGCGCCAAGGAAGGGCCTAGCGCCTAGGCGGACCTAGGCGGGATTTTTAGAACAGTGTCTACAGATTCTCCTTGTATAATATATATCTCCTTACATATGAGATTGCTTTTAGAACTTCACTAATGTTTGTCATATTATGGAGCCTTGGGTCTATAGGAAAACTCTGATTGAAGATAAATATTTTCATCTTTTTAATAAATTTATCTTATGCAAAGTTAGACATATATTTAAAAAATTACAAATTACTGTTTTAATTAAGTCGTGTTTGTGAGTTCTGTTTTGGACGGAAGGAAAAGTTCAAATTTGGAAAGAAGGAACTTTCCCTTCCCATCCCTCAAAAAAAAAAACTCACAAACAAGGGGTCGCTAATTCATAATTAACTTAAATATCCTAATTAACTTAAATAATCCAACCAACTCAACAAATATGAATGGTTGTATGTCTTATTTTATTTAGTAAATTATAGATAGTTAAAACTTTGTTGGACTCTTTTTCTATACTTTTTGGACTCTTACAGCCTGTTCGAGAATGACTTATAAGTTGTTTTAAGTTAGAACTTATAAGTAAAAGCGTTCGGCATCAATTTGACTTATAAGTCAAAATTAAGTTAAAACAAGTTATGAAAGTGTTCGGCTCATAATGACTTATAAGTTAAAATAAATGTAAAGATTACTAAAAAAGACATTAATAAAAAGAAGAGCAAAATAGACATTACATTTGGTCAAACTAACTTATTTTAAAATGACTTATAAGTCATTTTAAAATAAGTTATAAATACTTGTTTTTTTTACTTAAAACTCAACTTGTAAGTAGAAAAATAAGTCATTCCTAAACAGGTGAATAATAACAAATGACTTATAAGTTGGTTTGACTTACTTATAAATCATTTCTGAACAAGCTCTAAGTAAATAATTATCTATCTCGAGTAAAGATAAATTTATTTTTACTAAAAATAATTATACAATAAAGATAATTGGATGCATATATATATATATATTAATATATGTATATTAATTCAATTAACTCAGTCAATATATATATATATATATATTAATATTATTATCTAAGTTGACTCATAAGCAATTAAAAAAAATTCAATTAACTCAGCCAACATATATATATATATATATAGATGTTTATTTATTAATATTATTATCTAAGTAAACTCATAAACAATTAAAAAAATTCAATTAACTCGGTCAACATAAACATAGTTAAACTCTTACAACCTAGTCAACATAGATATTGATTATAACAACATGATACTATTTATGGTAGTAAATTTATGTGCTACTGTATTTGTACGTTCTTGTGGAAAGTCTAATTCCCACAAAGATCAATAATTATATTTGAAAAAGTGTTACCTTCAAGTTGAAGGCATTCAAGGCGACAAGGGGAAGGCAACTTTTGTAACTTCTACACTGTGTTCGAAAAGTCGGCCGAGGTTGGGGTCGGAGCATCAACGAGTCGACTAGGGCCTAATCCTTTGATTAGTCGATGGCCGACTTAGTCAGGTTCCAGTCGGCGACTAGTCGATAAAGTCGCCCAGTCGGAGTAAATAAAAAAATCAAAACAAGTCGGGAAAATCGAAAAAAGGGAGAAAATTGAAAAAAATGGGAGCGGATGAGATCCTTCTACCTAGAATAAGTAGTAGAAATGTGCGAGAACTAGATGAAGACGAGTTTGTGTTGGAAGATGATGACAACGAAGAGGAAGATGAGGATAATGATATTTGAGTCCGATGGAGAGCAAGTCTTGGAGCGATATGGAGAAGAAGAGGAGTGATTGACTATTAATTTTGTTCTACTTAGTTTCATTTGGTTAATTGGTTTTGAACTTAGAGCGTCGAACTATTTGGTTTTACTTGGTTTCTATATTTTTATTTGATGATTTGTGTTACTTATGTTATTCTACTTGCTCAAAACTTATGAAGGAGGAAGGAGAATATATATTTAAACAAAAAATTGAAAATCTGACTAGCCGATTAATCCCAGACTAATCCCCTAGTCTCTAGTCTTTAGTGCTATTCCGAACGAAAGCATTCTAAATTTTAGAATCTGAAGACAATGAACTCTCTCAAGAAATTAGTTGGCTCATCTGATGTACGTGGAGTGATTAGAGCTTTGTGACCTTCTTTTTGTAGGGATAAATAGAACTCTTGTTGGAGAATTTGATAAGTATGATATATCTTATGGAGTTGGGATAAGATTTTAACACTAAAATTTATTTTGAATATTTTTTAAAAAAAATTATAAATAAATAAGTATTCGTTATATGAGTCCACTCATGATCAACTGAATCTTTTTTGGTTGTTCTCCTTATTATATATAGTATAGATGATATTTGCCAGCCTCCTCATTGCTAGGAATTTGGCTCTAATAAAAGATTAGAGAAGAGAATAACCTAACCTCAACAAGGAATTGATGGAATCCGTAGAAATGTATAGAGCTTTATCTTAACATAATTTAATAATTCAACTATCTCAAAAGTAACAATTACATCTAAATTTACAATACTAAGGATCCAACTATTACTAGGACAATTTTTGTCAGTAAGGAACTAAAACTTCTAAACCATCACTTAATAAAGTTTTCTTCAAAAACCAAATAGAACTTTTAAGTCTTCTATTGTAAGCTGTCCCTGCTTATCATAAATATTGATAAATGAGTGTGATCTGCAGTTTTACTTTTTGATTCCATACTAACATGACAATAGCATTAATTTTATTAGCAATTAACAAAGGAATACAATAAAATAAGTCCCAAGAAAGCTACCTTACTGTAGTAAGGGAAATGATATTTCAAAATTAGAAATTATTTTTCCGCAAGTAGAAATAATATTTATATAAAATCATCCTCACGAATATCCCACACTTTTGAGGAATAGAACCTTATGAAAATATCACCCTTATACTGCGGGAAATAACAATTCCCTTGTAGTGAATAAGGCAAGTATGTGCTTCCATATATATAATGAATGATATCTGCTGTTTAGCATTTGATGTCATAGCAACATAAAGATAGAGCCACAGTTTATAAAGCATTTTTTTGGGTTGATCACTTTTACAGCACTGAATACCGGACTATAATAACAACAAATGAGGATTTTTTTTTTTTTAGAAAAGAAAAAAAAACACTTCCACTACACATTCATGCATATAAATACATTAGCTACTACACTAAGCCCATATTGGTTTTTTCTCGAGTGAGGACATATAGTAGCACTTACTATGTTCCAAATCAAAAATATAATGCTAAAAGGCCAACAAAATAATTTACCTTAATCACTGTTTGATCATAGAGAAGTGGCAATAACTCTGGAAGAAGGCCCTTGATGAGGTTTGGCTTGTTATGAGCAGCTGTACTCAATGCCAAGACAGCTGCACGCCTAACATGCTGTAAAAATAATTTGAAAATGGGATAGACGAAAATCAGTTATGATATTATGAGAAGATAAAATAATTAAATAAATCAGAAGAAACATATGTCCCGATTCCTGAGCCACCAAGTGGTATCCAACAACCTCTAACATGTACAAACAAAGACATGTGATGATTGAACAGTTTCCAAAGCATTGTTAAATACCCGATCATGATCCTTAATAAGCATCAGGAAAGATGAAATCTCAGGGAATATAATCTCATCTATCTTCTCTGGCCGCTCAACTATGGAATATTTTACAGCAATGACTACTGTTGCTCTAGTGAAAGCAGTCCGGTTAGTTAATCTTCCCTACAAAATATATACGCGCTATTAGTTGTTGGCTCTAACATGTTCAGGATACAACAAAATGAATGTCCAGAAAAGTACTAAAGCATCTTCACCCTAGTAGATGATACCTTAAGTGCAGGAACAAGTCTTGCAGGTTTAATAAGTGCGATTTTCCCAAGGCACTCAGCTACCACATTGCGGACACCCTCTTCCTCACTTTCACAGTGGTTAAATAGCAAATTAAGTATCTTTTCAACACTAGAATCCTGAAACTCTGCTTTATCCACAGATTGTCTAACTATGACCTGCAATGGCAAGTTTGGTCACAAGGAAATACTTACACTACAGCAATTTCACCCTTGACAGGACCTTCTAGTTCAAAGAGAATATCAGAATACCTCTTTCAAAGAATGGAGCAGTAGATATTGTTTCTTCTGCTGATTATCAATCTGGTCCAGTATAAATGGCAAATACCTCGAAAGGTTACCAACAGCAATGTTCCCAAGTGCATAAGAAGCAGCAGACTTTATCTCTTCAAAAGGAGATTGAAAGGATTCAATAACAATATTTTCAATGTGTGCATGCGAGCTCAAATCTTTCCTTCGTCCAATCTCCCCCAAACATAGCAAGGCAAGGTGTTGCTTGGCCTAAAAGAAAGACAGATGGACAAAAGTCATAAGCAGCAGTATTAAGGGGAAAAGATAAAATCAAGATGCTAAAATTGAAAATTGTCATAAATTATAGATAATTAAGTAATATAAATATGGTTCAGACAAACTTCCAATAGCAAGTTGGGCAGATTATTCATTCTCTCTTTAACATTAAAACATGTTGATTATGGAGGCAAGAAAATGATTAAAAAGTCAATAGAAGCAGTAAAATCAGTGGATGTAACAGTAAACTGCAACTATATGTATCAATCAGACGAAATGCAGAGCTAGCACAAACGACGCTTACAGGGAATGCGACAGCAGGGCATAACTAATGAACTTAGTATTTGTATTTTAATATATCAGTCCATGGAACATTGAATTTCAGATACTAATTGGTGCTGTTACGTGCATATCAGAGAACATAATGTGTAATGTGCAGAAACAAAAGCAAGTATAAAACATCTTCAGCCAATACAGGAGAAAGAAATACAGAATTAGGGATTTAAAAATTTGGAAGTTTCAGATGTGGGGATTTTGCAAGTAAAAGTCTACTAGACAACCTTTTAATACCTTTCCACTGTTTTTCCCTACATTGTCAAAATATAGAAGGAAATAAAACAGATTGCCAGATTACAACTTTATGTCTAATACAAACAACTAGCGACCAACTAAAGGAGAATTCACGAAGTAGAATAAATATTAAGACTATCAGAAATATTGTAAACTAAATCTAATAAACAAATTCCAAAAAACAAGCAACTTTTGGTAATGTACCAAGAATAACAGACTTTTTCTTTTTTTGATCAAAAATAACAGACTTCAGGTTCTGTTAATATATAGATAATTGTTCACGTGTACAAAAGACAGATTGCAAAAGAAGTTGTGGAAGAATGAAAAAAGAAGCAAGCCTTACCGAATTTGTAGCACTATCAGCTTTCAGGATGGCTGTAAGCATTTCCACTGTAGATGAACACTTCTGATCTCCTGCAGCTAGGCAGAGAACAGCTACACATTGAGCTATGGAAAACAGCGCCTGTTTTGCAACACTGACCAACTGGGAAGATGGTTTAGCAGTTGAAAGAAGAGAGTCCAGAAGAGTATCAAAGCTGGTGTTTGCCGAGTAAACCAAAGCAGCAAAAAAGCTTTGTAGAGCCTGTGGTATCCATTTGAAGAGGTTAGTTTACGAAACAAAAGTTTTACTTCAAAAATTCAACTGCTGATCATGAATGAGGTACTACCGAGAGGGCTTGTCCCTGGAGCAGTGAGCTTCTTACTAAAGTTAGTGCCTGCGGAAGAACTTTGTTTCTGACAGTCAAGCCAGCATTTGGTGTTGGCCTTCTGTCAGACATCAAGGTGGAGCAGAGCTCCAAGGCTAGAGCAGCCATATGCATGTCTGAATCACTAAGTTGAAATACAGAAAATACAATACAAATTCAAGAAAGCCAAAGTAAATCATAACCATGCAAGACTCAGAAGCAGCAAAAGAATTCACTAATAAGGAAATATGCAAATATATACTAGTGAACTGCAGTTGGGTAGGGAAAACCTAATCAAAGTTGAAAGTTCCACAATTATAACTTCATAAGCAGCGGAACCAATGTTGTCACCATAAGCAACAATCAGGGTATTTAGAGTCCCAAGCGTTGCCTGTCTCAGTGCTCGATTCGCCTATTCTCCAAGCAAAGCAAATCAGATCAAAACTATTTTTATCCAAAAGTAAAATATTCATAGAAAACCAATTTTCTTAAGATATTCAAATATTAAAAGATAGTTAGTTGCTCATACCTTCCTTAAGAATGCAGTTAGCTCTGCAATAACATGCTCTAATACACATGATAGATCTAGGTGCAGCAGGAGAAGCAGCAATGACAGCGAAGGCCTGTAATCAAACTCAAACTCTAGGATTTCAAAAACTTGCAGGCACTTAGATAATGCATATCATGTCTTCTACAAAAGAATTCACTTGTTGAAGGAGTACGACATGTATAGAACTGTATTATTTTGTGGATTAATTGGAGAAGGGGGAAACATTGAAATGTTATATAATCCTTCCTAATGTGACAATGAACAAAAATCAACGATCATGAACTGCCAAAAATAAAGTCAGCTTATTTAACTAACACACTACAGAATACAACTTGACCCTAACGCTAACAAGTAGGAAAAAACTGAGATTGTCAAAAAGCCAAAACCAACAAAGAATATCATTTACCCATAGTCCATAGATAACAAAAAGAGTTAGATTACTAATTCGTTAATAAGCCACTCATTGCACATATTCCATCCATGTCAGATATACCTACTCTTCTTTTTAACAGTGTAACTAAGTACAACAAGTAATAGTACTTAATCTTTCAACTGTTTAATATAAAATTAAAAAGTCAAATAGAAGCATCAACACGGAGAACAATTGTTTTGCCAAACAAGTAAACAAATCTTAACATGAGGTTCGAAACCAACCTTTACAGCTGTAAGTCGGGTTATCTCATTTCCCATTCGGTCCACTAGAACGGGAAGGCATGCAGGTAATTCTGATCTGAGATTATCACCAAATGTTGAAACAACAAGCCCCATGCAAGAAATAGCACTTTCCTTAACCTCCTGGAAGAGGATCACTGTAAGACAAAGTAAATTTGCACAAGCAACTTTTTTGTTCCAGAATTTTACTAACCTGATCTTGATCTTGGTTTGTCAAACGTGTCATGATGGCACTATAGATTGAATGAACATATGGTTTGAAGTCAAAACCATTACCCTGGGCAACAAATTCATTATGCTTCAGAAAAGAGCCTGATATATTTATAATATCATAAAGTCAAAAGAAGGTAAGAGTAATCTTACCTCAATGTTTGGACGCACAACACGAACAAGCTCCCCGCATACTCTTAATGCCTCAGCTGTAACTTTGTAGTAACGCTCACCAACAGCCGATAAAACAGGACTTGAAATAGCCTAAGATAAATTCAATGTATAAGCAGTAATTAAAGAACCAACCTTCACATACAACTATTCTTTAATGATGAAGATGATACTACGATAAGAAATCATGCATGTTCTAATAGACTATATCACTAGCACGAATAATTATATCAATTTTTTACCAATTTATAAGGTAGGTAAGTTCCACGGACTGAGTATGATAGCAAGCAATGTTAGGATGAGATAATCATGCATGTTTTATGAGACATTATCAATTGCGTAGAATTACCTACAATTATAGCAATTAAAATACAGTTCAAGTTCCAGGGGTTGAGCCTCTTGTAATAAACGGAAAACTCTGACGTGTAAAGATTTAAATCGGAAGTTACCAAGTTACATGGACTGATGGACTCCATCCCGGTTGCACACTGGCACTTGAAGAGTCCGACATGGGTATTCCTCAATTTTGCCAATTTTTTACACTAGAATGAAATGTCAAACACCTATACCTTGTCTGAGTGTCCATCGTCGAATAGTGGTACTTCAGGGAAAAGTAAACAGTCCATGTAATATAGTTTAAATTCGATTATATAAACCAAATGAGTTTAATCTATCATTTATCCTATGGGAATTTCTAGCTGGTCAGATACAGCTTCTATTACTTTAAAATGTCATACAATTGTCTTAATTTAAGATGAAAAACATTTAGGAAATACACTTCTATACTGTCTTAATGACTATTAAAGATATGGAGAAGAAAATATGGAGAAGAAATGCTATGTGTTACCGTAATGTAAGGATGGAAAACAGGAGGAGAATGTGAAGCTAACACTAATCTTGTAAATATAAGAGCCTCAATTTTCAGATTTGAGGTAGAGGATTTGTCCTGGAAAAGATTACAGAACAAGATATTAGAAATCACAATGCAAGCACCAGAAAATAATTTACAAACTCTCATTAAACATATAAAAGAAGAACTTTTTGATTACACATAAGGCCTTTTCAATTCCGGGAATAAGGGATCCAATATGGTCGGCAAGGCAGTCAGGCAAGACGACAACAAGTTCTTTCAGAACTGAAAATGCACCAACCTACAGATAAAGAATACATGAGTAATACTGGATGCTCATAATTGCAGACCAGTGTACCACACATTTGCATCTTTCTACCTTTGTCTTGACAGACTTCTCTCGCAACTGTCTATTTATAGATTTAACGACCTTCGGTACTTCTTGCTTCAGTAACCATCTAGGACTGCAGGAATGCCGAAACTCAGAATCAACTAAGCAATATCATAATATAAAAAAGTTTTAACCAGAAAATATTCTGTCCTGAAGCAAGAAACAAGCAAACACTGAAAGGACATTTATACAAGCATCAAATACTTTCTAATGTAGAGGCCCTAGAGGGAATCTTTGACTGGTTAGGGGCCAGAAATAAACATGTTAAAGTGTAAACAATGCATGAAAACTGAAATGTAACAGAAGGCTAGTGTACATACTGAAGCAGTTAATTACAATATTATATTGATAAAGTAAAAGGTAAAAGAAAAGGACCATATGTTCTTAACATAGTATTAAGTATAACATTCACCATACCATCTCAAGCTAACCTGATGAGGATGGAAACAGAAAAAACTTAATATTATTAGGTTATTATTATGTATTATTATTTATGGATGATTTCAATGTAAGTAGTATATTTAGTAGATAAGGTTAGGATATATATTTAATTATATTAGTAGAATACTCTAGAATATTAATTATTTAAGGTAGTAGATAATTACTAGGATTTTATTTCCTTATTTAATTAGGTTACTTAATATTTTACTTAGCCTCCAACTATTAGGGTTTTTCTATTTCTATAGAAGCAATTGTAATTCGTCATTGTTATTAATTATTGAATCATTGACATTATTGAATTAAGCCTTGTGCTTTGCAGCTTTTAGCCTAATTATCTTCTTTGAATCTCCTTTATTCTTTCCCCCACCTTTGTCCTACATCGGTACGTGTATCAAAAGATAAATTAGTACTGTGTATTTCTAGTTCTCAATACATGTTCAACAAAAGAGAACTAACTAAATATTTCCCACATAAACAATGCTACAGCTCCTTTAAAACTTAACATTTGTATTGCATACTTTTTTCCAGTATTAGAATCTTACAATACGCGATACGTATCGAATTGTCTACGATACATACAATTAAATACATATCGCAGATGAATTTAAAATGACACCGTATCCTAAGATTCGATACAATTCTTACGAAATGATACAATTCACGATACTTTTTAAAGTTGGCAACCAACTTGAATTTTTTTTATGTAGAACAAAAAAAATAAAAACAAAACTTTTAAGCGTTTTACCATTTCAAATAAAGAGGTTTTTTAGTATAAACATATTTTATATTGCTTGATGAGCATTTAATCACTATTTAAAGTTTTACATATTCTTTAGAATGTCAACTCTATTTTTCTCACGTCACTTTCTATAAGCAGATGCATAAATCTCCACTTGTTAATTTGAATTATTCTCTTTTGTTTTATAGATAAAAGGTGAATCTGAATTTTTGTTTTCTCTTGTTACTCTATAAAGATTACTAAAATAATATCTAATAAATCAATTTAGAGTATTTTGGCTACTATCTAAGTATAAAATTTATTTTTAGTCTATAATAATATTTACTTGACTACTTTTATATATAGTCAAGCTAATATAATATGCTTGATTATCCAATAATTTGTGTGTTTTATATGTTTAAATATATATTACCACATTTTTCATTTCATTTCTGTATCGTACGATACGATACATGAAACACGATATGGGGACAAGATACGATTCACGATTTGACAACTATGCTGCCAAGTTTAGTACCCACTAATTGTTAGACAATTCTTTCTTCCTTGAAGACTGAAGAGCAGAAGTTACCACATAAGCAAATATCATAGAACTATTTCTTTTTCCTGCAAATTCATAATAATATCATACAGTAATAAGAACTTGAAAGGGATGTTACAATGGTACAAGACACTAATACAAATATAAACAGCAGAGAAACTTGCCTGGATTCATTTATGTCATTCTGCCCTTTTGTAACATTTCCCGTTTGACGCAGTAACTCAGTAAATGTGTTGAATACATCCATCTGCAGTATAGTGAATCAGATAATTAGATAATCATACAGGGACTAGGGGTGAACATTGGCAGCTTATGTCACCCTTTACCTTAACATTTTCTTCTCTTTCTTTGAATCTATCAATCAACTTTGGACAAGCCTGCATCATGTAATAATTTCATGATTTTAGAGGGAATTTAGTGACCTTCATTTATTGAAGATAGTAAAGAACAAATGCGGGCCAACCTTTCTTTTTCTCTTTCTTCTCCTAATAGTTTAGGATGTTACTTCTTTGGTAAAAGAAAATGAAAAATATTTATTTCCTTCATAATCTGGAAATCCAATTTGAGATTAACTGGTTTATGGAAATAATTGGCGCTAAACTGGAGCAACCAGTGCACACAATTAAAAACAAAAAAAATTTAAGTGCAAATGATTCGATCCAGAGACTATCACCAATGCAGAGATTTATAACCTTTTCCAGTTAATAATTTTTTAGCATTAAACCTTTTGCAAATTATACCTCCTCGTATAGCTTTGAGAGCATCTCGGGACGAGAAACAATTAAAGCTGCCAAACATTTAGCAGCAGCCCTTCGAACTTTCCAGCTAACATCCTCATCATCTGTATATTCATTAGCACTCTCACTGCAAATCCATGAATTCATCAAAGATTAGTAAAAAGCCCATCATAATAACACAAGCAAGCCAAATAATAAAGTAAACAACATACTCATCCTCATCCTCTTCATGACTTTCATGATCAGTATCTTCCTCCATGTTATCAGTGAAATTAGGATCGTAACAAAGGAATTCCAGAGTAAGATGTAGAATTTCACTGCAGTAGGAGGAAATATCCCTGGGACACCCTAAGTAAAAAACTCTCCAAAGCCTGCAGTTAAATTAACACATCGTCACATATGGATATGTGGCAAACAGGAAAAATCCAAGAAAGAAACCAAATCCAGTAAGAAATAATGTTTTCTATAGGAAGAAAAAAATAGCATGAAAGTGTTCACATATACACTACCTGCAAGCTGTACTCACGTAGTTCTTCGTCATTCTCTGATGCACTCATACAATAGTTGATTAGCACAGGAACTGTATCTCCAAGATGGGGACCAAAGCGGTATCCAACAGCACGGCTAAAATATGAAAATTTTATAGTTTGCCAATAGAAGTATTACATTACTTATTTACATATAAAAGACGAATACATGAGCCAGAAAGAACAGAAGATATAGAAACTTGGTCTCAAAAGTGTAAGATAGTGTAACAATTGCTATCTTCGGGTAAGATAATAGTAGACTTTTAATTGTAAGAGTAGAAGCTGATTGAGTACTTGAGAGTTGGGAATGAATATGTTCAGTGCCAGTTGAACAGCTCACCAGACTCTAACATCTCTTAATTTCGGAATTATAATATTAACAATATACGTAAAAAAAAAAATCTTGGGTGGAGGATTCCTCAATAATACAGTTCTTTTATTTTCTCAATTGCTCCCCCACAACCCCACCCCACCCCCCACCCCCAAAAAAAAAAACTAAGTGTACCAATTCAGAAGAAAAAGTAACTCAAATCAGACCTCCAAAGCAAACACTATTATAACAACTATCTAGATATTCAGAAATCTCCTAGATTACGCGTAATATATGAGCTTTATTAAGCAACCATACAGTTTTGAGGCTGGAACTCCTATATTAAAGTTTGAGGGTCACGTGCAAAAAATAAGCAAGCAAATTTCTACTAAATTTTTATTTTTATAAGTACAAGTATCTATCAAATTTAAAATGAGAAATTGAAAGAAAATCCATGTGGACGATGGAACACTTGCAGAAAAGGACAAGGAAGTAACAAGCATATAACCATCACAGAAGTAACAAGCATATAACCATCACAGAAGTAATGCATATGTGCATGCTTACCTTAAAGCCCCTATCATCTGAATGTTTGTACGAGCCATTTCAGGTTTTGTTCCTTTACTTTTCAAAAGCCAAACGACTTCAACTGTAGCTTTTGCCAACAAATCATCCGACAAGCTTGAAGCCAACGAGGCTGAAAGGAGGGTAGGGGTTAGTTTAGCATTTCACAAGTGCCCCACAACATTCATCCATTGTAAAAGGTGTAATCCTAAAAGAAATACCACAACTTTTGGTCAGTTAAACTTCAGTCAATCTTACCAATACATGAAACAGTCTTCTTCCTGACACTGGCTTGATTGGAACTTAATTGTGGCAGCAGGGCACCTAAAAGAATCTCATGGTCTGATGCTACCAGATTCCCAAATTTATGCAGGACATCACACAAGATATCAAGACATACACACTTGATCTCTATGTTCATTTCCTGGGAAATCAAGGGGAAAAAAATTATATATTTAGAATCTAGAGAGTCCAACAAAAATCTTATATAGCAACGAAAAAACCCATTTGTTTGCACATAGAATTCCAAATGAGGGTGATGTTTTGGGTACACACATAATCCGGTAAAAGTTTTATCTCAACTGCAAAAGACATACCAGATACCAAAGTAACTCATTCCCAAGCTTATCTCAAACATGCAAGATAGATTAGAATAAGATATATAGCACCTAACTTTTTCCTTGTGATCTTAATCTGTTTCTTTATTACAAATCTGCTTCTTAGATGATTTTTTTACTCTAACTTTCCATATCACCAGGGAAAGAATATCTTGCCCATAGGGATAAGGTATGATTAAATTGGGAATTGATATCAATACCATTTCACAATGAATCAGTCTTGAATTTTTATATAACTTTATGTAAAAGAATTAGTGTTGAATTTGGAATAACTTAATGTAACAACTTTGACTGACTAGTGACTACCATATTCAAACACTAGAACGAACCTATAATTAGTTCAGGAAATTAGTCATGAAACTCAAAGAAAATTTATTTTGGACTGCACTTCCAGAGCATCTCTTGATTTTATACTAAGGATCCAGCCTATTAAGTTTTGCAATTCACCAGCAACGAGGATTGGCAAGCAACTTTTATATCTATGCCGTTAGTTTCCCCAATAATGGAAGAGGTTATTCATTCACTTTGTTTCCAAGTCATTACAATTGCCTACTCCTTGGAGAAAGACATTTCTAAGAAGATCTACTTGAAAATTAAATGTTACTACCAATCCCACATCACTTCCTCTTCAACTTCTTACTATTACTCTCTCCATTCCATTTAATTAGGCGTTTTAGCTTCTTTTTTTTGTTCCACAATATTAGGCATTTCCATCTTTCAAGGAGATTAAAAAAATTACTTACCTAAATTACCCCTAATAACTTTCGCTTTCCAAAAAAGTTTACAGCAGTAATAATGAAAGAGAGATGCAATATATATAAGGGCAAAGTTGAAAATTTACACTAGAATTAACCATTAATTAGTACTATTAATGAGACCCCTTAATACGTGTGTTGTTCTCCAAAACGTCTATTAAAATGAAATGGAGGGAGTATTAAACAATGGTGGAGAGGAAATGCATTCATCAAACCCATAGTCTGTTTTGTTACAATGAGATTGCATAATTATGCTATGCATTAAAACAAATTGGAAGCAAATAATAATGTTTAGTCACTCACAAGGCCAGTTATCCCTTTTATTAACTTTGGAGTGACCGAAACAAGAACAGATTGCGCCACAGATGATGTAGGAACCTCACAAACAATTGTCTTCAAAGCTATGCTTGCAATGTCGCGGTGCTGCTCTTTTCCATTTAGTAACTTATCGCATAGCTTGTTTGTCATCTCCAGAACGTGGTCCTCGCGTATTTTCTTCACCAAAGGAGCTAGACTGTGAAGTCACATAAGTAGTACGAATTAGAACCGGAAAAGAGCAGTACACCAAGTCACCATATGAAGTTAATGGTTCATAAAAGTCAACGATGTTGCCATCCAATTTGCTTTATGGTCCCTCCCCCACCCACCACCCAAAAAAAAGGAAAAAATACAACTCGCAAACATAACAAAAATTAAAAAACCAAGCACATCGCCACATTTACTCTCAATACAATTTAAATAAGTGAAGACACAATCAACAGATTCAGGTATTCCATCTCAGCACTAAAGAACATCAAATAATATTATTTTTTTTGATAAGTTAAATACTTATTGGTAAGTACTACCATGCAAACGCAATCCACTTGAACAAAACTTATTAAACAAGTCTTATAGCAGCTTCTACCGGTACCATTGACACAAGGTTGGCATTCTCAATAGTCCTGGGGTTTTATGGAAATTGATGTGCAATGCTTCTATCCAGATGATTTATGATCAAAACATAAAAGGAAAGGTTTATGTTTATCCACCAAAAATATGTCAAACGAGAACTATTTTCTTCAAGAAAATGAAAGGGAACAAAACAACTAAGTATCCTCGCACAAAACAAAACAAAAACTCCCCCATAATAATTAATAAATAGCCATAGAATATTAGTACAGTTTTGGCAGGATCTTTTAACTCCCTCGCCAAATGAAGTTTTGGGATGGATACCTTGGAAGGCTATTTGGAGAACTATAGCTTTGTTTGTGGTTGCTAGTTTACTATTGGCAACAGCTTTGGGAATTACCATAGCAAATTTAAGGAAATGAAGTCATTTCTTGGTCAACATGTGCAGCCAGAGGATAATTTGTTGATTCATTGAAGGGAAGCTAGAGTTGTGCTATAAACTCTGTTAACTCGGGGATCAGCTGAGATTTGCAGAAATAAGTTAAAGAGCTTTTGGCTTGTTGGAGGGGTGCTCACATGCTTGGGTAGAAAAGTGCTAGAAACATGTTGCATGCAGCTCCTATGTAATTAATGTGATGATGTGAAACACGGTGAATACAGAGAGAAAACAAGGACAGAAATGGAAATAGAAGGAAGTTAGTATTATCTAGAATATGTAAGATGCATCATGCATGTGAGTCTGTTAGGGGTATGAGTCTTTTTCCTTTCCCTCTTGTTGAATAAATAGGCGTGATCTCCATTTCCTAATTACTATATTGTTTAGCTAACCAGTGAAATAAGTATGCTTATGATGAATGAAAACTGAGTATGAGCTCACCATTCGTGCGACTCACTCCCTATCTCTTCTACTTCCGCTCCATTCATTTGGTTTCTTATCCCTTTCCTGTCTAAGTCTTGTCATCCCCTTCTCGTTGAAATTTTCTATTTCTCCCTCTCTTTCTTCTAATTCTCTCGCCTAACTTATCCTATGGTTACTAACTGTTTAGATTCAGAGACTCCATTGAAGTCTTGACAGATGCCACTGAGGGTGAGAGACGAGGGATATTTTATGGGGGTTGAACTCACAATTTCCAAAGTCGAAGATGTATGGTCATTTGCTTTTTTCTATTACATGAAGAATACTCATGATACAAGCACGGTTAAAAGTTTCGGCCTATACACATAAATTTAGATCTATTGGCGTTGTTTCCGCCGTTGCCAAACAAAACAGTTTTGGACCAAATAGCAAAGAAATTTTGGTGTAAAGAGGAAAAAAACCGCATGCAAAAAAAATTGTATTTAATACATTTTAATTAGTACCTAAATTGGTATTAAAAAAATAAAATAAAACATGTAATCAAGTTAACTACTTGTAAAATTATACTTATACTTAGCAAAAAAATAATTATGCATACTATATAGTACCTGAGTTAATTAGACTTTTAAAAAACGTGTAGTCATTTCACTTTGAATTTGAATAAGTATATATTAATACACATTAATAAAAAAAATTGTACCTATACAATACCTAATTAAGTATAACTTGAAAATATCTTAAGAATCTCCTATTCAATTTTTATTCAATGTAGCATTAGACACGATTGTGAGACGTTTGTTCTATCATTTGGACAGTGCTATGTGAACTAGATAGTGTTTTGGGTAAAATGCAATTTACCACTTGTGGTTTAGCTATAATTGCAAGTCACCACTTGTGGTTTAAAACCACCAATTTACCATTTGTCATTTACATAATGTTGCAACGCGAATCAAGACCCATTTTTCTACTAACTCCGTTAATGGAAGCTATTAACTTACCATATTACCCTTCAAACACACACCTATATGTCTTTAATATACTTTAGCTGACTCTCAATATGTATTTAAATTATATTTTTTATTACATATATATTATACAAAAAATTATTCTCTTACCTTTTAATATTATATAAAGACCTATCGATCTTCCTATAATTTCGTGAAAAGACCTAAATTTTTTTAATACACAACTGTTTTTCTATGTCAAATTTGAATCTCGTTTTACAAATTCATTTTTTCAAAGTATGCACATTGGAATTCTATATTTTCCCATATAATCAATTTTACGTCCCAAAAACAAATGAAACATGCATCATTCGAAGGCACTACTATTACAAATGGAGTGATAAATTCCTATCAAATCAAGTGATCAACACCTTTCACTTGGATGCATGGAAAACACTTCATATACCTGACATTTTTGACCACAAGTATTGAGGTGCTTTACATGACCACTGATATAAAGTAACGTGAATTTCAGTATAGCTCTATACAAGTACAGTGAACAAGTATGTTAACTTTTCTAGTGGTCTTTTTTCATCAAATACCTCTATCAATAACGTTCCCTTGGTTTAGATAAGTACAGTATAGCATGGAGGAGGTTTAAGGCAAGATATACGTAGTAATGTAAAAAAAAAAGGAGACGGAGAGAGAGAAATATACATTTTAAAAAAGTAAGTCTTTTCACCAAAATGAAACTTTTTTTGTAGGACAGACAGAATATTATTCTTTTATCTTTTAATATTGATAAATTAAATTTAATATTATCTTTAATAGCTAAATAATACAAAATAATTAAAAAAGTTATCTTGTGTAGTAACTGCCAATGAACTAGAAAAATAAAAAATGAAAGTCTTTTTTGTGTAGTAGTGGGTTATAATTCAGCTAAGGTAGGACTTTTGGACTTTGTAAATGGAATAAAGTCATTGTGATACACTTGCCGCTAAGTTAAATGGAAATGAGGTAATGTGCATGTTTAAGTTAACCACAAATGGTAATTTGGTCGTTTTTTAAACCACAAGTGGTAATTTGGTCGTTTTTTAAACCACAAGTGGTGGCTTACAATTCTCATCAAACCACAGGTGGTAAATTGCATTTTACCCTAGTGTTATTGCAAACTTAATTGATCCTTCATATTGTTCTTACTATCTAGAATTTTTTTCATAATGATTTTAAAAAATTTTGAAGCTCCTAAGTTGTGTAACGATGCGTAATTGCATATAGCCCGAAATTGGTACCGAGTTAAAAAATGACCTTCTAAAACATAGGCCATTACTGCGACTTTGAACCATAGATACAAGGCAACCCATCATTTAATGTGGGCAACAAAAAAAACTAGGTTTAAGCTCCACACCTAAACATCGAGTCTTTTGCTTGCAACTAAGGTTCGAAATAGAGCTCGAGGCGTGCGCCTCGTAGCGAGGGGGGAGAAGAATGGTGCGAGGCGGGCGCCTTTCTTGGAATTGGTGAGACTTGGGCCTTTTTTGGCTGAGGCGTAAGCCTCGTGGCGTCGCACCTCAAGGCGTCGCGAGGCTGTGCGCCTCAATTTGGCTTTAAAAAAACCCTAAATATCAGATTTGGTTTAATATTTCATTTGGGCTTACCAAGATTTGGCTGCTCTCCTCTTTGCGACTTCGTCTCTCCTCTTCGCGACTTGAACAGGTATCGCGACTTCGCCTCTTCTCCTTTTCCTCTTCTTCTCCTTCTCCTTCTCCTTCTCCTTCTCCTTCTCCTTCTCCGACTTCGCCTCTATCTTTTCCTCTCCTCTTCTGTTTTCATTTTCTTTATCTTTTCTTTTTCTGTTTTCTTTTTCTTTATCTTTTTCTGTTTTCTTTTTCTTTAATATCTGTTAAACTTTTTTAATTTTTGTTAAGGTTTTTTAATTTCTGTTAAAAATTTTAATTCCTATTAAGGTTTTTTTAACTTATTACCATATATTTGTTATATATTAACATATATGATATATTAACATATATTTTATATGTTGTGATTAACATATATTTAACATATATTGTATTCTTATATTTGGTTTTTTTATTACACACTTGCATTGAATTAAGATTATGGGTAAGAAATATCCTGCATGGAAATATAGCACCGTAGCCCCTGGAGTTGATAAAGCTCATTTATATATGGAATGCAATTTTTGTAAGAAAATTTGCAAAGGAGGGATTACAAGGTTGAAAAATCTGGGTAATCATAGTAACGTCAAGGCTTGCAAAAAAGTATCAAACGAAGTGAAGGAAGAGCTTGCTTCATATATGAAGAAAAATATGGACTCCAAGGAGGAAAGACAGAGATGAAGCTGAAAAAATACAAAGTGGGTCTTATTATGGTGGTCATTCATCCTTGGGAATGGGAGGTTCAAGTGTGGGTAGTGCCTCCGAGAGGGGAGTTCGGGGACCCATGGACAGATTTGTTGTGGATGTTGATGTTGGTGATGATGATGCTACTACAAGGCGTATCGTATTTTCAAAAGAGGCTCGTAATACAGTCTGTCTTGATATAGGTAAATTCTTCTTTGAAAATGGGATTCCCTTCAATGTTGCAGATAGTCCTTCATTTATAAATATGTGTCAGTCTATTGAAAACTATGGCCGTGCTTTGAAACCCCCTACCCCATACGAGCTTAGCTCTTGGATATTGAAAGAGGAAGACTACAAAGGCCTTTGTTGAGGAGGTAAAAAAGACTTGGGCACATACGGGGGTGTCAATCTTGTCGGATGGTTGGAAAGATATTAGGGGAAGACATCTAATAAACTTTCTTGTAAACAACCCCCATGGAACTGTATTTTTGAAATATGTTGATGCATCTGATGCAATTAAAGATGTTACTTTGATGTTTAAACTACTTGATGAGGTTGTTGAGAAAGTAGGAGAAGACCTTGTCATTCAAGTAGTCAGTGACAATGCATCTAATTATAAGGCGGCGGGGAGGATGTTAATGGAGAAGAGGCCACGTATGTGGTGGACACCGTGTGCCGCGCATTGCATTGATTTGATGCTTGAGAAGCTTGGAGAATTGCCTCAACATAAAAATGATTTGACAAAGGCAAAGAAGGTAATTACTATTATTATTATTTGGTTATAATTTTTTTATTCAATGAATACTTGAATTATTATTATTTTTTGATGAATGTCATTATGTAGGTAAGCAACTTCATATATAATCATGGATGGGTCTTGGCATTGATGAGGGCAAACACTAATAAAGACCTTGTTCGGCCAGCCGCCACTAGATTTGTCACTGCTTATTTAACTTTGCAGAGTATGCATAGTTTGAGACAGCCTTTGGAGGCTATGTTTACATCTAGGGAGTGGACAAATTGTGCTTGGGCAAAAAAACCTGAAGGTAAGGAGGCGAGAAAAATCATACTAAGTGATAGGAATTTTTGGGGTAGCGTAGGATATGCAATTAAGACCACAAAACATTCAGAGAAGGTGCCGGGAATGAGATTTTTATATGGTGCCATTGACAATGCGAAAGAAGAGATTACAAAAAATCTAGATAATGAGGAGGGGCCTATAAAGAGATATGGAGCATAATAGATGCTAAGTGGGATAATCAGTTGCATCGGCATTTGCACGCTGTTGCATATTATTTGAATCCTTGTTTTCAATATGAAGACAATTTCTATGCCAATACTGAAGTTAAGGTGGGATTGTACTCTTGTATGGACAAGCTTATTCCTAACGTTGTGGAAAGAGAGAAAGTTGATTTGCAAATGAATGCATTCCGATTGAGGCGAGGGTTATTTGGCTACACAAATGCCAAAAACACGTGTAAGAAACGTGTTCCCGGTAAGTACCGTTGATTAATGTCTGGTTATGCTTTCATTTTGATTAAACGTGTACCGGTAAGATTGATATATGTTTTAATATTATCCAGCTGATTGGTGGATCGGATATGGAGATGAAGCTCCGGAATTAAGAAACTTTGCAGTGAAGATTCTGAGTTTAACGTGCTCATCTTCTGGATACGAGCGTAATTGGAAGTACTTTCGGTCAGGTATTTATTAGATATCATTTATTAAGATTTTATGAGATCTGACATTGTCACTAATGCTAAATTACTTGTAATATAGATACCTACAAAGAGAAGGAATCGACTGTCCGCATCAAGGCTTAACTCATTGGCTTACATTATGTATAATAAAAAATTGAAAGATCGGCATATCAAGAAAAAGGCACTAACGGAAGAAGAAGATCCATTGGTTGTTGGAAATGTGTCATCTGATAATGAGTGGATTGCGAGGGGAAATGATGAAAATATCTCGGGACTGATTTCTGGAAATGATGATATAGTGGAGGGTGAAAGGACACATGGGAATGAGAAGACAGTTGGGAGAGAAGAGACTAATGTGACGGAGATTACACTTGGAGGGCAAAGGACTCAGGGAACAAGTAGTAAACAAAGAAGTCAAAAGAGAAAGAGAAACACTTTGCCGTCAAAAACTATGTCAAAAGGTTAGTGTCATTACTTAAGTTGCCTTTAAAGTGTTCTTTAAAAAAACATATTCATTTGGATTAAATATATATTCACTTGTTTATTTATAGATAAAGGGAAGGGATTGCAATTGGTTGATGAAGAACCTGAGTTTGAGGATCTTAGCACTGACAATGAGGAGGATGACATAGCTATTAGATACGATGATGATTCTATGGAGGAACGATGATGGTGATGGGGATGATGATCTAGGATTTGATCCATTATTCAAGCCGCTAGATACAAATGATACAATACTTACATAGTGATGGATGATCACTATATAAGTACTTGATGATATTATGTTGTTTTAATGTTTTGTAATGAACTAATGATACATTACTGTGACGTTGGTTATTTATGTCGACCTTAATTGTAATGATGAATTATTTTATGGTTTTATTAGTATTTTTTCATAATTTTTTGGGGACTTTTAGGTCTTTAAATCAAGGCTTCCGCCTCGCTCCGCCTCGAGGCTTACGCCTCGCATAGCCCCAGAGAAAAACGCCTCGTACAGATTTTAGCTTTTTCGAACATTGTTTGCAACCAAGATAGTTTTGTCTGCAAGCAAGAAGATCGATTGCAACCAAAATCTCAATTTTATAAACTCTCAATACTAATAATGGTCTAATAAAACTGGTGGGATTACATTGCTATTTAAATAAAAACAAAAACTCTAATGAAACCAAACTAATTACTATGTAAATATTTTAAAACCCTACTTAGTACTTACTATATATTAAATATTAACATCCCTAATTATTATAAATTACCTTAAATCCTCAATTATTTAATAAATACCTAATTACATCAATTTCTATCCAATCAAAGATTCAAAAGATCTAAAAATGTATGATTAAATCTTAAGGCTGCTTCTTTCCTCACCAACTCAAAATTTTGTACAGATTTTTTATTACCCTCTAACTTTGTAATAATGAAATGAAGTCCAGTGCATGATAAATCGTAAAACAGTAAGCTACACTTCAGTATTGGCTTACAGCCCATTTTCCAAGGCAAAGTGTTCCCAGTTTAGGTTTATTGGAACAGAAAAACAAGACGTCCAATGGTACTAAAACCGCCAAAAAGATTGTTGATTTGATCCTTACACAATTAACATATCTCAATCCTCTTCACCCCACACCTCACCACCGTCAAACAAGAAATAAAAAACAGTTCAAGTAAAAAATGGCCAAATGTGGTTTCAGAATAGAAGTGCAAACCATTTAATAGCTAATCCAGAAACATCGCCAGCTGCATCATCAAGCTGCTGTAGGACAATATTTGATAACTTTATCTCAAGATCATTGTCCAGCTTAAATCCTTCTTTGTTCAATTCATTTAGCAGATCAGAAGTTGCCATATATCTGTAATCTTTATCCTTCCCTGTCATCTGCATTATAAATTCGAAGAATTCAACGTAAAATGTGAGCAATATTGTAATACGACCATAAAGGCATAAATAGAAATCCTACCAATCGAATTGGAAAACTGAAAAGGAAGGGCTTCTACATAATTCGAGAATGGAAAGAAAAATCAAAGAAAAATACCTTTTCCAGGATACCAGTAATGGCTAAATTCGCCATCTTGAGGTACTTCTATGAACTGTGCTTTTTGCTGACTCAGAAGTTGAATATACTTTATGACATAAATATCTGAGCACAAGTTTTAAAAGAAAAAAAAAAAGAAAAGGTAAGACATGAAAGTGGCGACTGAGAGAAATTCCATATCTTACATATGAAAGTTGACTAGCCTAAGCAAGGTGTTAGTATTTGCTATTCACTACTACAACTCTGAAAAATGATATTGATATGATCATGTCAAAATCAACAGACTGCAAAAAAGTAAAAGTTGTGAATATATGATATATTTACAAAAAAATAATTAGCAACTGACCATAAAACAACAACTTAACTAGGAAACAATTAAAGTTTGGTTTTTATTTTTCTTTTGACAAGTGACTATAAAAAAACTAAAGCAGCATTATCGTCCACATTCCACCTATATATGGGTTCAATATTTATATAGGTATGCATATAAATATGCCACCCAATTCGACATGTCAAATAAAGTTTTCTATGTTATTCCCTTTCTAAATGCATAACTCTATACACAATTAATTCATACACCAAGAATTGTTGAAGTGACATAACTTTTCAAATAAATTCAACATTGCCACTGACAAATACGTGGGTCTCCATTTGACGCCTTTACACTAATATTAACTTACTATTACCTCCAGCCCAGTGGTAAATGTGTTTTTTAAACAAAAACAAACTTAAGTTTATATCATAGAATTGCAATAGTACATGGGAATCTCCAGGATCGCACAAACAATCAAGAGATAAAAAGAGAGAGAACTACAGCTGCATAAACAAAAGAACAAAAAATTGACAATGGCAATAAGTCATCAAACAATTTAATACATTAATGTTGAAACCCTAAAGGGTTTTTCTGATGTTTATTCAGCACAGTTCAAGCAGAATAATACAGTAAACAAAAATTAAACACAACAGACAATCTATGCATGTCTATACATATTTACATATATACATATACATATATATATATATATATTGTTAGCTTATAGTGTAAAAAACAGTGTGAATCGAAGAAATTAAAGACAAATCAGAGTATCGGCTTACTTTTGAGGAGAATATATTGTTGATACAGTCTCTCTAGATATAATCCGTACTTTCTCTCTCTAAAATTTGTTAATTGATCTGTATGTAATGTTTTTGAGTTTTTAAAACTCAAATTTATATATACCGATGATGACTGACTAGCTTTATAATGGCAGAGGCCTGTGACTTGCAAGTGAGAGTGAGACAGAGAGAGAGAGAGAGTCGAGTGTAAGATTCCTACTTGCGGGGTGGAAGCAGCTAATTCTCATCTATTTAACGGGTCGGGTTTCGGATAAGTAAGGGGCTCATGGGTTGGGCGGCTGGACCATGTATAAAGAATCATGTACTGGTGGACTTCGCAAAATTGGCCCAAGCCCGCACGCCGATTCGACCCGCCGATCAAAACGCGGACTTTGGACTTTATTTTTTTAGCCCATGAAAATTTAGGCCGTTTTGGCCTGGATCGTTTGGGCTCGGCCCGTAAATATGTCAAAATTTGGTCATAAATTCGTCAAAGCCCGCGGGCCGAGCTCGCCCATTAAAACACAGACTTTGGGCTTCACTTTTTCAGCCCATCAAAACTTGGGTCGTTTTATCCCGGTCGGGCCCATTTGTCAGGTCTATGTATGGGTGAAAATAAGTCGAATCGAGTATTGAGTTACTCAAATTTAATTTATAAAATTTATGAGTATAAATTAATGTTTGATTGAAGTTCGTTTAGTTATTGAGTTGATCACGATATCGAATCCAGTCTGATCATTTTGAACTTTTCGAACGAATATGATCCGAGTATTAATAGAAAATTATAATTTGAGAAACTTCGAGTAATTTATCGAAATTTAAATTTTACTCATATTTGAATCATTTATATTTCGGATCGACACTTTTAGTCGAGCGAGTACGAATCGAGTCTGAACTGTTTGTTCATTTAACAGTATTATGTATGGGTTAAAAGTTATCCCCTATAAGTTTACATTAATAAGTTTAGAGTCGTTATACATCTACAGCTACACTTTTGTTGTGAAAATAATATTTTATGTTGTAGATTTAATAATTTTCTTAATTTATCTTAATCCAACCCATATTATTTGGATAAGATTAAAATTATACTATCTCTGTCCTAAAACAACAATGTTACTATCACATAAAAAATGCTCATATACACAAATGCACATTATGGGCCACCGCCTGACATGTGGGACCCACAAATATGCATTATATGTATGTGAACATTATGTAAGCCACCATTATGTGATAGTAACATTATTTGTCCTAAAATACTTGATGAATGAGATTTATACCTACGAATCAATTCTTTTGTGGCTAAGTTATTGCCTGTTTTCGCTCTCTTAGTTAGTTGTTGTTTATATTTTCTGTGTTTTTATTATTATTATGTCTTAGTTGTGCTTTGCAGGTCTTTTCTTCCATTTCAGGTCATTTTGCTCTTAGAGTCCGCTCCCTAATGCCTCAGTTTCGCGCCGTAGCGCCAATGCTATGCAAAGCTTCTGTGATGTTGTGCCTCGCTTGAGCTGCAAATGGCGCCCCAACGCCATGTCCAACCTCATGCTCGCGCCCCAGCGCCGAAGTCCCTATACAAGGTTGCGTCGCAGCGCGACCTCCGGTCTTTTTGAAGTCACGTGGTGCCCCAACGCCACTTGCTATGCTAAGGTTCGCGCCGCAGCACGACTTCCGGTGCCTAAACAGTAAAGAGTCTTTAATGACATAGAAGAAAAGAGGGGCCTGGTATAAATAGAAAGCGAAGCAGTGTGCAATTAATATCGAAGATTAGAACTTCGACAGAGAAGTTATTGCAGCTTAGACTATATTTTATTTCTGTCACTTAAAAGAGAAAGAAGTTGTGCTTTAAGGAGGAAAAGTTATTGCACCCGACCACGGCTCAGTTTTTGCACTGTGAAGAGAAGATTTGGAGACAGAACATTTCTAAACATGAGTTTTCTTATTCCAAATCTTTCATTTATTTGTGTATTACTGAGTATGGTGAATGTATTAAATATGTGTGTTAGTACCATAGTTATGAACTAACTCCAGTTTTAGGATTGCAATGTAACCTTTGTTTAGCTTAATCAACTTTCTCTCCTATTTTATATAATGAATCATTTTAGAATGGGTTGTTGTATTTCTTATTTAATGACTAATTGCTTGATAAAGAAATTGGTATTGATAGTAATGAAAATTGACAAATGGACGTTATTATCTATCTCTGAATGCAACAACACTTGTTATGACCATGCAATTGGAATGTGTGCATAATATGTTCATAGGATAGACATATCCTTATTTGCCTTGTGCAACCTTGAGACTTATCTTAATGACCTTTACCTAGTTATTTTCACCAATAGGCATATTGTGATTTATCGGGCTAGGGATGTGCATTTGTCCTTCAATATAAGCTTATGCGTAATTTTTGTTATCGGTTGACCATTCTTTGATTCGTTGATAATTTGGAAAGTTAGGAGATTAGGCGATACATTAGGAGAATTGTAATCATATCTTGACCTCCTATCACAACCACTTCTCTTATTCTTCAGCTTTAAACATTTAGCTTAACCAACCATCTTAGTTTGCTTGTTTAGATAAGATTTGTAACGACTTTACCTTAGTATTTGTTTTCTTTTAAGACTTTGTCCTCGTGGGTTCGACACTTTACTTACATATATTACTTGTGGACCGCGTATGCTTGCGCGCGATTTGACAATAGCCAAATCGACCAACAATACTCCCTTTACTTTACAAAAAATGTCGATAAAAATACGGATCCTAACCCCTGTACATAGACAAAAAGACCCATAAAACTTCATTATTTCCTAAGATTGGGTTTGTGTGATGCCCCCAAAATAGGTCCATTCCATCCAACCCATTCTGAGTCGCCAAATACATGGTACAAAAAACAACTACAACTTTATTACAATAATTGTCATACAAAATACAACAACACATGCTGTGAGTTTGGATACAAATATATATCAATTGTGACTCGTGTCCCAACCGTAATGTGACAAATGTCCCATCAGTGTGACAGTATCTCACAGTGATACCTACATAAAGGTATAGTCAAAAACTGTTTTAGAAATTAGAATCTTTGAAAAGTGCTCAAGAAAACCTTCGTACATGGGAGGCCATGCTTCTAGGTTATGATAGATATCATATGGCCACAAAATTATCCTTGGTTGACCCAATAGACCCCAAAGAAAAATAAGAAGATTACTATCATATTCTTCCCAATGGTAAGTCTTCTCTTGACATATCATTATCTCCATCGTCTCTAATTGAGAATTATACTTCAAACAAACACCAAGATTATATAGGTAGTGCTCGTAGATATACTCAGCAAGTGGATGAGCACAACCCTGTCTTATGATGACACGAGGTTGCATGTCATTAGACATCTTGTATGATAGTGGCAAAACACTCTTCCAACGTTGGGTTCGCCTCACCCTAGTTGATTCACCAAATATAACTACTAAATGATGACCACCGTTCTATTCCCCTGTTACCCCTGCTCGACCCAGCTACACTCTTATTACCTGAAAAGGAATTGTGAAGCAAAAGGGGGAGCACAACTAGCTCAGTAAAGAATATCATTACTAAAGATAAATAAATTATCAATAGCCTTCAACAGTAATAAATCAGAGATTTACAAAATATATGGTAGATGATAAAACTTTTCAACCATAGTTGCAGCGGAACGAGCAATCCATTAGAAAAGTCAAATAGACCATAATGTCTATTATCTTCTCCATGTTAAAAGTCCACCAACAATGTTTTATTCCTGTAACATCAATCAACAGTTCCTTTCCACAATCATATGAATAACTCGTAATCATAATTGTGATTCTAAATTCCTCTTCGCACCCAGGACGAAGATAATTTTTATCACCTGTCTTTACCTGAAACATCAAAGATCATGGTTATACCAAACCACAGTTCCTGTTCATAATCATACTAATTAATCCATCTTTGCACTACGGGCCAAAGATATTCATCAACAGACCATCTTTGCATTACGGACCAAAGATATTCATCAATAAGTCATCTTTGCACTACGGGCCAAAGATATTCAACAACATGTCATCTTTGTAATACATGCCAAAGATATTCATCAACAGTTCTTATTTGCGTTACAGCCAAATATATTAATATATATAATCATTTCAAAATCTATATAAACAACAATTATAACCATGTTGATCAATTCACCTTTGCACTTAAGCTAAAAATATTCAATTGTAAATTTAATGGTCATGATCATACTAGTCACAATTCATCTTTGCACTACTGGCCAAAGAGAACCCATAGTCATGATCATACCAATAATATACCCATCTTTACACTCAAGTCAAAGAGAAATTTCTTCACCAGGATTATAAAAATGTTATATATGATAATAAAAACAATATCATCAAAACATGGATTTAATTTCAAGAGTAAGATTAATAAATCAACGATAATTTAGTCAAAAAAAGAAACCAATTTTGTCATGAATAGTAACCCGTGAATAGTAACTCATGAATAGTAACTCGTAAATAGTAACTCGTAAATAGTACTTTGTATTCGTACATAGTATCGTATACGTAAAAATGTCATATACATGAATAGTGTCGTATACGTGAATAGTGTTGTATACGTGAATAGTAACCCCGACTCAAAAAGGTAGAAATTTCACAATAAAATTCATACCAATAGTTCAGTATAATGATATTGAAAGAATAACATCATTATGAATAATATAACATCCCTTAATATCCCTTACCTCTAAAGAGCAGCACTTTTGACTGGATATCGGATGACACTGAAGGAAACTTACACTGAAGAATAGCAACTCGCCAAGTATCTAAATACTCACAAAATACACTCGATAATCTAGAGAGAAAAAAAGAGAAAACTTGTTTATGCTGTGATTTTCAATTCTAACTTAGCCCTCTATTTATAGAAAAATGTTAACACGCCGAAGCAGACTTAACCTGCAACCCGGTGACTTTACCTGCTACTATTCCCACCCACCACATTTGAAAATTCAATTGAGCACATTTCTCACCAACCAAAAGTGGGGCCCACCCATTTCTAGAATTTTCCAACAAAATCATTTATAAACCTAATTTTCGAATCAGTCACCTCTTAAAATTCATAACAAATCATTCGTTCATTTTATGTATAACATATCTAAAAATTATAACGATCCAACGGTCAGATTAAAAATTATAACTCACACAATAAAGCTGTAAGAACACCGATTTGATCTTTTAATACCTCTAATATGATAAAATACTGATAAAACACCTCAACATTAATTCCTTCATTTATAACCACATAAATAAATCCATCATTTATATCCGCGTCAAATAAATATGTTCTTATCATATAAATCAATAATTAATTATTCACAAATAATATTACAGAATCACAACAATGACAATCAGGCAGTTTCCAGGAAAGAGGGGGCTTTCCAATAAGGATTTCTCCTTACTGGCGCGCAATTAGGTGACCAAACCTCTCCTTGACATAACTTTCTTGACATTGACAATAATGTTATCTAATAATATTATTCAAATAATATGAATTATTGATCTGGTAATGGAAAATACTGTGCAATGACAATTATTAAATTAAAACAACAATAATATAAATATCAACACAACAATTATTGATTCAATAAAATAAAATATTGAACAGTAATTACTGTAACAATTATTGAGTAGTGTCTTCTCACGTAAGAATCAATAATTCAAAAATACTGTATAAAACCGTGTGCTACTGTACAACTACGCGTATTACTGTATTTTAACCACCAGGTATTCCAATAGTGTTAACGGTAACGATTACGCTGTTATTTATAAAAACTAAATTTTGTCATTTTCTTTATCCGACAGTTATTTTGTTATGGGGCCCACAAATTGTTGCGTCGTCGTACGAATATTCCCCGACAGAAAGAATATTCCACGACTAAACGAATATTCCCCGACAACAATGAATATTTTATAACCACTTGCGTATTTTGAAAAAAATTCATATATCACCCTTAACTTTAACCTTTTATCAATTTAACCATTTACTAATTAGGAAAATTGAATACTTTTATTTCATAAAATTCGAGGTCTTACAGTTTGGGTCTTTCTTAGGCGAAGAATTCCTCTTTTTCGAGGCTCGAGTTAGGGGTGTTCAACCGGTAAATATCGGTCCGAACCGGACCGTTATCGAATCGAACTGGTACCGAAAATTAATATAATTATATTATTATTATTAATAATAAAAAATTAAAAAACCGGTATATACCGGTACGGTTCGGTAATACTGAATTATAAAAACTCGATACTGAAAAACCGGTATATATCAATTTTTTTATACCAAAACTAAACTGATTATTTTTAATTTTTATACCGAACCAACAGATTCGGTTCGGTCCGAAAAATCAAAAAATCGAAAAAATCATTACTTTTGCCCACTCATAGCTTGAGCCATCAATGAGATCACTCTCGAAAATTCATAATTCTAACTTTGTGTCAAACTTACAGACCAACGAAAATTATATATAAAAAATATCTCATAAGAGTTGTTTAGACTAAATAATTAAATTTAGAATATTATAAAATGAGTATTTAACTCTCTAAAATATTTAAGTCAGGTCTACTCAATTTAGAAATATTCCTTATTTATTCATGCGGGAACTATTGTAGTCAATAATTTGGCGGGGTTCGGGGGTAGTTAGGCCCAATCAAAAAACGAGTATAACCGAATAATTGAATTATTTCGCTTATTCGGTTATTTTCTTTAATTCGGTTTTAACCGATTAATAATTCGGTATACGGGTTTGGATACAATTATTAAAATTGTGGTATTCGGTTACCCAAATAACCGAATAGATTTAAAAAAATAAATAAACTTATGAGTTCAGAAATGAAATGCACCTAAACCTAACTTCATGTAATATCAATAGCAAAGTTAAGATGTTAAAAACGGGAATTTACAGTAAACTCATACACTATATATATATATATATATATATATATATATACACACACACACATGTGCATGTACACAAAATTAAACTCACACAATTCACATATGTAATGATCGTATGTCTGGTTAAAGATATAGGCATTTGTACTAGAAGACCTGCATGTGATTTTATGTGATCCATTCTGTCCATCTGTTGCAGGCTCTTGTGTCTCCTTTGTATCTGAAGAGATAACTTGAACATTGTCTTAAAGTAAAATTGTTGTTGTGAGTCAGTTTTGCTGCGTGTTGTTGTCTTACTCTATGTTGCTAGATGGTGTTGTTTGTTTACATTTGATTGTCTCTTAATAGGTGCCTCTTAATAGCTAAGAGGCATGATATTGTTTGTTTATTTTTTTGTTGCCTCTGAATGCCTCTTAATCGGTAAGACAAAAAATGAAATCTTAATAATTAAGAGGTACCTCTTAATGAATCTTTTTTTGATATAAATATATTCAACAATATTATGCACTCATTTTTATTAAATTGAATATTTAAAATTATTAAATAAAATTTTACCCTTTAAAATGATAAAACAGTGTCATTAAGAGAGAACCTACTTTTAAGTTATCAAACAATTTTTTAGATTCAGACCTCATAATCATTAAGATGATCTAATTTATTAAGACATCATAATCATTCAGATCTTAATTCCCACGTTTATCAAACACAAACTAGACTTTGATAAAATGGAACTTAATTTCGGTTATTTACCGAAATATAAATTCGATTATTCGGTTTTTGGTAATTCAGTTATTTATTCGGATAGTAAAATTAAGAATTTTTCGGTGTTTGGTTATAACCAGATAAGCTATTTGGTTCGGTTATAACCGAATTGCTCACCCTTACGGGCAGCTCTCTCGAGCCATTTTTTTAATATTTTTATATTTTCGAGTCACATATATATATTTATACTATATTACAATGACAATATAATAAGTAATAATATATAATATATATATACATTATATTGACTCATAATAGATTTTTTAAATCACAACTGTTCATAAGTAAGTAATTCATTATTTATTTTTAAAAATAATATAAATTAGATTATTATTTAGTTTAAAATATTATAGAAACACCTAAAATAATACTTTATCTCGTGATTAATCAATATATGTTTTATTTTTTAGTTAATAAAAAAGTTTATGCATAGAGAAAAAACTATGTTTTATTTATTCATTATTGTAGGAAATATTTAAGTAAATATGAAACATCAAATACTGCATTGATTCTTAAAAAAGAAATATTCATAAACCCCAAAGGGTTTTAGTATCACAAATATAAGTGTAGAGGAACATATTTATAATCACATCAAACTTATGGGTAGGATATATAGTTTTAGTCAAGAAAATAAAATCCACATGCTCTTTCCTCTCTTTCCAAGGGTTTCTTCAATTCTCCCTCTGTAAACAGATATCAATACAATTGGCGCCCTAATTCTAATTAAAACCAATCAATCTGTGAAGAATCAATATATTTTTTTTCAATTGAATTGAAATTGAAGAAAAACAACAAGGAGAAATGCAAGGAGGCGTCGAAGAACTCAGCGTTGAAGAACTCGCTACCAATCTTTCTACTTACAAAGAACAACTTGAACAGGTACTTAGTATATACATCTTTATATGAATTTCGATAAATTATTGTATGTCCTTGCGCTCGAATTTATATATATATATATTTGTTAATTTGAGAAAGCAAATTTAGGGAATTTTAATTTGGTGTTTTGATTGGTTCCGTATTCTTAAATTATAGAGATTAGGAAGATTTGAATTGGTTAAATGAAATCTTCAGGCACTATTCTGTAATCAAGGGAAGCGTTTGTTGTTAATTTAGTTTTGATTTTTAGAGGGTGTTTGTGATAGCTTATAAGTGGTCAAACTTGCTTAGGGTTAAATACATTTTTGCCTATAGACCTCAGTTTACAAATGCATCGTTGGACTGCAAATTTTAAGGGTGAACTTAATTACAAAACGTGATAGAGCCGTCTGTGTCCGTTAACTATTTAACAGAAAATTGACGTTACAATACATGGCAGTATATTACATTACTTATGTGGAGGAGAGAGAAGTTCAGTCAGAGAAATAAATTAAATAAAATCCAATTACATAATCAACAACTAAACAAAATATAATTTAAACTACTTAAACATAATAAACAATTTAAATTAGTTAATTAAACAAACAAGCTTTACAAATAATAACAAACAACTTGAATCTGAATACATAGATTGTTGATACATAGATTAACATAAATACATAGATAAATCAGAAATTCCTTTAACTTTTCTCTTATTTATAATTTTTTTATAAATTCAATTATTAAATTGAATTCAAACTAAAAGAAACCAACTAATCTGAATCTGCAACCTATCGCACAAACAACATGTTCACCATCTTTTCCAAACTTTGAAATTTCATCTTACAACATTCAAATTTAGTGTTATGAAGAATTCATAAGTAATTCAAAAGCAACAATACCTCTGTTTATATCAATACCAGATATAGAACCCAAACATGGAGTTAGGAAGCCAATCAATACAATAAATAGTTCAATACTTATGAACTCCAAATGACGATATGGGCATGTATTTAGTGCAAGGGCAACAAACCCAAAATAGAGGAATTAGGATTTTCTTCTTGAGATAAGTTCGACTAAAGTGGATCGAAATCTCAGAAGAAATCAGTAACATATAACATCACCGCCTTAACCATAGCCACCACCGTCGCCCCCATAATCGCCACCGCCTAAACCGCCTCCATAACCTCCACCTTTATGGCGACCACCTCTGTAACCATCACTACGTCCATAGCCACCATCACGACGTCTACTGTTTATCAACCACCTCCACCTCCACCTCCGTAGCCTTCTCATTCTTCAACGTTGTGAATTCGAAGACTCTAGATATGCACATTAAAGAAGACAAAATAATTAGATCTGACTAGATCTTAATCAACAAACACAAAAAAGGATGTATATATCCATTCATATGACCAAAATTCGAAGATCAATGTTATTTGTTTGCTATTTATTACTTGCTTTAGGTATTTGAAAATTGAAAATTTGGGTTTTGCATGTTTGGGTTATTTTTATTATTATGATAGTTCTAATCATGTATGGAAGTGCTTCTAAATTAAATGAATCATGATAACGTGACAATGATTAGGATTAACCCACGTGAAATGAGTAATGTGGACTTGGATGTGGGGTCATTCTTTTATGTGTAATAGGTTTATGTTAAAAGTCAACTCATTTAACGGATTTTGTAACGATTTGACAAACATTTGTAGTTCACTGACTCGATTATTAAAATTTTCAGTCCAGTGATTCATTTGTAAACGGAGATCGAGTACAGTGGGAAAAAGTGGATTTAACCCAACCTGTTTATATTAGTTTTAAGAAGTAAAAAGTGTTTGGTAAACTGATTTTAGAACTGCTTATAATCACTTTTTATGGAAATAATCTGATTATTTGCCAAGTCAAATAATCAGGTTTGACAAGTATATTACTAATTTATGCCTATTTATTTTAATAATTCTATCAATTAACCGTATTTACTTTTCAAAACATTCATTTTTAGTAATTTACACTTGAAATAAGTGATTAACAAATTTTTTTATACCAAGCATTTTTCACTTCTTACTAGTTTAAGTGTTTTTTTATTTACCAAACACAAACTACTTTTTGAAAACCGATTATAAGATCACTAATCACATTTTTTTAGAGCTGCTTTGTTTTTTAATTTTTGTTGGTCTTTTAAGCTACAGTGTTATTGGGTTGTTTTTTAGCTTGTTAACACTTGGAAAAATTATTATTAGTCGTTGAACTTCTTTGCATCATCACAATCAATGTACTTTGCTTCATCAAGCTGAGAAGTACTAGAACTACCAAACTTAACCTCCCTTCGTCTTAATTGTAGTGACTGCCACTTAGTGATGCACAAATGGCCTGCAGCCTGGCCTTAATCTGACCTGAGCCCGACCTGGTCAAAGTTCGGCCTGGACCGGTCATGCCCGACCTGCTAGACCAGAACAGACCATGAATTAATGACTCGTATCTGGCCTGGCCTAGCCTTCCAAAAAGCCAAGCCTGGCCTACGGCCTGGTTTGTAGCCTGGACCGGCCTGCGACCTTATCCGGCCCAAAAACTTTAGTTGGGTCATATTAGCAAGTCTTTTTATAAGGAAATCCTCCTTATACTTGCAGCCCCTTTCAATGTGGGACTTAACATTTACAGGATAAACATTGGACTTTAGGATTGCTATTATAGAGTGAAGTCTTATGTTCAATTCAAGTTTAATTCGATGTGGGACTTTGAGATTATAGACTATGGGCCACTATTGTCAATGCATAATAAATGAATGAAATCAACTTGGGTGGGATTTCTTTAATCCATCTCATAAAGTATTGTTGAGCTAGAATAAAAAGTAAGCAACAAGTATTATTGGCAGCCACCAGCTAAGCTAATATCGTGACCTGTGCAAATCTTACTCCATCTACCTCTCAAAGAACAAGACCAACACACCCTCCCCCTCCATGTGTTTGATTGCGGTTTGAGTTCGATTTTATTCATTCCATTCACATGGTTTGGGTTTGAGATCTGGGAGTACTGAACTTCATATAACACTCAATTGTACTCAATGTAGTCTATATATGCATTTGTGTTGGAAGAAGGGTCTTGAGTTACTCTTCTTTAAATGTTTCATCGTAATATTGTGTGAATTACTTAAAGATTATGATTATAGCTATATTGTTTTTACTGTGTTTTAGCTTGAGATCTTGTACTTGTGTCTAGGGTAGTTCCAGTGTGCGTTTTCGGTATGAATTGGCTTCAAATTTCATTTTTTTATGGGATAAGTTCAAATGTCTAAAACTAATGCCCCTTTATGTGGATTTTACTGTTCGTCTCCAGATATGTAGTCACACAGGGTTGTATGATGGATCTGCTTACATAATTTAACATGGGTTTTATTTTTCTTTCTCCCAGTCTTTAGTTGTACTAGTTCTTAGTTGTACTATAGGAATGAGAGGCATTTAGTTCAATTGCATTTTTGTTTCAAAGTCCCACATAGTCTGTTAACATCTATTGTCCCTACTTTTCTTCTATAAATAGAGGAGAGGTCAAGTTCGAAATTTTCAAGTACAATGCACTTGAGCTTGTGTTGGGTTTGGCTAAGCATAGCATAGTCTCACATAGTCTAGTAAAAAGTTTTTTGTCCTTGCCTTTCTTTAATAAATGGAGGTTTGGCTAAGCCTGACATAGTCCTACATAGTCTAGTAAAAAGTTACTAGTAAAAAGTTATTTGTCACACCTTTCTTTAATAAATGGAGGAGAAGTTGAGTTTAATTTTTTTAAGTAGAGAGGACTTGGGCTCATTTGGGCCTAATGAGGCCTGGCTTGACCTGGCCTGTAGGCCTCAACAGGTCACATTTTTTGTTCTAAACCTGGCTTGGCCCGGCCCGGCCTGCAGTAAAAAAGTCAAGGCCTGACCTGACCTGGTCAACGGCTAAGGCGGCTTAGGCCGGACCAGGCCAGGCCGGCCTGTTGTGCATCACTACTGTGCCACTCTATTTTGTGTTGTCCCAGAAATATTAAGCGACTTTGTTGCACATATCAATGCACTTATAGTTCATTTTGGCTATCAATGTTAAGGGTATAATGGGGAAAAGGTAAAGTATTGGTGAAGGACTCATATTCCTTAAATAAGGAGACATAGTAGTAGACTGTTGACTGTAATACTTACCTGAATTGTGGGATTGTCATTCATATAACTTGGCTAAATAAAGAGATGTAGTAATAGACTTGAAAACTGTGATTAAGAAAAAGATACTCAAGTACACTACAATCTCGAGAATTTAATGGATCATGGAAAGACCGAAAGAGTGAGTTAAAAATAAAGGAAAAGGAAAAAGTAAAGAAAGTGAAAGGCACACTGAGTTTTAACATCACGTATGAGGTTGAGGTGTGTTGAAGTTATATGGTTAAAATTGTGTTCGTTTAAAGGATATCCTTTTCATTTTTTTTATCCTTCTCTTTTTCTGAGATCAGAACATATTGTAAGAAAATGAGGCGATAGTTTTTTTGTGAATAAATAATTCACAAGAATGAGCTTATCATCCGGAACCTGAGCCTGAAGAATGCAACATGACATTCCTGAAATACAAATTACATGTATGTTTGTTTAAATCCAAGATTAATCAAATTTGAGGTTGGACTACCCACCAAAAAAACTTGAGGTTGGAGTAGGGTAATTCAGCCCATCTCCATACTGACAACCTTTAAATGAGGGGTCTTTACCCTACTGTGATGGTGTGATAGACATGGGTAATTCATCCACACTAACATTGGAACCCTAAAAATTATTTAAACATATGCATATCAGCGTGATAATAATTTGTCTCCTAGTTGGATGGATTCATTAGTTTTGCATTCATGTTAGCTGATTTGGCACACAGTCCTCAAAGATACAAATATTTAGTATCTGATTTACTTTCTTAAATGCATTAAAGGAATTTATACCTTATTTCTTGGGATGGGAAAATTTCTAGTTGCTTTAACTTTTATACGGAATTTATTGGTCTTATTCCTCTTTGAACTATTTTTAATTATGTATCCTTCGTAACAAGGATTTATTCATTGATTATGGATCAGGTTAGGAGGCTCTTGGATGATGAGCCTGGGAACTCGGAGTATGAAGATATGGAAAAGGAGCTTTCAGAGGTGACTTTATTCTTTTTGGCCCTATTTATTAATTCATCCATTATAATATTCTTTGGATACGTGACACTTAAATTATTTTCATCACCCACAAATGTAGAGTAGAGCTTCTAGAGTTTGTCTGAGGACCTTAGTAGTTGAACTAATGTTTTTATGAAAATAGAACACCCTCTAGTAAATGTTAAAAGGTGTTCATAGAACTGATCAGACTTTGTTCTCTTTCTGTGTCTTTGTCTGCCTGTCTGTGTGGCGCTTGTGATAATTATGTTTGCTGAAACAAGTAAGTCTATAATATTTTTGTAAGTCATACATCAATTAATTGCAAATGAGTGAATGACATTTTCTTTATCCCTGGGTTCACAAGGTGAGTATTATTTTTTTAATAATAAGCCTTGCACACAACTCTTTGAAGAATCTGTAGAAATTATTCTAGAAAGTTAATCGAGATGTCCATCACTTGTATCTTGGTTCCTGTGCAGGTGTGCTATATGTCGTGATGGCCAGTTTCCTTCTGTGTCTCCTGATTTCAGATGTTCACACTAAGATTCTAAGTTCGACATCCATGACATTTAGCTTTTCTGTTGTGAAAACTTGTGATATTAATTATTGACTTGGCTAAATCTTTTGAGGGTGCAGGTAATCTCTTTGACGGAAGAACTCCTGGAAACTGCAAAGCAAAGCAATAAATCAGGATTGACTTTTGGAACAGATGCTGATGTATCTCCTAGTTTGCACCGTCCTGGAGGAACCTTTCAACATTATCTGGTAAGTCTTTTCTGAAGTTCACTACATATTTACTATTAAATTCAGAAAAAATACAAACCACATATTATATTTTTTACTTGGAGCCCTTCTTTGATTGAGAGATAGTTTGTCTATAGCATGAAGTCAATTCCTTTCCCTCTAGGGTGGTGATTGAAGCAATTTTGTACTCACTTTCATATTTTTAATGTCGTTTTTTGTTTTATCAATCAGGATTCAGATACCATGTCTGATCAATCGGACAAACTCCCTGTTGGCACTAAAATTCAAGCTGTATGGAGCGAAGATGGAGAGTGGTGACCATATCTTTTTCTCCCTTTAAAAAAATTTCTTATTTTTAGCAGCCTTTTCCCAGTTTTGCTTTAGTTTTACAGATTCTTTTCTTTTTCTGTGTTTGATTTAGTTGAATGTTCAGGTATGATGCAACGATCGAGGCACTTACACCAAATGGCTATTTAGTGTCCTATGAGGGGTGGGGCAATAAAGAAGAGGTATGTGCCTACAACAACACATTTGATAATAATCGTGCTTTGACTCACTGTAATATTCTCCATCATCATTTTTAAAAAAAAAATGGAATTTATCCCATCTCTTTTAGTTCTGTCGTCCTGGTTGGTATCTGAAATCTTCTCATTATGTTGTCTTCGACACATACTACTATATTTCCTTGTGCACCAATAAAGAATAATTATTTTTTTCCCTTGTATTTTCTCCTTGGGGTGGTATATTGTATGGCTGCAGCCTGCAAGTCAGTTGAGCTGTAGGATGTTCGGGCTTGGGTTAACTAAGATTCCATCCCAATCAAGCTCAGTTTGATTTCAGTTAAGTGTTGGGTTCTTCTGGTCAAGGACGGCTGATGGCTGTGCATATGCCTAAATGGTTCATGAGCCTGCTCAGCTTACGCTCATTACACAACTTTTCTTGTCTCATTAGACAACAATAATTTTTAGGGCTTTAAAACGATCCTAGCTACTTGAGCGACTTGTGATTTACTTGTTTAGGATTGTCCGATAACGGTTTGAAAGAGAAACAAGCCATAACTTACCAGATTTTTGAGCTCGTGGATGTGGTTAGTTAATTGATTTGTTTCTGATATATTATTCACGTTTTCCTACTTGCATCCTCTTTACTGATATTTGATTAAAACAAAATTGTTTACTTATAAGAAGTTATACGCAAAGTACAGTCTCTATTTGCTTCTACTTCTATAATTGCAGTTTATCATTGTTTGGTTATTTATTTGAAAGATCACATGGACCATAGTGTGGTACTGATTATTAGTACTTCCAGGTGGATCCTGCTAACATTAGGTCTTTACAAGAAGGAGCTGTCGATGCTCTTTTAGAAGCTGAGAAGGAAGCTGAGGCTACAAAGCTTGCTCTTAAGCGGAAAATTGCTCAAGCTGCTTCTTCTGATGCTGACTTCCAGTCACGAAGTTTACCAGCAAAGCTGCGAATTGAACCTGAAGACCCTGAAGATGTGGTGAGTATGTTTGTTTTGTTTTTGTGGTTTGCGTGGTGAGTATGCGTCATATCCAATTTTTGAGAACTGTTAAGGGACACGAGTTATACGATTCCCCCTTACTACTAGTTGTTTTCTAGGCAATTGATGCAATCAAATTACCTCGACTGCTTTATATTAAGCAGTTGTTGAGATTCGGTTGCCAAGTATAATATTGGCCCGACTCTGAGCATCCCAGTTTGGTGATTGTATGTGGTTCAGGATCTAGCTTCCTAACTTTATGGGCAAATGAAACTGGAGCTCCATAACTTCCCCTTGAATTTGGAGTGTTCCAATTTTAATTTTGAGTGACCTTCCTGGTTTTTCAGTCCTTGGAATAATGCCAAGTTGTGGCAAAATAGTTAGCTTTCTTCTTGTTTTACCTTGATAAATGTCTTCGATTATTTATGTGCTGTATTTGCCTTGTTATCTTCCCTATTGTCTACAGCAAGCCACCAAACGTAAGAAGATACATGCTTTCAAGTGAAAGATGCGGATGGAGCAACTTGAGGTGACACAGAATAAGAGGCAGAATGCTTGGCAACAATTCCAGACCACCAAAGGTCGGGCTAAGAAGGTATGCTCTTCAGAATTTTGCATTGCAAAATGTTGGTCATCCTAAAAGTAATGGCATTACTTTATATAATAGCTTGTAAGGTACCTATCCACGAGTAAATCTGGCAATACTGAAATTTTTAGGACATTAACTCAGTAAAACTCAGCAGAAGCAATATTTGTTATGCCCTACATTATGATGTTTCCTAGGTTCAGAAAATTATAGGATAGATAGCCAGCCATGTGTTGGAGGTGATGAGAGTGTCGGGAATAAAAAAAGGCAGGAGCGGAAGTAAGGGAAGGGGTAGCGGAGAAAGGAGGGAGGGATTAAAGCCAGTGTTCTAAAAGTCGCTAGTCGGTCCCATGTCGGTTGGCTACCGACTAGCGACTAGGGGATTAATCGGCTAGTCGGATTTTCAATTTTTAAAAAAATATATATATTCTCCTTCCTCCTTCGTAAGTTTTGAATAAGTAGAATAACATAAGTAACACAAATCATCAAATAATTTAATAATTTAATTTATAACTGAAGTTGAAAAAATTTAAAACTTTAAATGAAATATTACAATTAACTAAAAATTAACTAATTTAATTTATCCAACCTTTTCTTTAATGCTTATGCCTAAGCCTTATATCAGTATGCCTAAGACTTATAACAAAAATTAGTTTACTGCTTATGCCTAAGCCTTATATCAGTATTTAGAAGCTGAGAGAGAGAGACGAGCCGGATGAGCAGCAGGCGAGCATCAACAGTCGTCGTCGTCGGAGTAGCAACAGCCGTCGGTCGAAGATCCAGTCGTCGGCGTCGTCGGTCGAAGATCCAGGCGGCGTCGGCATCGTCAGCGGTCGAAGATCCAGTCGTCGTCGTCGGCAGCAACAGTCGTCGTCGTCGGCAGTCGTCGTCGAAGAAGATCCAGTCGTCGGTCGAAGATCCAGTCGTCGTCGTCGAAGAAGATCCAGTCGTTCCGATTTTCCCCGACTTTACCGACTAGCCGATTTGATCCCGACTAAGTCGGTCAGCGACTAATCAAAAGACTAGGGCCTGGTCGACTCGGCGAGCCTCCGACCTCGACCTAGTCGCCGACTAGTCGGCCGACTTTTAGAACACTGATTAAAGCTTTGAGCATCCATTGATATGACATGCAAAATCAAATTTTCGGAGATCCTAATTGATATCCAGTGATCAAATTTAAAGCCAATTTAAGAAAATATTATTTGACAAGAAGAGTCATTTGAGCAACTAGCAGAAAAAATTAATGGAGTTGGTGGAAAGTAACAACAATAACATGAAAACATCACATTATGAGTGCATAACATGTGCAGTGTATCCAAATTTTAAACAGAATAAAGAACTGTGGCACCTATGTACTAGCAGCAGGCAATTGAGCATTGCGTCTCCCTTTTTGAGGTGGACATCAGACATCAGATATCAGATACAGCTCAAGCTAGCCCTGGTTGTTGAAGTACTTGGTCACTTTTATGTCTCACTTTGGCTATATGGCATCATCCAGAACTATTTACTCTCTTAATGAGCAAGTTACTGGGTATGGGTCATATTCACATGAACTTTGCCCTAGGATTTCAATCTGTCCTTCCAAGCCTGACTATCCTAGGTGGCTAGGTCTTTGCATAAAAGTTGAGTCCAGTTCACCAAAGAGGTATCTTAGCAGCTTCCTTCCTAGCAGTATTTTCTAGTTTTGGCAACTATGCCTTGCATATATTCAGTCTGTAGTTAAATTTATCCTACAAGCTTCTCTCATCACAGTTTCTAAATAATTGCAATTATTTTATCAACGAACTAGTAATGTATCTTGATCTTGTTTCATTTGTTTACAAGTCCTGGCTTGATTAGCCTAGTGCAGGCTAAGTGGGTAACACCTGTTTACAAATTTCATTAATGTTCATTATAGTTTAATCTCCTGGCATATTTTCATTTTTGACTTTCTAGTAGAAGTACTTCAATTTAGACGTTGGAGTCTGTATCCTGTTCAAGATGGTAACCTGCTCTGCTGTATTTTGCAAAAAACGTGTCTAGATTTGCGGATGGTTTTCACTCTACGATCTGTAAATTTTTGTTTTTTTCCCACTTACATAGAGGTAAGGCTGCCTACATTCGGCCTTCCCCAGGCCCATCACCCCAAGTTAAGTCCGTGAAATAATGTTTGACATGTAGGCTATGATAGTGTAATCTAGAAGAAAATTGATTTACATTTGAGTGCTTATTTCATATTTTTCTATAACTTCTGGTTGTACTAATCTGGCATTCCCCCTCCCCCCCCACCACCCCCAGATTGGTTTCTTCTCGGGTCGTAAAAAGGAGAGCATCTTCAAGTCTCCAGATGATCCTTTTGGAAAGGTTGGCGTTACCGGAAGTGGGAAAGGTTTGACAGAGTTTCAGAAGAGGGAAAAACACTTGCATCTCAAGGGAGCAAATGCTGAGGGCACAGATGAGTAGAGATAGTTGAGGAGGTGCACTGATTTCCTAATGTATGTTATATATATAGGGTACTATTATTATGTTTTTCAGTCTGTTGCATTAGCAAATAGTCTTAGCTTTTATGCAGAAGCATTGTGCTAGCTAGATTTCCATAACAAAGGAAGTAGGTTCTGAACCTCAGAAAAGCTGTTCATTTCAACTCATGGGGTTTATGGTTTTGTTTTGGTTAATCAATATTGCTTCTTATCTCTAACCCTTTATAATTAATGATTGTAATCAGATTTTGAGGTGTTAGTGTTTCATCATCCGTTTATTGATTTAATGATGCACGTTTAATTAAGATACAATACAGGCATAATATGAGTAATCATTAAGATAATACTATTTTGATATTTTTATATGATTTTCTCCCTCACCTAAAGTGAGACCCACTTTATCGTGAAAATATGAGTTCCATTATCAGAAAACTAAACTTGCAGTGCTGGATTTATATATTATGAGTACGTAGTTTAATAGTTATTTCTAAATTAAGCTGGCCTTAGGCTTTACCAATAACATTAAGAAAGCTTTACATGAAAACATTTTTTTCAAGAATCATACTATACATAATATTAAATTTCAATTACTTTTAGAAAACATTTTTTCCACCAAATCTTTACTTGAATTATTTAGTATGAGCCTTAATAAATCTAATATCCCTTGTCCCCCAAAAAAACAAAAAAAAACAGAGAGAAGAAGTTCCTTCTCTTCCTCTCTCTTGATATAAATCCGGCTTGCAGTAATTATATCCATTTACTGTATAATAGGAATACATGTAGGTAGAGCTTTATGCCATGAAGGGGCCATGCATGCTAGTCTTTTATGCAACATTTTCAGGAGCATTGAATCAGTGGTGAAAGGAGAACAGGAATATATATATATATATATATATATATATATATATATATCCAATAAAATACAAATGATTTTGAATTTCCCGCTCACTCAATAAATCATCTGGGCCGTCCAAAGTTTGAGATAAATCCTATCGTTCATACATCTATCTAATAAAATACATCTATCTATCTAATAATATAATAATAATTTAATAAAATACAAATGACTTTAAATTTCCAGTTCACTCAATAAATTATTTTGGTCGTTCAAAGTTTGAGATAAATCATATTGTCCATATAGTGCCGGAGGCACGGGACCCAGCTAGTATATATATATATATATAGGGAAAAATGTATGTACACAGCTGTGTATTACACAGTAGGCTATGACGACGGTTTTTTGGGCTATAGCGACGGTTTCATCCGTCGTCATAGCTATTCTGGGCTATGGCGACAGTTTACCGTCGTTATAGCCCAAAAAATATGTCGCCATAGGTCTACTGTGTAATACACAGCTGTGTATATACATATAGCCCATATATATATATATATATATATATATATATATATATATATATATATATATATAGGGTGTTCCATCCACTGTGGAACAACCCTTTTTTTGGCCTATGAAATTTCGGCTGGAGCAACAAAAAAAAAATTAAAAAAATTTATAAGCCAAAAAAGAGATTGCTCCACAACATGGAATCCCTATATATATATATATATATATATATATATATATATATATATAGCAAGGATCAAGTGCATACCCCTTATCTTACTTACCCGTGCTCACCCCCTTTAGCGACGGTTTTGGTCATACAACCATTGTCTATACTTTTAGCGATAGACAATATATAGTGTCGCTAAAAGTATAGACCACGGTTGTATGATTGATCCGTAGCCGGATCCAACGCTAAAAGAGGGGTGAGCACGGGTGAGTAAAATAAGGGGTATGCACTTGATCCGGACCGTATATATATATATATATATATATATATATATATATATATATATATAGAACAAGGATCCTGTCCGAGAGTCCGGACAGGTCCTAAAATCCGGACCAATTTTTTTTTTTTTGCTTTTTTTTGAAACAACTAAAAAAAATAAAATAAAATTATGGAACTGAAATTTTTTCATAATACAGTGTTTTGGGTGTGTTTTTAATACCTATACCAACCAATGTATGTATAGTCTGCCCAGACTGTACAGAAATGTTTTGGTATAGTCATCCAAATCACGCCCAAAACACTGTATTGTGGAAAAATTTTAGTTCCATAAATTTTTTTTAGTTGTTTAAAAAAAAAAAGCAAAAAAAAAAAAAAAAAAGTCCGGATTTTGTTAAAATCCGGGAGTCCGGACCTGATCCGGACTATATATATATATATATATATATATATATATATATATATATATATATATATATATATATATATATATATATATATATATGGGTTCCATCCACAGCAACCGGTTGTTGGGAGCAACCCATTTTTGGCCAGCCGTAACAGCTTGTTTATAAGCCGATACAAGCTGTTACGGCTGGCCAAAAATAGGTTGCTCCCAACAACCGATTGCTGTGGATGGAATCCCATATATATATATATATATATATATATATATATACAGCGGATCCTGTCCGGGAGTCCGGACAGGACCTAAAAGCCGGACCAATATTTTTTTTTTTTTTTTTGAAACAACTAAAAAAAAAAAAAGTTTATGGAACTGAAATTTTTCTATAATATAGTGTTTTGGGTGTGTTTTTAACACCTACACCAACCAATGTATGTACAGTCTGCCCAGACTGTACAGAAATATTTTGGTATAGGCATCCAAATCACGCCCAAAACACTGTATTATGAAAAAATTTCAGTTCCATATTTTTTTTTAGTTGTTTCAAAAAAAAAGAAAATAAAAGGTCCGAATTTTGTTAACATCCGGGAGTCCGGACCTGATCCGGACTCTCTCTCTCTCTATATATATATATATATAGCTAGCCAGCCAGCATCATCATTTCCCTTGGTATATTTTTAAATGGATTCACATTTCCATGTCTCTCTCTCTCTGACATAATTGTTTCTTTTTGACTTTATATTTTATAAGCTTTGAGTATGTTACAAAAACTTGCATCACATCACAACATATACATGTAGTTCAATTTATAGTTAACTTTGTTAATTTAAAATTTTCTTTATAACACATCTTGAGTGTTCATTCAACGATCTAACGGTTTAATAGAGGTATTGTAGATGAGACAAATATCTAAAATATCCTTCTTATAAAAGTCTTTCATCCGCAGTATTAAACTGCAGACGCTAAGTATTTTTGGCTAATAGGGAAACGACGTCGTTTTTAAATAAGTACCGTCCGCAGTATTAAACTGCGTATACTAAGTATAAAAGATTAATTGGCCAATGACATCATATTGTTCAAATTCAATTTTTTTAGTTTTCAAGACTCTGCAGTATTATACTGTGGATGTCAAATAATCTACGATTTCATTGATTCATTTTACGATTGTGAATCAATAAAAACTAAAATAAAAATATATGTTTACTTTCTCTATCTAAACTCATAAATCGTCATCTTCTTCAGATCAAGAACATAAATTATAATTATAATTTGTTTATTTATATATATATTATATACAAAATTCATCGTACATACGTATATGATAATTGTCTGTTTACTGTTTATATATAAAATTTAAATTTTGGACAATTCAACCGATGTCTTTGACTTCGGAACGAATGACTTCGGGAGATCATCAACGGATGTCTTCGACTTCGGAACGAATTAGTTTTTTGTTCTAAGATTTACTCAGTACATGTCCTTATTTTAGATGCCAAGTGAAGTAGTGTTTAATAGGATCCATCGTGATTTGGAGAAAACTAAAGAAAATTTGAATTTGGTTCATACTTAACGTCCGCAGTTTAATACCTTATTGAAAAACGACGTCGTTTTCTAATTGGTCAACCATACCTAGCGTCTTCGGTTTAATATATTGCGGACAAGAGATTTTTACAAGGAAGGGTATTTTGGCTATCTGTCCCGTTCGGAGTATTATATAAACTGCGAATGAGAACTCTATTAATCATTCGATTTACGGATTGACAATCACGATGTATTGTAAAGATAATCTTAAATTGACAACATTGTCAGTCATGTTTGCCGCATCTAGTTTGTTGCATACTTGCATTACATAAATTATTTGTAGCGAACTGTCCCAAACTACGTATTTATAATACAATGATCATGAATTACAAAATTAACATTAATATAAGTGGTGAACTGACAAAATTATGATCGAATATATATATATATATATATATATATATATATATATATATATATATATATATGGTCTCCATCCACAGCAACCGATTGTTGGGGAGCAACCCCTTTTATCCAGCCGTAACAGCTTGTACCGGCTTATAAAAAAAAAAAAAAATTCTAAGGCCGGTACAAGCTGTTACGGCTGGATAAAAGGGGTTGCTCCCCAACAACCGGTTGCTGTGGATGAAAACCCATATATATATATATATATATATATATATATATATATATATATATATATATACACACGGTCCTCTTCTTTAACGAATCAAATGTATATATTAAACCAAAAACGAATCGACTATAGTGACACTTTTTTCGTCGTTATAGCATATAAAGTCGATGACAGAGTTGTGGCGACGGTTCGAATCGTCGCTATATCTCAAAAAATTATCGCTACAGTTAGCCGATTCGTTTTTGATTATTTTTTTTATTCGCTGAAAAAGAAGATTATATATATATATATATTCTGAAATGAAAGGTTACGGGGCTTTTAAGGAACAAAATAGCAAACGCACTAGCCAAATGAAGCACTACAAAATTTAGCAAAAATTAAAATTTAAAAAAAATGAAGCAGTACTACTAATGGTTACATTTCCCTTTTTGTTTTGTGATTCAAAAGAGAGAGAAATAATTAGGTCTACTCCATGATCCAACCAATGACAGAGCAGTACTAGAGGAATCTAACAAAAAGAAGAATGCAATGGATCTTGAATGGATTTACACCTAACTAAATTCATTGCTCTTGGATCCTACATAGCTAGCTAGGAACAACACCTTAGGGGACCCTTTAAAAGGGCATCTTTCGCCTCTTCTAATGTACTCCAAGCATTTTGAAAGTTGAAACACACACACACACACACACACACATATATATATATATATATATATATATATATATATATATATATATATATATATATCGCTGCAGGAATTAATGATCCTTCTTCTCCGACATGCTTAAACATTGCATGCTCAATTTTTCATAAGTGCAGTTGTTGAAGCTCAGGATGTCAAATGTGGGGCTGTGTTTAATTTTTATTTAACACCAATCCCACTTTTATTAATTTATTTTTTCTCACAGGGAACATATCCGTTTACACGCCACATTTGAACTATCTTAGATTTTTTACTATTTTCTTTTTTTCTTTTTCTTTTTCTCTTTTTTAATTATCTATATATATATTGTCTTTTTACTTTTTTTGGAAATTAATTTGCAGTCTATCTCAATTAATATGGGATAAAAGACGGCTTTAATTTAAGTGAGTGGATACATACGTGTATATATATATATGCATCATTTGTTGAGATATATAAACCTTATAATTAATTTAAGAGAAATTTCATAACATTAATACAACACCTAAAAGGTGTCATGATTATGCATTAATGCATGACATCTTATAATTTACACAATGAACATTATTTTATTCTCTATATATCTTTAATACGTACATGAAGCTTTTATATATAGTGAATGTTAAATAATTATAAACCATTCACTTACAGGCATGATATAAATTAATTAATATATAACTGATTATTAATTTTTCATTCAAGCTATACCATCATCCCCAACAATTTTTCCAGAATCACAGTAGTGTACTGCAGTCTCTCTCACAGACGGAGTACCCTTAGAATACCACCTAGCCCAGAATAGATAATTCACAAAGTTGATGAAGCTCAATCCAGCCAAAAACCAATAGAAAAGATCCAACCTATCATTATTCAGATCATTCTCACCAATCCAACCGCGATTCGAAGAAGTAGAAGTGATGTTATTCACCAGAGAAACAAGCACCGAGCTCAAATAAAATCCAAATGAGTATGAACAGTAAGTCATGGCTGTTAAAAAAGATTGCATCCCTTTTATGTTCTGCTTGTAAAAGAACTCAATCAACCCTATTGCCGTAAACATTTCTGATAATCCGAATATCAAATACTGCGGTGTTATCCAAAAAATGGATATGATTTGCTTAGATTTTGTAGCTGCAACCCTTCTTTTATTTTCCATTATGGCAGCTGCAACCATTGAAAAAGTTGCCACAAATAGGCCAAACCCTATGCGCCTTAAAGGGGTGATACCGGATTCATGGTGGGTGATTTTTCTGGCGAATGGGACCAAAAAAGTGTCGTACAAGGGAACCAAGAAGATTAGGATGATGTAAGGGATGGCTTGGAGCGAAGCCGGAGGAATGTGGAAGGATTTGGTGAGTTGTGTGTTCATGGAACTTCCTTGTTGGACTGAGAATGTTTGGAGTTGTGCTAAAATGGTGTTGAAGATAATGGTGCATGCAAAGATGGGAACAACTGTGATTAGGGTTTTCACTTGCTCAACTTGGTTTATGGTGCATAGTCTCCATGGACTTTCATTCATCGTGTTGTTTCCTTGTTCCATTTTGATACAAGCTTTGTCTAAGAACCTGAAATTTTGATGCATATATAATAATGAAGGATTTTGTTACAATTATATATATGTTTGAGAATGATATATATATATATATATATATATATATATACATATATATATATATATATATATTGAATAAGAATGTCTAAAATTTGTGAAGATATATCTTGAAATGAAGGCAATTTGCTCAATTAATATCACATAATTTTTCTAGGAGTGAAAGACAAGAAAAATTAAAAGAAAACACAAATTAAGATTTTTTTTAACGATGTCTAATTTTCCCTTTTAAATATAAAAGCAATAGAATTGTGGAGTTTTTATTTTATTTATTATTATTATTATTATTATTTATCGTATACGTATACCTTTTTGTGGGTATGTCTCAAATTTTGAGTGTTTTTACCAAATAAAACACCAAGTGCAATAGGTAAGAAAATCTTCTTGTGTTCATCTCTATATCGTGATGAGAGAAAAAGAGTCACGCAACTAAAAAACTAGTGTGTGTGTGTGTATATATATATATATATATATATATATATATATATATATATATATATAGAATGAGGATCCAGTCCGGTCTCCCGGACTGGTCCTAAAATACGGACTCAATATTTTTTTTTTGCTTTTTTTTTTGAAACAACTAAAAATAAAAATTTATGGAACTGAAATTTTTCCATAATACATTATTTTGGGTGTGTTTTAAATACCTACACCAACCAATGTATGTAGAAATGTTTTGGTATAGGCATCCAAATCACACCCAAAACACTGTATTATGTAAAAATTTCAGTTCCATAATTTTTTTTTTTTAGTTGTTTCAAAAAAAAAAAAAAAAAAAGGTCCGGATTTTGTTAAAATCCGGACCATTTTTTTTTTGAAACAACTAAAAAAAAAATAAATTTATGGAACTGAAATTTTTACATAATACAGTGTTTTGGGTGTGATTTGGATGCCTATACCAAAACATTTCTGTACAGTCTGGGCAGACTGTACATACATTGGTTGGTGTAGGTATTTAAAACACACCCAAAACAATGTATTATGGAAAAATTTCAGTTCCATAATTTTTTTTTTTTTTAGTTGTTCTATCAAAAAAAAAAAAAAAAATTTTGGGTCCGGATTTTCTCCCTTCCGGGAGGTCCGGACCTGATCTAATTTCTATATATATATATATATATATATAACGTGGAGGCCGGATCAAGTCCGGATTTCCGGATCGGACCAAAATTCGGATTTTTTTTAAAACAACTAAAAAAATAAATAAATAAATTATGGAATTGAAATTTTTTCATAATACAGTGTTTTGGATACGTATAATAAAACATGTATGTCCAAATCAAGCCCAAAACATTGTATTATAGAAAAATTTCAATTTTATAAAATATTAATTTTTTTTATTTGTTTTTTTAAAATAAAAATCCATTTTTAATCAAGTCCAGAATGTCGCACCTGATCCGTTCTGATATAACGTGATTTTAAGACGCACGAAACTAAGTTTATAAATTTAAAATATTAACATATAATATAATATATGCATGGTATACCAAAGAAGACAAACATGCATGCATGAAAATATAAAGGAGACCGACCAAAATTAGTGTTAAGAATATTACCTAAATCTCCTCGTGTACAGAGGATGGCCGACATCGTACGATATGATGACATTGCTATTTGGCATCTTCCTATGACTTCCATGAAGCAATTGTGGATTAGATGGACAAACTATCTTTCTCTTATAAAATGCAGCCACAAAAACCTGAAAATAATAAAACAAAAACAAAGGAAAAAAAATTATTATTATAAATTATAATTTACTAATTTTTTGGTTTATAAAAAAATTTGTATTTTCAGTTATATTTATTAGTATAAAATAAAATAACAAAATGGTAACTCTATATAATTTATTTATCACGCCATTATTATTAAACTAATAATTTATTATTTTTTTAAGGATAAACGTGATAGAAAATTATATCATTTATATTTAAATTTGTAAATGAGACGACTATGTGAAATGAAAGGAATATTAAGAAGCATGAAGACAACTAGCTAAGTTTTTCAAAGCGATGGCTCTTTATGGTTGGTCATTAATTTACTTTATTTTTCTAATTATAAGCATAAGGGAAACAAGAAAGGGTGCATAAAATAATGCAGAATGATCAAACTGTTCTGACCACTATATTGAAAATGAAAAGTAGTTTGAGACATTATTATTCCATTCAGATTGGATTTACAGGGACACACTATATATATATATATATATATATATATATATATATATATATATATATATATATATATATAGTACATGATAAGATAAAATTAATGATGTTATTGGCTCATTTGTTGTCTTATTATTTACTTAAGTTTTTACTCATAATTGGCTACGTAGTGATATTTTGAGAGATTTTTATAGCGTAATGTATGCAGTGAAAACTTGTATTTTTTTTATTTTTTTTATCAAAAGTTGTACATTGCACTGAAAAATCACTTGAAAGTTGTGCCATTATTGCTACATTTTTCATATTGAGAAAGACAGAGAGAGGGTTTAGTTCTTACTTGAGCAATAGGGGTTAGGATGCTTCCTCTAGGAGGCATATTCTTATAAAAAATTGTACCACAAACCAAGCTGATCAAGCCCAAAGCCATGGCAGCTGCTGAAACTCCAAACCCTACATCCATCCCAGAATGAGTTTGGAGCCAAACTAGAAGAGTTAGGGCAACAAGTTCACCCATGGAGAAGGCAAAGTAGGCAGCATTGAAGTAGGTGGAGAGCTTCTTGGACTGTTTGGGGTCATCTTTGTTGAACTGATCAGCACCATGGGCTATCATATTTGGTTTTACACACCCACTCCCTAGTGCCACCAAGTATAGTGCCACAAAAAATATTAAGGCCTTGATGTCTTTTGCCTCCACACATTGGTCTCCATCAGTTATCATGCTGCATTGGGGTGGCTTTAGTTGGGGAAGATGGGCTTGGACCGACAGCAATATGAAACCCTAATAAATCCGAAAGAAAAAAAACATATATAATTAAACATCTATGTCATATATGATGAACAAAAAATTTCAAAAAGGTTTTTATACATTAAAATCAACCCCTTTTTTTTAATTATAAGCTTCAAATTAAATAAATAATGAAACTTTTGAATAAAAGTTATGCACATCAGCTAGCCACTTTTAGTGATCTTTTTTAGAGAGATGTAAAAGTCGAATATGACGTAAAATTAAGCCGAAGATGAAAGAGCAAGATTAATATGAAATTCATAGGGAATAAATTAAATAAAGAAATTATTAGGCTTCAATTCTTACAGAAAGTTCAACAAAGCCGAAGATGAGCATGGTCCAAAAGCAGCCAAGATAAGAATCAGAAAGGTAGCCTCCAAGGAGTGCAAGAATAAAGATGGTTCCTATAAAGTTGGTGACAATGTTTGCAGATTTTGACAATGGAAAGTGCATCTCATTTATCACATATGTAATCAAATTGTTCCCAACTGCTGCTATTCCCATTATCTCAAATGTTTGAACCCCTGCAAAGTACGTACGTACGTAAATTAATATTCCATATTTCACACACCATATATATATATATCATTAAATTAATAAAGAGGAGAAATTGAACAAAGTTCGACGAGTTAAGAAGAAGATTATTTACCAAGTACAAAGGTAGCAGCTCTCATTCCACCATGCTTGCTAGGGTTGGAGGGTTTGCCTCTCCAATCAACACTAGTAATCTCTTCAGACATATTGTTATGAATATTATTATTAATAATATCCGATGATCCCTTGTATTCATTTCTTTTTGTTGCTTCCATCTCCATTAGCTTAAATACTCCCCTCGATCACTTCTCTCTCTCTCTCTCTCTCTAGTCTATAGATAACCTTAAGTAACAATTCCAATGGGAATCTAATTTTAATAAGAAGAAGAAGAAGACATTTTGAAAATAAATACTTAAAAAATAAAAGCAAACAAGCAAGCTGCAATTATATATGATCAATCTTGCACAAAAGAACAAAAGAAAAACTGCAACATTCAGACACCTCGATCTATTCTTCACACAAAAACAAACATGTTAATTTTGTGCAGGCAATTGAGAGGCGTGAAGGACTTGTCTCTCTCTCTCTCTCTAGCTGCTGAATTTGAGGCAAGAGGCTCTACTTATTCTCTTTCTCATCACTCTCTTCCTATTTATATATAAATAGATTTCTCAAAGGCCCTACTAGCTACTACTCTCCCATTGGATTTTTGTGATGAATAATTACCACCACTTTCTTTTTTTTGCTTATTAATTCCTGTTTAGATAGATTGTACAAAATTTTATTAAACCACTTAATTAACTATATTATATATTTGACTCTGGTAATTTAATTATATTGCTATGATGTTATCAACGATATATTGAACCAGGAAAAATAGAGAGAACGTTGTTAATATAATAGTTGTATTGTTATATTCTTGCACATAAAATTCTGTGTGTAGACATTTACATTAATAGAATCACATGCATATTGTGAAAAATAATTACATAAAAAATCTCTAGGCAGAAATTATGGGATTACAACAACCTATAATTAAGTGATTACAATATATTTAAATGTGTGATTTACAAAGGACTAAAATCATGAGATTGCATGGTTGTCAAAGAAAGAGATATGCTAATTATGGGATGTACGTACTTCAATGGTAAATATCACAAGAAAATCTGTATTTACATTGCTTTGAGATGCATGATTACTGAACAAAATTTAACCACTTAATTAATTAACTATATTATATATTTGACTCTACTGATATATATATATATATATATATATATATATGGTATGATGTTATCAACTCAATAAACTAGTCTATAATATTGTTTAATGGCAGTCCAAAAACTGTTTGACATATGCTTGCTAGTCCAAAAGTGTTTATAGTGGATTGATGGGATGAAGCTTCTTTTCTCTTTTCTTTAACTTAATTGGTGGTCCATTACTCTCTCTTATATTAATTTATTTTTTCATAAAAAATGTCTTAGAAATTTAACTTTTCTTCCCATTTTTCTGAATAGCTTCTACAAGAAAGAGAAATTAGCTATGAAATGTATGGATTCGGTTAGCATGAAGTTTAATTTTTGATAAGTTGGTCAATTGACTAATAGAATATTGACACACATAGAATCTCGCCTGCGTGTCAGCACTCTATTGGCCAATTGATCAACTTACCCAAAAATAAACTTCATACTAACCACTTCCGAAATGCATGCCTACTAATTAACTAACTTTGCTTAAGAATAAATTAATTCGAATATCTAACCATGCACACTTAATAAAGAGACATTGTTGGTGTACCTATCATCTTAATTTTGATTTAAAATAATAATTAAGTTGACTTGAGCATTGCCATCAATTACGTGCTTCAAAAGATCGATCAAGCCTTAGATCGATGTTGATTTGTTATTTTGTTAAATTTGTGAAGATGAAAAGATGATAATTTGAAGAATACAAAAAAGAATTTTATTTAATAAATAATTAAAAATTTTAAGATGTCATGTTTAGTCCATGCCCCTATCAAGAACTTCCAATTGATATCTTGATCTAGAAACAACAATATGCAAATCTGTCCAACTTGATATATATATATATATAACTGTTTAATTTTAATTACTAAATAATAAGTAACAAGAATACTAAGTTCAATTTTTATTTTGGTTACTTTGTGTATGTGTTGTTCTATTTTTGTTAATTTGCACAATATTATTCACAGCAACAAGTCAAGAGTTAGGCGCGCATTCAACGATATCTTAGAAATCTATATATCTCATTCAGGATTTGCTGACGATGCGAATATATATGCTTCCTTTATGTTGGGTGGCCCTTGTTAATTTAGTGTTTGATATCGTGAATTGGGATGGTCTTATATATATATATATATATATATATATATATATATATATATATATATATAGGGGAATGATCCATAGCATATATTTGCTATGGATCAAAAATGGGCAAATAGCATCTGTACCTTTGATAACAAATATGAACGGTAGGGAATAAAAAGAAAAGCACGCCGTCCGCTAGTATAACTAGCAGACTGAATTAAAAATTTTACTGGACAGTTATGTCCCGATCAACGCAAACTCAGCAAAAAAAAATTAAACCAATCCGTTAGAGAAACTAAGTTGCTTCTTCACTCATGGGTGTTGCGATTTCTGCAATTTGGGTGCTGCGATTTCTGCGATTTGAGACCCTAGTTCAACCAAATCACACAAAGAAATAAAGGAAAAGGTGATCTGAATGCTGAGATTTCTGCGATTTGGAACCCTAGTTCGAGGAATTGGGGCAAAATTATGGTGCTCACGTGCTGGCAGCTCAGAGTCTCCGTGATCTTTACAAAGAGTTCATCAAAGAATTCCCTATAGTGTCCATTGAAGTTCATTTTGACCAAGATTATTGGAACTCATGGTCTTCACTGCAGTCATCAGTCAATATCAGAATTGTAGGCGATGACTTGTTGGTCATTGTAGGTGATGGCTTGTTGGTCATTGTAGGTGAAGGCAAGTATGAGATAGATTTTTTACAACTGAGTTATATATATGTACGCTTCATGTGCTTCATCACTTTTTTACTTTATTAATTAAAGTGAAAAAGTAGGTTCTTAATTCATTTGAGCTAGATAGTTAACCGAAAAGAATGCATTTCATTGAGGTCACTGACACATACATCTTTTCTTGGCTCAATTTTTCTTGGCTCAATTTTTGTAAATATAATGCAAGTAATTAATCATGGTTGCATGTTTTACAAATTTTTACATATTTACTAAATTTGAATAATTTACAAATTACTTAATTAAAAATATTTGTTATTTATAAATAATATTTTAATTATTGATTGTTTAGTTTATTTACCATATAAATGAAAAATTAAAATATTATATCAAAATAAATAACCAAAATTAAATAATTTTGTAATTAAATAATCATACAATACCTTCAAAATCAAATAATTTTGCAATTAAATAAATAATCAATACAAACTAGTGTTTATACTTGTGTGTCCTGTTTATGCATTACATACTAGTTTTATACTTTTGTGTCCTGTTTATGCTTTGTGAAAAGTGGTGGAAAGTGTTAGTGTTATTAGTTTCTTTAGCTGAAGTCATGCCATCCGCTAGTATAACTAGCAGATTGGTTTAATTTTTTTTGCTGAGTTAATGGGACTTAACTGTCCAGTAAAATTTTTAATTCAGTCCGCTAGTATTACTAGCGGACGGCGTGCTTGTCTTTTTAATCCCTACCGTTCATATTTGTTATCAAAGGTAGAGATGTTATTTGCTCATTTTTGATCCATAGCAAATACATGCTATGGATCGTTCCCCATATATATATATATATATATATATATACAGAAATGATCAGGTCCGGACTCCCGGACCTGATCAAATCCAGACCCAAATTTTTTTATTTTTTTTGTAAAACAACTAAAAAAAAAAAATTTTATGGAACTGAAATTTTTCCATAATACAGTGTTTTGAGTGTGTTTTTAATACCTACACCAACCAATGTATGTACAGTCTGCCCAGACTGTACAGACATGTTTTATTATAGGCATCCAAATCACGCCCAAAACACTGTATTATGTAAAAATTCCAATTCCATATTTTTTTTTTAGTTGTTTCAAAAAAAAAAGCAAAAAAAAAAAGGTCCTGATTTTAAACCTGTCCGGACTCCCGAACAGGATCCGGCCTCTCTCTCTCTATATATATATATATATCATTCATCTTATCATATTTGTTGCGATATTTGTTGCGAGTTATATGAATAGTTATAATTAGTAATATTTGAGATAATTGGTGATCAATCTTATAATATTATCCAACTCGCATTAATTCGACATAGATGTTTAATTATATACTAATATTACAAAATATTAATGTGAATAGTAACATGCCGTTACAGCTTGTAGTGACTGGAAAATGGAATTTGTCCCGGCCGCTACAAGCTGTTGTGCCAATACTTTTTTTGGTTGCTCCCAGCAACCGGTTACCATGTATGCGGACCATACATGAGACTGCATCCATGGCAATCGGTTGCTGATAGCAACTCAAAAAGTAATGGCACAACAACTTATAGCGGTTGGAGTAAGTAGCATTCTTAATTGTCAAATTCTTTTTGGCACTTGATATCCCAAGCTGTATAATAAATATTTTGTAATAATTTATATTATAAGTATTAATATTTTTTAATAATATTATAATATTATTAATAATTAATATTAATATTTAATATAATAGTATTAATAATATTATAAAATATTATTATTAATTTTAATATTATAAATATAAATATTATATATTAATTATTGTTTTATTTGTAATTAAGACTATATTTTATTTAAATAATTTAGTTTAATTAACACATATTTTTGGATAAGTGATTCAAATATTAAGAATTTTAAATTAAATTATTAATGGAGTTGTTCTAATTAGTGATCGAGTATGTTGATATTTTAGTTTTCGGTGTTTAACAATAAAAATCATTATTTGAATTCTTAGTTTCATATTATGATTTTTATATGTTAAATTTTCTTGAGTATATATCAAAATTTTGGATGTTTATGATTTTAATTACATTTTTTAGTATACAGAATGTTGTTTTTGTGCAATGTTGAATAAAAAAAATATAATAATATTTATTACTACCTCTATCTTGTAAAAAAATTTCTCTTAATATATTTTTTCTTTTTTTGAGTAACAACATTTATCATTTTTACTATAAATAATTATGCCCAAGTATATGTCAAAATTTTGGATATTGTTTATGATTTTGATTATATTTTTTAGTATACATAATGATGTTTTGTGCAATGTTTTTGCATATTAATTACTCAACCACACTAGGGGTAGTAAATGTTACGTATTATATACTAGAGGAGTACTAACTGTTACTTGAAAAATTAAAAAGATGGCCTTGATAGTTTTTATAATTATCTATTTAGAGCATCAGTATATTTTAGTCTAATTATTTTAATGAAGACGTGTAGAGGGTAATGTTCATTATATTAGGAGTTGGGTATGCTACTCCACCGTAATGTTGGTCTGTTTTTTCTTTTTTAATGACCGATAAAAAGGAATTTATATTAAAACTACAACTAAATACAAATTATTATAGATTTAAAATAGAAAACTTTAACATTATACAACATGACTTAAGATCAAAATCTATTATCAAATCAAATTCACCTTACATCGAAATCTTAAACGACATAGAGAACATTGTAAATTCCCTAGTAAGAACCTAGCAGAGTGGGTTTTAAGAATTTTAATTTCATCAAGAGAAAAATATTTTAAAAAAATAAAATCAACCAAAAAACGAATAAATTAAAAAAAAAAATAGAAGCGTAATTAAAATCTGTTTCCATATCGTATTGACTTGCATGCAAATTGACTTCTTTCAATTTAAGCTAAACCTACTCAATTTCCTTTGCTCTTACTTTTCCTTTAAAGTGAAGAAACACGATATATATAATTTACTTCTTATTGCACTTGTAAATTGTAATATCAATTCAGCTCCTACATTAATTAATAGGTCTGTTAACAGACCTATTGGTTTGTCGGCAGAGGAAGTAATGTTTCAAGTGCATGCATGCATGCCCACCTAATCAAAGATCCATATTTCCCTAATTAATTATTTTTTTTATGATAAATTCTCTCAATTGTAATATATATATATATATATATATATATATATATATATATATATATATATATATATAGTTGGAGAAAGGGTTTGAATACAATATATGCGGGAGACAAAGTGGAAACATGGCTTTTGATTTAAGTGTGGATCCCATCAACATCCTTGGCAGGACCCTCAATATTTACTTAAATTTATTGGATTATCCAAATGAGAAATGCTCATATATATATATATATATATATATATATATATATATATATATATATATATATATATGAGACATAATCCAATCCTCCTTGACTAAGATTCTTGTAAGAAATCTATCTCACTAGCGTGGTTTAAGTTTCTTAATTTCAAAAGAAAAAGAATATAAAAAGAAATACCCACATAAAATATACATGATAGACTGGCTTATATATGTTGACAAAAGGGAGTAAGTCTTATTTTTTTTAAAAGAGTGTAAATTTGATGTATTTATGTTTCTGTATGTATTAGAATTATGACACGTCATTAAAATAAGATCAATTTTGACCACTTTGTGTTAATATGCAAGAAATTTGCATCAAAAGATATAATTTAATTATTAATTATATATTTTAGAATGGAGGGAGTATATATAGGGTACGTAACATGATTCGAAAAGAGATGGAAGAGAAGTTTGAAAAAATTGTAGGCTGCCATGCACGAATTAAGTGAGCTTATATAATTAATTTTTATTATTTCAATATATAACTTGATTAGCAAGACATAAAATTGTGAATGAATTCTTAATTCAGATGATGATCGCATATGAGCATGCACAAGAGGATTGAATCTCACCTCCAAGTACCCTTTAATTCCCAGCTAGAATCGAAATATTCAAAAAAATAAAAATAAAAATGGACAAGCATATATATAGAGAGAGAAAATTGGAAGCACACACATACAGTATCAAGATATGCCTAGAACATTAATTCGTGAAGGTTTTCAATGCAAGATGATTTATATTTTTAGGGTACTAATGATTATTTATATATATTGTTAATCACCATTATATCGACAAATCTACAAATATTTATCCAGCGTTCCATATTTTTTTTATATTATATATATATATATATATATATATATATATATATATATATAATCCGCTTCTCCTGCGAACTGGAAGGAGCGAATTGAACTAAGAACGAACCGACTATAGCGACGGTTTTTTCCGTCGCTATAGCATAGAAAACCGATTTTTTTAATGCTATAGGGACGGAAGAAACCGTCGTTATAGCCAGTTCGTTCTTAATTCACTTCCTCCAGTTCGCTGGAGAGAACCGGGCTATATATATATATATATATATATATATATATACATGCATATATGTATATTATATAACTTTTAATCAACCCACGTAAGCTTTTCTTATAAGAACAATAGAACATGCAATGTTTATAGAATGTCAAAAAGAGGATAAGGTTGGTAGTTGGGCACCCAAAATGTGTATATTCTCTATTCCTTCTTTTTTGGTATCAATACTCATTTCTACTCAATTCAACTATACAATTAAAAAAAAAACTTTTAGGACCTTTAAGACTTAGGCTTGTTTTACCATTAATTCTAATAGTGCCATTAATCTGTACCATTAGTTAATATATTGAACGCTAATGATATATGATATTTGTCTTATTATAGTGCATAACAACTACATTTATTTGTGCTCTCTTCAAATGTGTAGGCTTTGACATTGTTTATGTATGTAGTCGGCATTCTTTCATTGGGTTGACAACACCAAAATATTGTGGCGCCAGGCAGTGTTCTACATTTACATGTTTTTCGTGTGTTTAAACATATTTTAAGTTTTGTGTGGGACACTTGGAACACAAGGAGTAATTTATTTATTCCATGATATTTTATTCTAACAATAAATTTTAATCTTAAATTCAATATTGAAATAAAGATTTCAAGAAAATAAAACTGTGCCATTCATATTATCATTAATTAATATGCTAGAACTCAAATTTTGGTCAATGATATATATATATATATATATATATATATATATATATATATATATATATATATATATATTTCGGCAAAACTAATGTTTTGGCCACCAAAGTTGACACGTTTTACTGAATACCCGATTGAACTTTTAATTTTTTAAATTAAGTCACTGAACTAATTTTTATTTTCAAATTGGGTCATTTCGTTAAAAAAAGTTGACAAGAAGTTAGATTTTTGTCTACGTGGCGCTGACGTGGCAAGAAAAACTAAAAAATATTGCTTATGTGGCAAAAAAAATCAAAAACAGATTTTAAAAATAAAATAATTAACATTTTAAATTTTAAAAATAACAAAAACATAATAAAATAAACAAAAAATTAAATGCATGAAATCAATTGTTTTATTGATGAATGATTTTAATAAAACCACGTAAGTCTTTTCCATGAGAACATGGAATGTTTATATATAGAAAGAAATGTCAAAAAAAATAATAAATTTGGTACTTGGCCACCCAAAATGTGCATCACTCTTACCTCTAATATTCCTTCCTTGTTAATTTTATTCATTTCCACTCACTTCAACATTAATCCAATCCAATCCAATCCAATCCAATCCAATCCAATATATCAAACCCTTTTGTCAAATGCATGAAATCGTAAATCAAGGCATACCATACATACAACTGCACTACTAAAACCCTTTTATGACCTTTATGACTTTTGCTTCTTCTTATATCATCATTATTTCCATTAGGGATCGAATTAATTATGATATATGGATACACACACACGTCTTGACCTTAATTATATATAAATTAAGAGTAATATTATAGACATAAACTATTCTACGTACAATTTACAAACTGTTGATGTGACATACTCCACCTTGACATATTGATCAATAAATTATTTTAATGTAGTCTTCGGCCCCACATAAAAAGCAGAGATGAAATATGTCACATCAACAGTTCGTAAAATGTTTATAAAATAATTTATATTTATAACATTATTCGATTCATAAATTAATTGCTTGTATAGTTGGCACTTTTTACAAAGAAACATTTGAACATATAGATTGGTAATGTTTATCAACAATCCTTTTTGAATAAAAACATTTTAGTCTTGAAATTCAATATTGAAATAGAATTGACAGTACTAAGTTAGTTACTTGACCATTCAAATTTGAGAGTAGTTAGCATCAAATAAATTTTGGTAAAGTGTCGATAGGTAGGCGAGATGTGATCTCTCTCTGTGTGTCAGCACTGTATTAGTCAAACTGGATCCTTTAGATTTTATATATCTGACTCTTTTTCATTTTGAGAATATGCATGGGTGATTCCTTACATTAAATCCATTAATTTAGTTTCAATTTTGAAAATTATCAACCTCATGCACAACTAGTTTACTTGGCAATTAAAAAAATTCAACTTCTATGAACCTCATAGCATATTTTATTATAAGCAATATTTTAAAGATAATTATAAAAATAGAAGACTAAGGGGGTGTTTGATAAAAATTGAATGAATCTGAATCTGAATCTGAATGAGCTGAATCTGAATCTGAATCTGAATGAGCTGAATCTGAATGAAAAAAACTGTTTGATAACTGACATATCTTAAAGATCTGAATGACATATTTTTAATATTTTACCCCTCTGAAAAAATTCAAAGTTGTTGTAAATTTATTTAATATTACATAATATAATAGTTAATATTTTTTTTATTATTTTTAGTATTATTTTTAATTTTTTTTACTTCATTCAGCCAACCATTCAGCCATTCAGACCAAAAATTTGGCCTTAACCATTCAGCCAACGCATCTGACCGATTCAGCCATTCAGACGATTTTTTTTTTCAAAACAAACGCACTTAATGATTCAGCCACTTACCGATTCAGCCATTCAGACCCATTAAGTTCTAAACAAACAGCCCCTAAGTAAGAAGAAAATTTGGGTGGGGCCATGACCCAAACACAACTATGGTCGCGTGTGCCAGTTTAGGAAGAAAACGTAAACTTTTTAAATAATATGTATATATATATATATATATATATACACGGTCCGGATCAAGTGCATATGTAAGACCCCAGTTTTTATAAATAAAGATGAATTTTCATAATTATTATTTTTGAATATTATAGAATAAATTTGATATAATGTTATAGTTGTGTGTAATATTTATAAATTTTGCAAAGTACGCAAGTTGTTATAAAATATTCGTTTGGTCGGGGAATATTCTTTTTGTCAGGGAATATTCGTACGACGGCACAATCATTGGTGGACCCCACAACGGAAGTATTGTCGTAGTTAGAAAACGACAAAATTAGCTTTCTATAAAATAAACGGCGGAGGTGTTACCGTTGAAATTGTTGAACTACTTGGTAGTAAAAGTACAGTAATACGCGTTGTTGCATAGTAGCACACGGTATTGATTATTGATGCTTACGTGAGAAGTCACTCAGCTATACTCAATTATTGCTACAGTAATTGCTGCATCATATCTCTTATATTATTGATTCAATTATTGTCACAATATCATCTGTATAATATGTTATATTATTTAAACAATAATTGAGACGATAAGTTATAAATGATTAATAATTGTTGAAAGATTAAATATGTGTTGATTAAAAATAAAATGATTTTTGGTAATTTTTATTCAATCCTTGATGTATATAAAGAGTCTATTATTAGACGTTTGTGGTAAGTTTAATTATTTATGGGGGGCCATATGTCATCATCTAAGAGTCTTTTTCATAAATAGTAATTACCTTCGTAAATAGTAATTACCTTCGTAAATAGTAATTACCTTTGTAAATAGTAATTACCTTCGTAAATAGTAATTACCTTTGTAAATAGTAATTACCTTCGTCAATAGTAATTACCTTCGTAAATAGTAAATACTTTCGTAAATAGTAATAAATCTTCTATAAATAGAGGCCTAGGGCTTCATTATTTTTCACGAATTCGCTCAAGCTATAGAGAGAGAAAGTATAGAGAGAATAAGAGAAAAAGAAGAAGAGTATTCGGTTATTACACTGCTGCAGTATTCAATCTCCTAAATAAGGTAAGGGGTGTTATTCTTTCTTCTTGAAGAGAACTTATGTTATTCCATTCTTTATTATTCTGTTGGAATAACCGGTATACGCGGAATACCCTATACTTGGTGACATCCATTTACTATTCTGTCTTTACATTTCTGTTGGAATATCCTGTCTGTGCTATACGCCGGACCTGGTTCCATTCTTTATTATTCTGTTGGAATATCCTGTCTGTGTGTTTTACACCGGACCTGGTTCCATTCTTTATTATTCTGTTGGAATATCCTGTCTGTGCGTTTTACGCCGGACCTGGTTCCGTTATTTATTATTCTGTTGGAATAACCTGCTTGTGCGGTCTATCGCATGCATGGTGATTTCTTTTGTTATCTCATTCTTTATTATACTCAGTTGGTTAAAACTTTGACTTCTATACTCCATGAAATTGGTGGAATATCCTTAATATTTGCGCTTCATCCAGTATCCTTTCATGGAAATCTTCTTCTGATCATTCTTGAATTTTACACCACAAAACAGTATCGTGTTGACAAATTTGGAAGTTAATAATTTCTGGATAAAATAATTCTTGAACTTGTTTTATTGAATTTTTATATCATTGTCATCATCCTCATGTTTATATTTTGTTGAAAGTCATCTGTGGCCTGTAGTGCATAGATGGACTTGGTATGATTATGACCAGGGATTATTCGGTGTAATCATGACCGTAATATTACAAATGATGTAAAAATTAAAAATCCTCATTGGCCCGTAGTGTATTGATGGACAGTTGTTGGCATGATCATGACCATTAATGAATACATAAATATTCTTGGCCGTAGTGCATGAATAATTGTGGTCGTGATACTAAAGAATATCCTTGGCCGTAGTGCGGGGGTGATTCGATGATGTGGAATATTTATTAAGCTGAGTCTCAGCTATAACGATGATGAAAAACCTTTTAAATCATAAAAGATAGTAGATTTTATTTTCTACTTGACTCTTTTAATGGATTGCTGGTTCCACTGTAGTTAAACTTGATGTTTATTGTATTTTATCAGTTTAACACTGTTGAAGACTAATGATAATTTATTCTGCATTATCTTAGTCATAATATTTCTTACTGGCTAGTTGAGCTCACCCTTTCTTTCACTGTTCTCTTCAGGAAATGAGAATACAGCTGGGACGAGTCGGGGAACGGAGTGATGGACCAGAGAATAGTATTAGTAGTCCTCACTATTCTGTTAAATAGTGTGACAATAATTGTACTGAGGACACCTTTTGAGTTTGTATGATCTCTAGTAGACAATAATTGTATTCAAACTCACAGTTATGTTTTGTCGTATTGTACACGACAGTTGTATTAGTAAGTTGTATTTGAATTCTGTACCATGTATCTGGCGACTCAAGATGGGTGATGTATACCTAATTTTGGGGGCGTCACAGCATACCCCTTATTTTACTCACCCGTGTTTATCCCTTTTAGGCGACGATTTTGGTCATACAACCGTCGTCTATACTTTTAGCGACGAATAACATATAGTGTCGCTAAAAGTATAAACGACGGTTGTATAATCAAAACCGTCGCCTAATAGAGGGTAAGCACAGGTGAGTAAGATAAGGGGTATGCATTTGATCTTTGTTATATATATATACTAGCAACAGTCCCGTGCCTCCGGCACTATGAACGTTGGAATTTATTCCAAATTTTGGACGACCCAAATGATTTATTGAGTGAGCGAGAAATTCAAAATCATTTGTATTTTATTAGATAAATGGATGGTGGAATTTATCCCAAACTTTGGACGTCCTAGATGATTTATTGAGTGAGCGGAAAATTCAAAATTATTTGTATTTTATTAGATATAATTAGATATATAGAATATAGATATAGATAGATAATATTAGATAGATTGTATTTTATTAGATAGATGGATGGTGAGATTTATCCCAAACTTTGGACGGCCCAGATAATTTATTGAATGAGCGGGAAATTCAAAATCATTTGTATTTTATTAGATATGTATATATATATATATATATATATATGTAAGACCCCAGTTTTTATAAATAAAGATGAATTTTCATAATTATTATTTTTGAATATTATGGAATAAATTTGATATAATGTTATAGTTGTGGGTAATATTTATAAATTTTTGCAAAGTACGCAAGTTGTTATAAAATATTCGTTTGGTCGAGGAATATTCTTTTTGTCGGAGAATATTCGTACGACGGCACAATCATTGGTGGACCCCACAACGTTAGAAAACGACAAAATTATCTTTCTATAAAATAACGGCGGAGGTGTTACCGTTAAAACTGTTGAACTACTCGGTAGTAAAAGTACAGTATTACGCATTGTTACATAGTAGCACACGGTATTGATTATTGATGCTTACGTGAGAAGTCACTCAGCTATACTCAATTATTGCTACAGTAATTGCTGCATCATATCTCTTATATTATTGATTCAATTATTGTCACAGTATCATCTGTATAATATGTTATATTATTTAAATAATAATTGAGACGACAAGTTATAAATGATTAATAATTGTTGAAAGATTAAATATGTGTTAAAATGATTTTTGGTAATTTTTATTCAATCCTTGATGTATATAAAGAGTCTATTATTAGACGTTTGTGGTAAGTTGAATTATTTATGGGGGGCTATATGTCATCATCTAAGAGTCTCTTTCATAAATAGTAATTACCATCGTAAATAGTAATTACTTTCGTAAATAGTAATTACCTTCGTAAATAGTAATTATTTTCGTAAATAGTAATTACCTTCGTAAATAGTAATTACCTTCGTCAATAGTAATTACCTTCGTAAATAGTAAATACTTTCGTAAATAGTAATAAATCTTCTATAAATAGAGGCCTAGGGCTTCATTATTTTTCACGAATTCGTTCAAGCTATAGAGAGAGAAAGTATAGAGAGAGTAATAGAGAAAGAAAAAGAGTATTCGGTTACTACACTACTGCAGTATTCAATCTCTTAATACGGTAAGGGGTGTTATTCTTTCTTCTTGAAGAGAACTTATGTTATTCCATTCTTTGTTATTTTATTGGAATAACCTGTAAAAGTGGCATACCCTATACATGACCTGTATACGCGGTGTACCCTATACTTGGTGAAATCCTTATGTTATTCCATTCATTATTATTCTGTTGGAATAACCGGTATACGCGGAATACCTTATACTTGGTGAAATCCTTATGTTATTCCATTCATTATTATTCTGTTGGAATAACCGGTATACGCGGAATACCCTATACTTGGTGACATCCATTTACTATTCTGTTTTTACATTTCTGTCGGAATATCCTGTCTGTGTGTTTTACACCGGACCTGGTTCCATTCTTTATTATTCTGTTGGAATATCCTGTCTGTGTGTTTTACACCGGACCTGGTTCCATTCTTTATTATTCTGTTGGAATATCCTGTCTGTGCGTTTACGCCGGACCTGGTTCCGTTATTTATTATTCTGTTGGAATAACCTGCTTGTGCGGTCTATCGCATGCATGGTGATTTCTTTTGTTATCTCATTCTTTATTATACTCAGTTGGTTAAAACTTTAACTTCTATACTCCATGAAATTAGTAGAATATCCTTGATATTTGTGTTTCATCCAGTATCCTTTCATGAAAATATTCTTCTGATCATTCTTGAATTTTACACCACAAAACAGTATCGTGTTGACAAATTTGGACGTTAATAATTTCTGGATAAAATAATTCTTGAACTTGTTTTATTGAATTCTTATATCATTGTCATCATCCTCTTATTTATATTTTTGAAAGTCATCTGTGGCCTGTAGAGCATGGATGGACTTGGTATGATTATGACCAGGAATTTTTCGGTGTAATCATGACCGTAATGTTACAAATGATGTAAAAAATTAAAATCCTCATTGGCCCGTAGTGCATTGATGGACAGTTGTTGGCATGATCATGACCATTAATGAATACACAAATATTCTTGGCCGTAGTGCATGAATAATTGTGGTCGTGATACTAAAGAATATCCTTGGCCGTAGTGCGGGGGTGATTCGATGATGTGGAATATTTATTAAGCTGAGTCTCAGCTATAACGATGATGAAAAACCTTTTAAATCATAAAAGATAGTAGATTTTATTTTCTACTTGACTCTTTTAATGGATTGCTGGTTCCGATGTAGTTAAACTTGATGTTTATTGTATTTTATCAGTTTAACACTGTTGAAGGCTAATGATAATTTATTCTGCATTATCTTAGTCATAATATTTCTTACTGGGCTAGTTGAGCTCACCCTTTCTTTCACTGTTCTCTTCAGGAAATGAGAATACAGCTGGGACGAGTCGGGGAACGGAGTGATGGACCAGAGAATAGTATTAGTAGTCCTCACTATTCTGTTAAATAGTGTGACAATAATTGTATTGAGGACACCTTTTGAGTTTGTATGATCTCTAGTAGACAATAATTGTATTCAAACTCACAGTTATGTTTTGTCGTATTGTACACGACAGTTGTATTAGGAAGTTGTATTTGAATTCTGTACCATGTATCTGGCGACTCAAGATGGGTGATGTATACCTAATTTTGGGGGCGTCACAATATATATCTATCTAATAAAATACAAATGATTTTGAATTTCCCGCTCACTCAATAAATCATCTGGGCCGTCTAAAGTTTGAGATAAATCCCACCGTTCATACATCTATCTAATAAAATACATCTATCTATCTAATAATCTAATAATATCTATCTAATAAAATACAAATGATTTTGAATTTCCCGCTCACTCAATAAATCATCTGGGCCGTCCAAAGTTTGAGATAAATCTCACCGTTCATACATCTATCTAATAAAATATATCTATCTATCTAATAATCTAATAATAATTTAATAAAATACAAATGACTTTAAATTTTCTGCTCACTCAATAAATTATTTTGGTCGTTCAAAATTTGAGATAAATCATATTGTCCATACAGTGCCGGAGTCACGGGACCCAACTAGTATATATATATGTTACGCATTTATTCTTAAAAATGATAAGTTTTTATTTATATGATGATTCTAAAGGCAAACTTAAGATATTATGTTATTTTATATTGTTATCTATAAATAAATAAAAAATTTAGAATAATTTTATTTTTAAATGAGATTATTTTTGTGAGAGGGAGGGGGAGAGAGAGTATTATGATGTGGAATTTTTGTAACCACGTAGGGTGGAATGAAGCCAAAGTCAATTTTAATTATTCTTTAGATACCGAAAGTAAAATCCCTTTCAACCAAAATTGGGCAGGAGAGAGAAAGAGATCCATATACATGTAGTGGGAACTGGTGTTTTTGTATATCAAGAATGGTGCATGATGTTGTAAGCAAGAGGAAGAATATACATTGAGAATCTTTTTTTCCTTATATTTTAAAATTTTGAACGAGTTTAAAATTTTAATCTCAATTGTTGATTTTTATATTGGATGTTATTGATGGTGTATGTCATATAATGTTCTATAACACGTATTTCCTCCGTCCCTTAATATAAGACGTTTTAGAGAAATTTTTTTGTCCCTTAATATATGACGTTTTAAAATTTCAAGTAAGTATTAATTGTTTAGTTTCCGGTATTACCCCAAATATTAAATGTAATTTTGGTTCTCTCACTATTTTTTGCTCAATAAATAACAATCTTTTTTTTCAATACAATGGCAATATAGATATTTGATATTATATTTAAAGCTATACAATCATTTCTTTTATACTTGTGCACAACTCTAAACAATCTTATATTAAGGGACGGAGAGAGTACGTGCTATGCAATGTTTTTAGACCCGGGCTGGCCATCGAACAGAAAAATTATTGAGTAAATGGGTCACTAGTTCAACAAGTGGTTAAACCACTATTGAACTGGTGATGCCATAAATATATATATGTATATATTATTATCAATTAATAAAATTTTAAAAAATATCATTTTTTATGAACTAAAACACGATAAAGTTGAGTTACAATATTACTAAATGTGGTTAATTTTAATATAAAAAAAATCAGCTCATCGGATCAAATTAATCGGTTTTACCGGTTGAACCATCTGCGTTCGACCGATAATTAACCGGTTCAATTCGAGTTTTGACCAAACTGATTCAACTTAACCAAATAAAACCAGACATAAAACCGTTTCTCGATTCAACCGACCAATCCGGGCTAGACCGAGTCTGAAAATAGTGACGCTGCCTATAAATCATTTACCTATATGTGTGTGTCAGTTTATGAATAATAGGAACGCTATAAAATATGATGAACTACGTTCAACCCATAACGATGAATCAGGACACCAGATATCTGGACTAAAAACCATGAATCCTACTCACCACAACTACATTAAAGAAAAAAAACAGAAATAAATTAAAAGTTTTCCATAATAGTACATACTACTTTGAACATCTCCCATATATATATATATAAATTCATTTCTTCAGCGAACTGGAATGAGCAAATTAAAAACGAATCGGTTATAGCAACGGTTTTTCCCGTCGTTATAGCATAGAAAGTTTGTTTTTACGCTATAACGACAGAAAAAATGGTCGCTATAGTCAGTTCGTTCCCTCTAATTCGCTGGGAGAGTTGGACATATATATATATATATATATATTGTGTTTGTTGGAATATAGTCGTATATTTGAAGGTGGGCGAAAGTGAAATAAAGTGAAGCAAGAAACTCTGCACTTGGTCAACAGTGGAATTCAGTATCAAGTCCATAAATGTAGGTGGTAGGTATGTACTGGATTTAAAAGTTAGCTTTCACAAAACCCTTCCACTTTAATTAAACTTCCAAGAGCTTTCAAGTTTCATGTGGTGAAAAGAGATGCCAGTGTGTGTGTGTTTGTTTGTAAATTTCAAATTGAACCCTAAACTTTAACTTTAAAATCAATTTGCATCTTAAATTTTATTTTGAATTCAATGCATTCTAAACAAAACTAGATATATTATATTATAGCTTTAATAATAAAAACTTTTAAAATTGTCTGATCAAGCCCACCCACCTCGCCTACGTACGAAAAAAGGCAAGGATTTGCATACGGACGTGCATCAAACAAGAGACTTTATGCAAGGTAACTTTACAAGGATATCCATTAAAATTTCGTCAGATACTGGTATGGAATAATCGGCAGCAGCCATTGTTACTGTTATATATATATATATACACGAAAATGATCAAAGGTTTAATCACCTCTTTGATCCTACATACTCCTTTTAGCGACGGACCGGACGACGGTTCGATTCATCACTATAAGTTTGGTTTATCGCTAAAAGCTAAGACGGCGGTTCTCTGATATAGCGACGGACCGAACCTTCGCTAAAAGGGGTGAACATGGTATGTAAAATAAAGGGGTGAGCTCTTGAAATGGACTATATATATATATATATATATATATATATATACGGTCAGTATCAAGAGCATTCTCTTTAAATAACATTTCACCTTAAATAGCATTTTTTTATTAAAACTACGTCGTTTTGGAGGGACGCGGTGAAATTTTTGTAAATACAATACGGTAAGGATCAAGAGCATTCTCCTTAAATAGCATTCTTTTATTAAAACTACGTCGTTTTGGAGGGACGCGGTGACATTTTTGTAAATACAATACCACTGCGTATTTACAAAAATGTCACCGCGTCCCTCCAAAACGATATAGTTTTAATAAAAGAATGCTATTTAAGGCGGAATACTATTTAAGGAGAATGTTCTTGATCCTGACCGTATATATATGGGATTCCATCCACAGCAACCGGTTGTTGGAGAGCAACCCCTTTTGGCCCAGCCACTACAACCTGTACCGGCTTTAGACAAAAAAAAATTTTATAAGCCGCTACAGGTTGTAGCGGCTGGGCCAAAAGGATTGCTCCCAACAACCGGTTACTGTGGATGGATGGATACATATAGTTCGCTTCTCCAGCGAACTGAAAGGAACGAACCGGCTATAACGACGGTTTTTTTCGCCGCTATAGCATAGAAAGTTGATTTTTTATGCTATAGCGATGAGAAGAACCGTCGCTATAGCCGGTTCACTGGAGAAAACCGAGCTATATATATATATATATATATATATATATATATATATATATATATATATATATATATATATATATATATATATATATGAATAAACAATCGTATTATACTCCTAAATTACAAATCCAGTACGGAGTTAGAAGGAAATTAATTTATATGGTTTATGTAAACTGGTTTATATTTATGTACAATCTTTTTCATGGTAGAAAACAAATTGAAGTTGACAAGGTTTGCCTATTTATTACAAGTCTATTTTTTATTTTTTTGAGATTGATATTCTAACATTTGTTTTTTTATATTAATTTTCAAGTAATATCTTTTTCCCTATTCAGTTTAGGGTACAAACCGAGAGATAAAATCAGTGTCTTTCTACAATGCACTTGTGCACATGACAAAATACAAGTGTGAATGACAATGTCATAAGTTACCTCCACCTAGAACATTTTTGACAACACCTAAAATCCAAAGACTGAAGAGATGATCTGGTGCTCTTTCATGGTTATTAGGAACACCCCTGCTATACTTTGTTAATATATTGCATTAAGAATTCAGTTGTGAAGATCAGAGATCAAGCTTTGCATTCTCTTGCAGGAAATTTAACACAAACTCTGACCAAATATAATCTAACAGTAAAGTTGTTCAGATATGCCTGGTAAGATTGACCTCAAATGAAAGAAACAAGCAAGAAAGCGACAAGGTAAGTTTGCTAAAACTCAAGAAAGTGTCCACTAGTTGAAAGACTCCACCGTCAAGTTGGCAGTAACAGCAGGAATTGAATTCAACTTCCGAATAAATATCTCAACCTGCAAAATAAGTAACCCAATAGAGTTTGAAGTAGAAATATAAAGACTTCTGTGCTATCCACATAAAAGTATATATAGCCACTAGGTACAAAGACAATTCTAAAACTAACAAAAGGCAATTGCAAAAAAATTCCTTCCTAAAGGGCACAACCTACCTGTTGTAACTGAGAATAGCTTGGGTTGATTATTTTATTTTTTATTTTTCTTAATTGCCATTAAGAACAACTATTACATTTGGACATGATGAGGCTCAAACCATACAAGTAAAGGAAGTAATAGAGGTGAAGATGAGTGACAGTAGAAGTTAACAGGAGAGTTCTGAATAACTAGTACTAAACTGACCAGACCCTACAAAAACGAATGTTGAGCAACTAAGGAACATAATGTTCATAGAGTGAGGCAAAAATTCAAATATGAACGTTTGAGTTCTGATAAGACAATAATAGTAGCACTACTAATAATGAACAGGGAGCTCAAGCTGCAAGCTCTAACAATACTACCTTCAATGAGATTTCTATTTAAGAAAGATGACAACCCGATGTTGCTGCTGTAACGATTGGAAATGTTAAGAGCATGAGAAATATGAGCAATCATGACGGGAACATTTTTGACCGTCCATAGGAGAAATGGATATTGTCTGCGAGGTGTACTTATTTGCCTATAACATCTAAATTAAATTTAGTTATAGTGCTTCTAACATACCAAATTTAAATGAAGAGGAATATCTAAGGAGGTAATATTGTAGGAATATGTTAAACTGACAATGCAAATGGAAAAATCAGTTCAATCTCATGTCATGTAAATTAGAAGACATAATAATTACTATAACATATTACTTATAAAAAAAATGAAAACTGAATAACTGTTGACATATATATTAACGTATATAGACTTGTTTCTATATAGGAGGAAAAAAAGAAAAGCAATTCACCAGAATATTTGTATTCCCTGATTCATATTCAAATTGTAGCTTCTCATCATCACTTTGAGCATCAATTGATTGTAGGATGAAACGTGTAACTGGAATTCCATCTGAACGCTAATGATCATCCATAACAATCTACAATGATTAATAAGTAATATGAGAAATGCCATCATAAAATATCTTACCAAGTGAATTCCCTGTGTTACTGAAAATGGGAAACAAAATGACCGTGTTCCTCTTCCAATTCTATATCTGATTGAGGTTCGCTTCATTTGGGAACTAAGCAAAAAAATTGTAGAGAATTTAATACCCAGTAACCAAATACTAGTTCACAGCATTAATTCCTTTCTGAACACTGAGATTAATTCTATCTGCAAAAAAGGCCTTATATCTGTTTGATGAAATCATTCAATGAAGATGAATATTATAGCGAGTACCAATAAACCACTCACATAAAAATCCCAATGTGAATAGGAGTAGTCCCATTTTCTCATTTATTTTAGTTCATACTCCTAAAACTTAAATATCAAATTTCAAAACAACCAATCAAATTGAATATAATCATTAGGACCATAGAATCACTGTTGGGAACTTGTGACTCATAATATGGAAGCCGCTGGAAAAGGTTGTTTATTAGAGGGACATTATGGGTAATTGAGACATAATATGGAGTAGGGTTGGAACATGATTAGTAGGTATATATACTATTTATTGTAAAGCCCTATATAATCAAGGAATCATCAATAAACAACAAGCCGCCGCCTGTGGAGTACCCAAATTGAAAAACCACGTAAATCTCGTGTTCTTCTTAATTTTCTATCGTTTGTGTGCGTGTGATCCTATAATCCTAACAATCACACAAAGCATATATGGTCAAATATTAAAATATATATATAGAATCATATATAAAATTGAGTGTTGGCAACCAAAAGGGGTGACTAGAATACCATCTGACGGAATTGGTAAGTGCAGAGCATGTGCTCAGAAGGTTATTTGATGATTCCGGCACCGGAAGATCCTCCTAAATGACCAGACGGCGATCGGAATTAGTGCTTTCAGGTGGCCCTGATTCGGCCCTTCGTTTTCGAGGAGGTAGTTCTCCGAATCATTTTTCGATCTCTATCTCTGATTCACTAGGGTTTACAGACACCTATATGAACACTCATTTGAAAAGAGAGGCGCCAATATACTCATACATACATAGGATGGTGTTCCAATAATTTTAACCAACTATAATTATACACATTATTTTATTTTATTTTTATAATTAATTTTTAATCATCAAAATATTATTATTAAAATGCCTCAATTTTAGTATACATGCGACGGAAAAAGTACAAATTGTACAAATTCAAGGTGCATTTGGTAAATTTTAGTTTTCTATTTGATAATTTTGTTTTTAAAAAAATAATAAAATATTCCATTTCAATTTATTTTTGTATCCCTCGAATACCATATTGAAATGAAATTTTTATTCACACACAATTTTTAAATATCTTAATTTTACGCATGAATAAAGTGCATAATTTCGATTCCATTTAAGAGCATTTTAATTATGACAATCAATGTATTTAATTTTAATTACACTAATATTAGGAGTTTGAGTCGCACATGAATATATATATAAGATAAATACGCATATTATTATTATACTAGTTGTGTCCCGTGCCTCCGGCACTGTATAAACGGTGAGATTTATCTTAAACTTTGGACGACCCAAATAATTTATTGAGTGAGCGGAAAATTCAAAATCATTTGTATTTTATTAGATAGATAGACGGTAGGATTTATCCCAAACTTTGGACGGCCAAGATGATTTATTGAGTGAGCGGGAAATTTAAAATCATTTGTATTTTATTAGATAGATTAATTTATAGTGATTATTTTGAATCATTGATTTTAAAATTTTAATATAATAATAGCATATATTTAAAATGATTTAATATCTAAAATTGAAGCTTATAACAATACTCTTTACCGAGAGGCAATTTACTTAGTGAAGGACTATTTTGTCCTTTTAAAAATGGGGTGTAAATAGGGGTGAACATGTTGTTGTTTGAAACTCAAATTGCACATGAAACTGTTTAGATACAGTTTGACAAATTTAAAATTGCATATGAAATCGTTTGTGATTGAGACAGTGCAGTTTCATTTTGTGCTGTTTTGATTCCAAAATCAATTGAAATAACAAAACTTAAAATTTAATTACAAGCTACATACCAACTCTAGTTTAATCCCCCCTCTTGTGGCCACAATTTAATTTGAACAATAAATTTGGAAGCTTTTCAACGCTCCTTTAAATCTCACAATTACCTTTGGGCTTTTAAACCACCAAATTTTCATGTAGAATATTCTCAATGTGGTGGCCATAACTCATGGACCTTTGATGAATATAAGAATTTACTAGTGTATTACGCAGTAAACACAATCATGAGGTTAACTTAGCAAAATAGTTCCAAGCATTAACAATGATATGGTTGATTAATACTATGTTATCACATTTGATTTAGGAAATAGCCACTATTGATTTGCAAACATAATTATCACTGTTGATTTTTCATTCAACCCTGCAATATCTGTTTTCTAAAATAAAATGAGGAGAATATGTTACAATAAAGAAATTATATATACTCGTAGCAAAATTGAAAAAACATGATAATTATTTTGTGCGGTTTTGGTTTTATGCGTGCAGTTTTGACTAACCAAACCGAAATTATAAATTTAATTTTTTAACCCATTTAAAATCGCCACACACGCGAGACTGTTGATTCAATTTTAATTAATACGATTTGTACAATTTTTAGTACAATTTTAATTTTAATTTAATTATTTGCTGGACCCTAAGCGTAAATGCTTATAAGTTATCCACAGTCAAAAGCAATTATTAAAATACTACTAATGTTTACTAGTATTATATTATATTATATATATTCTCTCTCTATCCCCTAAGGCGGTGGCTTTGCTTTGTTGTTTTGCTAATGCGCGTGGACACGGGATGGGGAACTTGTACCCATATCAGGGGCACTATTTTCATCACTAGCCTACGTACATTTCACTGTATGTACGCCTTCCATATGCGCATTACGCACTTAAGGCCCTGTTTGGGTTGGCACTAGTTAGCTAGCTTTACTCATGTTTGCGTGATTTTATTTGGACTAATAAGTCATTTTTGATTTTAACTTATAAGTATTATTCAATTTATTTTAAAGTTATATATTTTTAGAGTCATGCTATATATTGCAATAAATTTACGTCTATAATTATAAAATTTATCAATATATGATATTGATATGAATTATACGATGACTCTATTGATTATATTTCTCTATTAAAAAGTTATCACTAGTATTTATTCACCTAATTGAAAATCAAAAAATCGATGTAAACATTCGTAATATATCATTTTTCATATTTATAACATTCTATTACTTTTATGTTTAGTTAATTAAGGTGATGTTCGATAAAATTGAGTAATTAAGATCTGAATCTTTAGTATACCTTACTAAATTAGATCATTTGATTAAAATAACACCTGAATTTAAAAAGCTGTTTGATAACTAAAAATATAAAATATCTGAATGACTATTAAATTTAAAATATCTCAAATTGACTTTTCGAAAATAATAATGACCATAAATTTAGAACGAATACAATATTTATAGAGAACCCATAGATTTAATTTTTTCATTAAGAGATATCTCTTAATGATTTAAATTTATATACTTCTCTTACCGATTAAGAGACAATAAGAGGTATGTGACGCCCCCACAATAGGAATACATCACCTATTTTTAGTCACCAAATACATGGTACAAAATACAAATACAATCTTAAATATACAACATGAGCTGTGAGTTTGAATACAAATATTGTCTACTAGAGAGTATACAAACTCAAAAGGAGTTCTCATTACAATTATTATCATACTATTTCACAGAATAGTGAGGACTACTAATGCACCATCTAGGACCATCACTCCGTTTCCCGATTCGTCCCAGCTATATTCTCATTTTCTGAAGAGAACAATAAAAAAAAGGGTGAGATTAACTAGCCCAGTAAGAAATATTATGACTAAGATAATGCAGAATAAATTATCATTAGCCTTCAACAGTGTTAAACTGATAAAATATAACAAACATCAAGCTTAACTGCAGCGAAACAAGCAATCCATTAGAAGAGTCAAGTAGGGAATAAAATCTACTCTCTTCTATGATTTAAAAGGTTTTTTTATCACTTTTATCGCTGAAACTCAGCTTAATAAATAATCCACATCATCGAATCACCCCTGCACTACGACCAAGATATTCTTTAGTATCACGACCACGAATTATCCATGCACTACGACTTAAGATAATCATGTTTTCATCAACGGTCCTGATCATGCCATAAAACAATTCATCTTTGCACTACGACCAAAGAGAATCCATAGTCATAATCATACCAAAAACTGTTCATCAATGCACTACGGTGTAATACCCGAAAAAAAAATATATATATTAAATAATACTAAAAAAATTATTCTGTTGAAAACATATTAATTGGACTTGGTCATTTATTTTGGGTCAAACTAGTTATTTAATTGGTGTGGGCTAATAAGTATTAATAAGAGATGTGTAAATTAATTTAGTACAATTTGGACCTTAAAATTTAATTGGGTTTAATGTATATTAAGTACAATTTAATTCTATTAACATTAGGAGAGTTAGTAAAATATATTAATTAATAAATAAATACCAAAAACCTAAATATCTCATTACGTCTAAAACTAGCTGGAAAAAAAAAACATAAGGAACAAGAGCGGCGGCTGGGAGAAGCAATTCAGTCATCAATTGATAATAGGGTAAGAGTTTTCTTCAATTTATTCATTACTTGGGTAATCAAACAAGGATTTAAACTCACCGTGAAGGATTGCAGGAATTGATATATTGTATGATAATGTGTGTATATAGATTACGGTAATATATGTATATGTATATTTAGATTCTTGATTGCAGGTGTATATATATATATTTATATTCCGTACGGTATCTATATATATATATTAACTCATTGTGCTATATATATATATAATGATATGATACAGTAGTGTATATATATAAATTATATATATTGTTTATTTTATATTAACCCACTTATATTATTATAAATTAAATTGAAAATTTTGTATACTAATTAATTATTTCTCATGATAAAATTATGAATTTATTTAATAATAAATTAAATAATATTATGTTAGAGATTGTTAAATTTGTAATAAAATTCTATTTTATTTTATTTAGATTAAACGGGAAGAGTCCAAACAAGTTTTTGGAATATACTTTGGGTATTACATTGCTTAATCCAGGTACGGATTCCGTACTCTTTCAGCGAGACTCATTTGTTTTTAATTTGTTTGTTCCGTTGTTCGTATCGAAATTTAGTATTGTCTCTCATAATTATTCCTTGTCAATTTATTGTGATAAATTTATTTTGGCGTTGTATTAGAACTCACATTGTACTCTTTAGATTAGTGTGTCATGTCTAAATTTTATTTTTATATTTATAGTGATGTACATGTTAGTATATTTTAGAGACTTGTGTTGGCGATTCGTTCGATTTAACATGTACATGTTAGAACCCCTTTGTGTTGATATTTTGTCGCATGTGTTGTGACATTATATTTTGTTAGAATACCGTAGGGTATACCTGAGCTATAACCATCTGTGGGGGTACCACAGGCATGTCCTCTTGGCACCGAGGCATGACACCTTCCGTGGCGGTGTGATCAGTCCACGGCGTCTCCGTTTGTGCTCCGGTGGGAGTTGGCCATTTGGTGTTTTGTTGTGGGAGGCGTATGGGTCGACCCTAGTTTCTGTTCTGTTCTGTTCTGCGGATTGGTGATGTTTGTGCCAAACACACCTTCCGATTTTGCACGCATCTGGATTGCGCAGTCCGATGTGTGATTGCCTGTGTGGCATTATTTTGATTGCCTATGTGGCATTATTTGACTTGCCTGTGTGGCAAGGTATATTACTATATTCTGAGCTCGGTATGAAATAACACCCAGCCATTTGATTCAGCCTATCATTTCATTGTGTTAGTTTTGTTCGTTTCGTTTCAGTTCGTTTCATTTCATTTTATTTAATTGAGTTAATTATTTGTATTCTATATCTGTACTGGGCATTTGGCTCATGCTGTGTTTTTCTTCCGGCAGGTAATCAGGGGGATCAAGGGCAAGTGTGATGAGAGCTCCATTCATTCCAATGATTTAGAAATATTCTGTTTAGACTTGATGTGTCAGTTACTTGGAATTGTAATAATTATTTTAGATTGTGGTTTGAGACAGTTTGAGATTTATTATGGGTGACTTGTGGTATTTATTAGTTATTAAGACTATTCTTTTGGGGCTTTGAGCCTTGCTATTAAACTCATCAGTTTTGTTACGTTTTGAGTAACCTCTCTTTCTATTTCGGAAAGGGGGTGTTACAGAGTTGGTATCAGAGCTCAGGTTCTTTCTTGTAGAAAACCTATTTAGGTTTGACCTGTGAGTTATGGGTAGACTTCTGGGTTAGGTTTTTGTTCTGTTTGATTTTCTGTTCAGCTATTATATCAGCCATATTCGAATTTGTCTCTAATCTGCTTTGTTTATATTCGTGATCTCTTTCTTAGATGGCTCGAAGATCAGCTAGAGTTGCTGGGAGGCGAGGTAACAACAGGGGAAGAGGTGAAGGTCGGTCCAATGAGCAACCTAATGATCAGATTAATGCTCAGCTGGCTACGTTGGTGAATCAGGCGGTTAATCAGGCTTTACCGCAGTTGGTGGCACAGGTTGTACAGGCAATGCAGCAGCCGCCGCCAGAAATTCCTGACCAGGGGCACTCGGGAAATAATGGTCCACAAACAAACGAAGAGGAAGAAAATGTGGATGGCCTTGATCAGCAGGTGGTTCCAATGTATGTGTGGTTGGAGAGGTTTCAGAAGCAGAAACCACAGTCATTTAGTTCAGCTCCAACTCCAATTGATGCAGAGAATTGGATTGCTCACTTAGAGAAAATATTTGATGTGTTGGGGTGCTCGGATAATCAGAGAGTATTACTTGCTGCCTACAAGCTGGAAGGGGATGCACAGAGGTGGTGGAAAGCACTGAAGACAACCAAGGGTGATGGGTACGTGGAGACACTTCATTGGGCAGAGTTTTGTGAAGTCTTTTATCAGCAGTACTTTCCAGCTGCTGATAAAGAGGCCTATGCTAGAGAGTATCTATCCATTCGGCAGAAGGATGACGAGTCCATCACAGATTTCATGACGAGATTCACCAGGTTGGCAGGTTTTGCGGGAACGTCTGCAGGGACTGCAGCAGAACAAGCGGAAAAGTTCAAGTGGCGAATTCATTATAGGTATCGCCAACATCTCATTAACACCAAGTTTACGGACGTATCGGCGGTGGCTAATGCGGCCAAGAACATTGAGATGGAGCGGCAGGACTTTCGGACTTCCAAACCGGAAGGGAGTCGAAAGAGGGACAGAGATGACCAGCAGGGTCAAGTTTCGGGTCAGCATGGGAGAAATCAAGGTGGTCAGTGGAACAGAAATCATGGTGTTCAGCAGAGGCAGTGGCGTGGCCAGAATCAGAACAGGGGCTATCAGCAGATGCCTCAACAGGGGCAAAATCGTCAACTTCAGCTACCTTGGTATGGACAGAATCGTCAGCAGGGGAATAATCGTCCGCAGGGGCAAAATCAGGGTCGTTATCCGGGACCAGCTGGTGGGGGTAACCCGAATCTTATTCCGATAGCTCCTTGTGCTATTTGTGGGGCTATTCATCCGGGGAGGCAATGTCACAGACTCACCGGTGCATGCTTCTTGTGTGGACAGATGGGTCACATTGCTAGGGATTGTACCGGTCCACGTGGAAATGGTGGAGGTGGTAATAATGGTGGCAATGGAGGTCAGCGTCAGGGTGGCCGAGTGTTTGCTTTGACGTATAATTAGGCGGCGGGTGCACCAGGTACTGTTTCTGGTACTCTTTTAGTTGGCAATCGCGAGGCTTCTATTTTATTTGATACGGGTTCTACTCATTCTGTTGTTGCTCAGTCTTTTGTTCGGCACCTGGGTGTGCCATCTCAGTCTTTAGATTCTGTTATGTCTATTACTACCCCGATGGGGACTTCTGTAGTTATTTCTGATTTGTATCGAGGGTGTTCGATTAGATTTGGGGATAAGATCCGTAGCGTAAATCTTCTTCCGATGTGTATGCACGATTTTGATGTCATTCTTGGGATGGACTGGTTGGATAAGCACCAGGCCACTATAGATTGTCAGGCGAAGAAGGTTATATTTGGAGATGTGAAGTCTCCAGAATTCGTATATCAGGGTTCTCAGCCGAGTAGAGTGGTAAAGTTAATTTCAGCTTTGAAGGCTGGGAAGTTGGTGGCAAAGGGTTGTGATGGGTATTTGGCGTTTGTGAAAGATACCTCTAAGGGTGAGTCTCGTATTGAAGATGTTCCAATTGTTCGTGACTTTTCCGATGTGTTTCCTGAGGAGTTGTCAGGGTTACCACCACAACGGGAAGTGGAATTTGCTATTGAGCTTGTTCATGGTGCGGAACCTATCTCTAAGGCGCCGTATCGGATGGCACCGTTGGAGTTGCAGGAGTTGAAGGAGCAGTTGCAAGAACTGTTGGATCGTGGTGTGATTCGGCCGAGTGTTTCGCCGTGGGGTGCTCCGGTCTTGTTTGTGAAGAAAAAGGATGGGTCTATGAGGCTGTGTATAGACTACAGGGAGTTGAACAAGATCACCATCAGGAATCGGTATCCATTGCCGAGGATTGATGACTTGTTTGACCAACTTCAGGGGGCAAAGTATTTTTCGAAGATAGACTTGAGGTCGGGATATCATCAGTTGAGGGTGAGGGATGAGGATATCCCTAAGACGGCTTTTCGTACTCGATATGGACATTACGAGTTTCTGGTGATGCCATTCGGTGTGACTAACGCCCCAGCGGTGTTTATGGATTTAATGAATCGGGTGTTCAGGGAGTACCTGGACCAATTTGTCATTGTCTTTATTGATGACATTTTGGTTTACTCTAAGTCTAAGGAAGAGCATGAGGAGCATCTTCGCACAGTGTTAGGAATTTTGCAGAAGGAGAAGTTGTATGCTAAATTCTCTAAATGCGAGTTTTGGTTGGAGCAGGTTGCATTTTTGGGCCACGTTGTTTCTGCTGAAGGCATTAAGGTGGATCCTGCGAAGGTTGAGGCTATCACTAAATGGCCAAGACCTACTACAGTGACCGAGATTAGGAGTTTCTTGGGTTTGGCAGGATATTATAGGAGGTTTGTGGAAGGGTTTTCCTTGCTTGCCTTGCCATTGACCCAGTTGATGAGAAAGGGCATGAAGTTTATGTGGAATGAAGAGCGGGAGAAGAGTTTCGAGGAGTTGAAGAAACGACTTGTGTCAGCTCCTATACTTGCATTGCCGTCGGGGACAGGAGGCTATCAGATTTATAGTGATGCTTCTAAGAAGGGCTTGGGGTGTGTTTTGATGCAACACGGTAAGGTGATTGCTTATGCTTCTAGGCAGCTTAAACCTTATGAGGTGAACTACCCCACACATGATTTGGAGTTGGCAGCGGTGATCTTTGCCTTAAAGATTTGGAGGCATTATTTGTATGGAGAGACTTGTGATATCTTCACCGATCACAAAAGTCTTAAATACATTTTCACTCAGAAGGAGCTCAATATGAGGCAGAAGCGTTGGTTGGAGCTTCTAAAAGATTATGATGCGAGGATTCAGTATCACCCGGGGAAGGCAAATGTGGTTGCAGATGCTCTTAGCCGAAAGAGTTCAGGGAGTGTAGCTGCCCTTATTACACAACCTCTGCTTATTTCGGATATGGAGCGGATCGAGTTGGAGTTGTATGTACGAGGTTCAGATGGGCATTTGGCGGGTATGAGAGTGGAGCCCTCTCTTATCTCGCGGGTCAAAGAAGCTCAAAAGGAAGATGGAGAGTTGTGGAGTATGACGCAGAATTTAGAGGAGGGCAAGCAGCCCGAGTTTCGTATTGATGACCATGGTGTGATTTGGTTGGGTGAACGGTTGTGTGTACCGTCCGATCCAATCATTCGGGAGGCAGTGTTGGCTGAGGCTCATAGTTCGCCATTTTCTATTCATCCAGGTTCTACAAAGATGTATAGGGATTTGAAGAAGAATTTTTGGTGGAATGGGATGAAACGAGACGTGGCTGAATATGTTGGGAAGTGCCTCACTTGTCAACAAGTGAAGATAGAACATCAACGAGCTAGTGGGTTGTTGCAACAGTTAGACATTCCAGTGTGGAAGTGGGAGGATATCACGATGGATTTTGTGACTGGGTTGCCGAAGACTTTCAGGAAAAATGATGCCATATGGGTAGTGGTGGACCGATTGACAAAATCGGCACACTTTTTGGCTATCCATGAGGGTTATTCGGTGGATAGGTTGGCACATATCTTTCAGCAGGAGATTGTTAGACTTCATGGTACTCCGGTGTCTATTGTTTCAGATCGGGACCCACGGTTCACTTCACGGTTCTGGAAAGGGTTTCAACGAGCTTGGGGTACTCGGCTCAACTTCAGTACTTCTTTCCATCCGCAAACTGATGGTCAATCCGAGCGGACTATTCAGACATTAGAAGACATGTTGAGGTCTTGTGCACTTGAGTGGTCGGGTAATTGGGATGATTACTTGAGCCTAGTTGAGTTTGCTTACAACAACAGCTGGCATGCAAGTATTGGGATGGCTCCTTTTGAAGCACTGTATGGTAGGAAGTGTCGGGCACCAACTTGTTGGGATGAGGTTGGCGAAAGGGCCATAGAAGGGCCTGAGTTAGTTCAAATCACTACGGAGAAGGTAGCGGTGGCTAAGGAGAAATTGAAGTCGGCTCGATCACGGCAAAAGAGTTATGCTGATAAGCATAGGAGGACTTTAGAGTTTGAACCTGGTGAACATGTGTTTCTAAAAGTTTCTCCTTGGAAGGGCATTCGGCGATTTGGGTTGAAAGGGAAACTTAGTCCGCGTTATATTGGACCATTTGAGATTTTGGAGAGGGTTGGTGAGGTTGCATATCGGTTAGCTTTGCCTCCGCAGCTAGCTCACGTGCACAATTTATTCCATGTGTCGGTGCTGAGGAGTTATCATTATCATCCGTTGCACGTTGTGCAATATCCATTCGATAAGATTCGGGAGGATCTTACTTGTGAGGAGCGAGCTGAGGCGATTTTGGATCGTCAAGAAAGGATCATGAGGAGGAAGACTATTCCGTTTGTTAAGGTTCTGTGGAGGAACCAATCGGAGCGAGAAGCCACTTGGGAGATGGAGGAGTCTATTCGAGCGGAGTATCCGCATCTCTTTGAAAATTAGGTACGTTCCATTCTTTTAATTCCGGGGACGGAATTCTTTTAAGGGGTAGGTGATGTAATACCCGAAAAAAAAAAATATATATTAAATATTACTAAAAAAATTATTCTGTTGAAAACATATTAATTGGACTTGGTCATTTATTTTGGGTCAAACTAGTTATTTAATTGGTGTGGGCTAATAAGTATTAATAAGAGATGTAGTAAATTAATTTAGTACAATTTGGACCTTAAAATTTAATTGGGTTTAATGTATATTAAGTACAATTTAATTCTATTAACATTAGGAGAGTTAGTAAAATATATTAATTAATAAATAAATACCAAAAACCTAAATATCTCATTACGTCTAAAACTAGCTGGAAAAAAAAACATAAGGAACAAGAGCGGCGGCTGGGAGAAGCAATTCAGTCATCAATTGATAATAGGGTAAGAGTTTTCTTCAATTTATTTATTACTTGGGTAATCAAACAAGGATTTAAACTCACCGTGAAGGATTGCAGGAATTGATATATTGTATGATAATGTGTGTATATAGATTACGGTAATATATGTATATGTATATTTAGATTCTTGATTGCAGGTGTATATATATATATTTATATTCCGTACGGTATCTATATATATATATTAACTCATTGTGCTATATATATATATATATATAATGATATGATACAGTAGTGTATATATATAAATTATATATATTGTTTATTTTATATTAACCCACTTATATTATTATAAATTAAATTGAAAATTTTGTATACTAATTAATTATTTCTCATGATAAAATTATGAATTTATTTAATAATAAATTAAATAATATTATGTTAGAGATTGTTAAATTTGTAATAAAATTCTATTTTATTTTATTTAGATTAAACGGGAAGAGTCCAAACAAGTTTTTGGAATATACTTTGGGTATTACATTGCTTAATCCAGGTACGGATTCCGTACTCTTTCAGCGAGACTCATTTGTTTTTAATTTGTTTGTTCCGTTGTTCGTATCGAAATTTAGTATTGTCTCTCATAATTATTCCTTGTCAATTTATTGTGATAAATTTATTTTGGCGTTGTATTAGAACTCACATTGTACTCTTTAGATTAGTGTGTCATGTCTAAATTTTATTTTTATATTTATAGTGATGTACATGTTAGTATATTTTAGAGACATGTGTTGTGACATTATATTTTGTTAGAATACCGTAGGGTATACCTGAGCTATAACCACCTGTGGGGGTACCACAGGCATGTCCTCTTGGCACCGAGGCATGACACCTTCCGTGGCGGTGTGATCAGTCCACGGCGTCTCCGTTTGTGCTCCGGTGGGAGTTGGCCATTTGGTGTTTTGTTGTGGGAGGCGTATGGGTCGACCCTAATTTCTGTTCTGTTCTGTTCTGCGGATTGGTGATGTTTGTGCCAAACACACCTTCCGATTTTGCACGCATCTGGATTGCGCAGTCCGATGTGTGATTGCCTGTGTGGCATTATTTTGATTGCCTATGTGGCATTATTTGACTTGCCTGTGTGGCAAGGTATATTACTATATTCTGAGCTCGGTATGAAATAACACCCAGCCATTTGATTCAGCCTATCATTTCATTGTGTTAGTTTTGTTCGTTTCGTTTCAGTTCGTTTCATTTCATTTTATTTAATTGAGTTAATTATTTGTATTCTATATCTGTACTGGGCATTTGGCTCATGCTGTGTTTTTCTTCCGGCAGGTAATCAGGGGGATCAAGGGCAAGTGTGATGAGAGCTCCATTCATTCCAATGATTTAGAAATATTCTGTTTAGACTTGATGTGTCAGTTACTTGGAATTGTAATAATTATTTTAGATTGTGGTTTGAGACAGTTTGAGATTTATTATGGGTGACTTGTGGTATTTATTAGTTATTAAGACTATTCTTTTGGGGCTTTGAGCCTTGCTATTAAACTCATCAGTTTTGTTACGTTTTGAGTAACTTCTCTTTCTATTTCGGAAAGGGGGTGTTACATACGGCCCAATGAGGACTTTTTCACATCATTTGTAACATTACGGTTATGATTATACCGAATAATCCCTGGTCATAATCATACCAAGTCCATCTATGCACTACAGGCCACAAATGACTTTTAACGAAATATAAACATGAGGGATGATGACAATGATATAAGAATTCAATAAAACAAGTTCAAGAATTAATTTATCTAGGAACTGATAACGTCCAAATTGTCAACATGATACTGCTTTGTAGAGTAAAATTCAAGAATGCTCAGAAGAATATTTCCATGAAAATATACTGGATGAAGCGCAAATATCAAGGATATTCCACTAATTTCATGGAGTATAGAAGTCAAAATTTTAACCAACTGAGTATAATAAAAAATGAAATAACAATAGAAATCACCATGCATACGATAGACCGCACAGACAGGTTATTCCAACAGAATAATAAATAACGGAACCAGGTCCGGCGTAAAACGCACAGACAAGATATTCCAACAGAATAATAAAGAATAGAACCAGGTCCGGCGTAAAACGCACCGACAGGATATTCCAACAGAATAATAAATAACGAAACCAGGTCCGGCGTAAAGCGCACAGACAGGATATTCCAACAGGATAATAAATAACGGAACCAGGTCCAACGTAAAACGCACAGACAGGATATTCCAACAGAATAATAAATAATGGAATATTAGAAAAATTTCACCATGTATGCAGTACTTTGCATAGACAGATTATTCCAACATAATAATAAAGAATGAAATAACAGAAGAATTTCACCAAGTATAGGATAGCCCGCGTATACAGGTTATTCCAATAGAATAATAAAGAATGGAATAACAAAAATTCTCTTCATAAATAAGAAAGAAAGAGTACCCCTTACGAGTACAAAAAATAATATTCTGGATACTAAAATAGTGAGGTAACACACTTCCCTTCTTCTTTTTCTCTATAATTTCTCTCTATAATAATTGTTCTAAAGATTTTGTGAATTGGTGTGAAATGAAGGAAGAATGAACTTCTATTTATAGGAAAATATAGTTTCGATAATTGCATGTTTTGGGCTCGAAATATTACAAAATAATATCTCCAACTTTTCTTTCATTTTTAATTTAGTCATGCAAGTATTATCAAACTTGCACCAACTTTCCTAATAGTAAATAATGTGAATCAATAGTAAATCATGTGACTCAATAGTTTTAAACATGTGATAAAAATAATTACAGTATAGTACCTCCATCTATACCTCCATTTTTAATTTAGTCATGCAAGTAATATCAATTTTGCACCAACTCCCTTAATAGTACAAGAATGTGATTCAATAGTACACACATGTGAACAAATAGTTATATAAGCATGTGAATTAGTAGCAATTAATTGCTCATTTATCTGATAAATTACCCGATTTATCAATATAACCCCCAAACATCAATTATCATCGGAATAGATGTCGATTTTCACTAACACAAACAATTCCAACATAATGAAACTATTTTTATCAACAATACAAATTTTAAAATTTCAAAGTTTGACTTTTCCCGAAAAAGTCAATTGTTGACTTTTTGACCAAATAGTGAATATCGGAAAATTTTGTGTTTATAGACTATTTTTACTAATTTCATCGTTCCGGACTCAAATATCACGTTCGCGTCTCCAAATTCAACTCCGAACACAACTTCAATTTTAATAACATTCATCATTAATATTATAACTCACAATATTTAATAACCAGGTCGTTCCCAGGAAAGAGGGGGCTTTCCGATAAGGATTTTTCTTTATTGGCGCGCAATTAGGTGACCAAATCTCTCATTGACAGAACTTCTAGACATTGTTAATATTGCAAATAATAATACGAATAACTTTGTCGTCTCAATCATTGATTTAATAATATATCATATTATGCAGATGATACTGTAACAATAATTGAATCAATAATATGAAAGGTATGATGCAGCAATTACTGTAGCAATAATTGAGTATAACTGAGTGACTTCTCACGTAAGCATCAATAATCAATACCGTGTGCTACTATGCAACCACGCGTATTACTGTACTTTTAACACCGGGTGTTTCAACAGTTAACCGTAAAACTTCCGCCGTTTATTTTTATAAAGTATTTTTGTCGTTTTCTCAATCCGACAATAATTCCGTTGCGGGGTCCAACAATGATTGTACCGTCGTACGGATATTCTCCGACAAAAGAATATTCTCCGACCAATCGAATATTATATAACAATTTGCGTACTTTGCAAAATTTATAAATATAACCCACAACTATAACATTATATCAAATCCGCACCATAATATTTAAAAAATTATTTTGAGAAAATTAAATATTTATTCATAAAATCTGGGGTCTCACAATCTCCATTCCTTATGGAATTTCGCCCTTGAAATTAATGTACGTGGTATGCTGAACAGGTGAGGATACCTCGACTTCATTTCAAATTTTAACTCTTTAGGTATAACCTTTGAGTGTTGAATACGATTCTTCTTATCCAAGATTTTAACACGTATCTCCTCAAACGTTAAATCAGCCGTTATCTCGTCCGATTCTAAATTAATAATGTGGTTCGGGTCGTCCATATATTTACGTAACATCGATACGTTAAAAACGTTATGAACACGCAACATACTTGGCGGTAAAACGAATCTATAGGCCACAGTTCCTACTTCATCAAGGATTTCAAATGGACCAATTAAATCGAGAGTTGAGATTTCCTCTCTTCGTCGATTCTTGCTTCTAGAATAACGCCCTCTTGAACCTTCTTCTTCACATTTATCAGCTCCGGGTGTGTAGCTTGAGCGGCTTTAATTTTATCGATTAAAGTCGATTCTACTCGTACAACACTTTTAATACAACACTTTTAATACACATGATTTTTTTTTATTTCTATGTAATTTTTAATAACTTAAAGTTTACCCAAAAATTCAAATACACATTTTCAACTTATTTGCTAAACATGATACTAACTTGTTCTCATGTAAGTTAATTTTTAAACAAGATGTACTAAATAAGTTGATCATAAACTGTTTAAATTAAGCTGATAAATAAGCTATAAGCTATTTTAAAATAAGGTGCATGCCACAAACATGTCCTTAGCAGTTTAGCAACTTTATAGTAAGTTGGACCTAATTTAATGCTAAACACCCCCTACACACAACATACACACACTGACACACATACATACAGAGAGAAATAATTTATTTATTACTGTAGTATACTAGTAGTACTGGTTATGTAAAAATTGCAGGGGTATTGTCGGCTTCGACCAGGCAAAGACCATAATCGATCTATATCTCCATTCCCATTTCTCTCTCTTTTTGATCTTAACTCTTTTCTTTGAAACCCTAATTATTTCACACTCTTTTGCTACTTTATTGGTTCGCTTCTTTTTGTTTTTGTTGATTGTGATGGATTTGGAAATGACGGATTCTTCTAGGGTTTCTAGTTCGAGCTTAATCACCGTTAACTCATAGGTAACTGCTTTGAGTCTTTGCTGATTTTGTTGTTTACTTTGTTTCGATTTGTGTGAAGTGTGAACATATACATGTACATAGACCTATTTATTAAGCTGAAGCTGTTGAACTTTTATGGACTTGAATTTATGTAGATCGTGGAGTGATGTAGTTGTTTTAGCTGACTGTTCAATTTTCAATGTATTATAAAAATTTAGAATTTCTCTCCACGTATGAAGTGAATCTAATATTGAGCAGCTTTGTGATGTGTTCATTTTTTTTCTTTTATTGGTAAAATGATGTTGTTTTTCTGAATATGAAGAGCAGCGTAAATATGTTTGTGTGGGTGATTTAGCAATGAGATGTATGATTTGAATTAAATTATGTGTATTTAATAGTGGCAAAAGGTGTTCTTTTTTCCCTAGTGTGACAGACGTGATTGTTTTTAACTTTGCAGAGAATTTCATTCCGAATTTCAAGCTTAAAGAAAAGGAGGGATTCGAGGATATTATCCATTGCGTGAGCGTTCATGCTTTTTGGGTGATTTTGTGTCTTCATATTACAAAGACGTTAAAGCCCTCTGGAACAGCTAAAACTTTTTTGCTGCATTTAAGGGCAAAAAACAGGGAGTAACAGTTACACTTTTGTAATAAAGGCTTTAATTAGTGGTCCAAAAAGCCATCTGCTACATTCATTATCTTCCCAATTATATATCTGGAGGTTTGATTTGCTCACATTTATTGCTGTTGAGTTTTACTTGGGGTCTGTCTCGGTCGCCTTGGACACGAACATCAGAGTTTGAAAGTCTCCTTATCTCGGGAGATATTATTAAGTACTTGTTGGGAGCTCTAAGGGTTCCAAAATTTATTTTGGAGATATTATCAACATATTGAGTCTGCACTCTGAGGGTTTCAGGGTTGTATTATCATGGCACACATTGCTGCTGCTAATCATTTTTCTGGAGAGGCGAGCTCAGGTTTGAGCTCTCTATTCCCTTTATATGCTATCATCGTCTCTAGTTGTATTTATTGATGGTAGTTTATTGGTACTTGAAAAAAGTGTGGATAGTTTGATTTAACAACATGGTAAAGCTAACTGCTTGTTGTTTGAGTGCATTTCATGTTATCTTTAATTCTTCTAGTGCTCTTCTATTTTAGAAATAGTTCTTTCAGAAATCTTATTATCTAAAATGATCTTAATTTTTCAGTTTTTATTTCTTATTAGTCATTTGCTTTGTCTTTAGTTTGGGGTAGATAGTAGATACCAGCTAATGTAGTTGACTGTATGTATGCTTGTTTTCCTATTTTATTAATTCTGGGAAACCAGTGTGCTTTAGGAATGATATAGTTTGTTATTTTCTGCATTAAAATTGAGCAGATCATGCTGATTGATTAACTATTACTTGTTGTGTGCTATTAGTACATGCTCCTTTATCTTCATCTTCTAATTGAATCTTTAATGGTTACTAGGATCTTCGTTTCATTAGTGGTGTGGACATTCTAATATTTGTAGGTTCAGTCTTCCTAGGGCTTTGATTGAGGTAATGTTCTAGTGTTTGGTGGTACCCTGAGTTTCGCTCTTCCCTTCGTCTGTACCTAGGATAAAGTTATGTCTTTCCTTCTGTTCAGAGGGATTTTAAAAGCTTCCCAACATTTAGAGTTGGTTGAAAGCAGGGTAATCAGTTCCTATCATTCTTTCATAGAGTCCTTGCACAACAATGAACTGCACAAGTGTGCACGTGTAGTTGATTGTTTTCTGTTTAGCTTATCTCTTGCTTTTATTACTTAATATAATTTTCCATGGTCTTTCAATACAGGAGCATCAAGTGATGCTTTATTCAAGGAACTGTGGCATGCCTGTGCTGGACCCCTTGTCACTGTTCCTCGTGAAGGAGAACGAGTTTATTACTTCCCGCAAGGTCATATGGAACAGGTATGTTGTTTCTTTTTCTTTTTCCTCCCTATCTCTTTTTGAACTTAATCTTAACAGACTGTGTTGGTTATTTTGTGTACTAACTTGGAGGGTACTTGTCACTGGTGTCTACCTGCTGAAACACATAACAAGATAAACCTTTTTCATTCTCATGCCTATTAAAATCCTGTAAAGATTATTTGCCTTGCCAAATATCATGCATGCCTTCTTGCTTGTGTAGCTCATTTTCTTTGTTGCATCCTTTTTTTTTACACGTTAGTAATACTATTTTACCTTTTCAAGTGGGACTTCACACATGTATATCAGGTGTAAATCTGGAATTTGTTTAACTCTTTAAGAATGGATAGAGTCCATTGGCATCCCTCCTATCATTATATGTATCATTTTCCCCATGTTTTAGCAAGTTTGTTTATTCTCCATTATTTTACTGTTGTTAGTTCCTTCTCTTCCTACAGCTTGAAGCATCGACACATCAGGGCTCAGACCAGCAGCTTCCTTTGTTCAACTTACCGGCGAAAATACTCTGCAAAGTGATGAATGTTCAGCTTCGAGTGAGTTCCTCTTTATTTTTTATGTATTCATGATTAAAAACTTCTTCTTTCTAGGTCTATACTAAACGCCCACGCCCTCTATTTCTCGGCCGGGTGGTGATGTGTATGGAGTACCTCATCACTCTTCTCCATGCAGTACTTAGTAATTCAACTTTTATTGTAGGCTGAACAAGAAACAGATGAAGTTTACGCGCAGATAACTTTGCTGCCTGAACCTGATGTGAGTTTTCTATCCCTTTTCTAATGGTAAACTGGGAACCCAAGTACATTCTGCGACTTCTATCTATATCAAAATCTGGCCAGGCAGGCAGCAATTGCTGACCCATGTCATCTTTATATCCCGATTCTTCTTTAGTTTTGTTTTCTTATGACTGCCTCATCGTTTTTTTCCTTCATCTGGAACAGCAAGGTGAGGTTGGAAGCCCAGATCCTCCGCTACCAGAACCTCCAAAGTGCACTGTCCATTCATTTTGCAAGACGCTGACTGCCTCCGACACGAGTACCCATGGTGGATTTTCTGTTCTCCGCAGGCATGCAGATGACTGTTTGCCTCCATTGGTAAGTGTTAAGATTCTTCTTGTCAACTGTATAAAATAGGGCATCTTTCACTGCCACTCAGCAAAGCTGCTTTCTTTTTCTCAGATCTTCTTGAAATGGATTTTAACTCATATTTTCCTGTTCAGGATATGTCCCAACAACCACCCTGGCAAGAATTGGTTGCTACTGATCTTCACGGCAACGAATGGCATTTTCGTCACATCTTTCGAGGTTAGAATTTGATTTTGAGCCATAGTTGGACAATAATTATATTTACCGGAACTAGAGGTTCACAAACTGTTAAAAGTTGTAAACTGCGTAGGTTTGCTTTTCTTTTTGCAGAGATTAAGAGACTTATCAAAAAATTAGAAAGAAATCAGCGTTCCATGGGCTTGTGTTAAGGCATTAATTATTAAATCATGAATATTGGTTTTGTTCAACTATTTGTTCTTCTTATGTGGTTTTGACCTGTATTAAATATCACCTCTTTTAGGGCAACCTCGACGGCACTTACTAACCACCGGGTGGAGTGTCTTTGTTAGTGCAAAAAAGTTGGTTGCTGGTGATGCTTTTATCTTCTTAAGGCAAGTTTGTAATTATGATAAAAATGATTTTATATATTAAAGTGCATTGCAATAAATAACATTTTTTGTATTTTCCCAGGGGAGAAAATGGGGAGCTACGTGTTGGTGTGAGGAGACTTATGAGACAACTAAACAATATACCTTCTTCTGTTATATCCAGTCATAGCATGCATCTTGGTGTTCTTGCTACTGCGTCTCATGCAATTTCAACTGGAACCCTCTTTTCAGTTTTCTATAAACCAAGGTTTTCTTCTTTACAGTTTCAAGGATTAGCGAATAGATGACCCCTTTTGTTTCATGTATTCTGATCCTTGCTCGATACCAGTAGTATTTACTTAACACCTCGTAGATTGAAGGTCAATCTGAGTTTAAAGAAATTTCTCAGTTGCCATTTTATAGATTCTTTAGAGTTCTTTGTTGACAGAGAATTCATACTAAAATCATATGATTTACATGCCCGGAAATGAACTTGTGTGTTGACTGTCTATATTTGTTAATTTAGTTGTATACAGTAACATGCAGAGTTCTATCTGTCCTTTTTTCTCCCCATCTTAATGAAATAGTCTTTTATTGGAAAAATAAATACAAGAACATCAATGATTTCCAGACAAACAATAAGCATCGCTCTTAGAATTCCTTTTCCCCTTCCCCTCCGCATGATTTATGAGTACCATCATTGACTGAACAAGCTGCACCAAGTTTATTATGTTCTTTTGTTCAAATGTTGAGTTTTACTATGCTGTCAGCTGGGTAGGTATGTGTTTGTTGAACTAGCTGTTTGTTGAACTATCTCTTTTTGTGGCAGAACAAGCCGGTCTGAATTCATTGTAAGTCTCAACAAACATCTTGAAGCTCGAAGCCAAAAACTCTCTGTTGGGATGAGGTTTAAGATGAGATTTGAGGGTGAGGAAGTTCCTGAAAGAAGGTAACAGGTTACTTGGCTTGTTATTTTGTATGTTAGGAGCATGAATGTAAGGTAAGAAATAGCTAATTAACCTCTGATCATACAGGTTCAGCGGAACAATAGTTGGTGTCGGAGATAATGTAACATCAAGATGGCATGATTCTGAATGGAGATCCCTAAAGGTGAAAATATTACTTTTTTGCCCACCTTTGAGATAGGCTATTTTTTACCTGCAGTGTCTTGTGCTGTGTTTAACCAAGTTCCTAATATTAGAGCTCCCACTTGCTTACTTTTTATCCTTTATGGTAAAATAAAATAAAATAATAAAGTAAACTTTGCTCAAGGCTCAGTTCTCTGCAAGTCTGGGTTTCTTGTGCTATTTCCTTGCATTTACCACAAGGACCTTGATGACCATTTAAGGAGTTGTTGAATTCCTGATCAAGGTTAGATCTTGTTTTTGGTTGCCTGCGTTCATGTATCAGTTGGTGATGGTGTACTTATGCTAACATAACTTTTAGAACCTTATAGAATGGATAGATGGTCATACTTTTCACAAGTTCACGAAGACTAGGCATTGAAATTGGTACTTTGTTTCAATCAAGAGTTTGTCTGATAATCGAGTTCTTTGATATAATTTGCTTTTGATCGATTTTGTCAGGGAAATCTTTTGGAGGCAATTTAAGAAGTTTATTAGCACATACAAAATATTCCAGCCCCACAAACATCTTTTCCAGGACAAGCTAAATCCCAGCTATATTCCTGTACCTTCCATGAATGCTTGTTCAAGTTGAGTTGAACAATCGATGTTAATCACTTCTTAACTAAGTTTTTTTTGGCTGGCATATAGCCCCTTTACGAACCATTTACAAAATAGGTGTAGGGCACAAAGTTGTCTAGGTCACTTAAGTGGTCACTTCAGCACATGTATCCTGTCAAAGTGAGTTTGTTTGTGAACATGTTATGATTGTGCCTCTTATCTTTTGTGGATTGTCTCTTTATCCTTTAAATTTTCACATAATTCTATAAAAATGTCCTTTTAATTTTCACATTACATCTACTTATGAACATACAAGTGATTTTTGGTTTTGATTTTTAGGTTCAATGGGATGAACCTTCATCAATTCTGCGCCCAGATAGAGTTTCTCCATGGGAATTAGAGCCACTTGTGGCATCTACTCCTACAAACACACAACCTCCGCAAAGAAATAAGCGGGCTCGGCCACCAGCTTTGCCTACTCAATTGCCAGATCTCTCAGCGCTTGGTATGAAGCTTACCAATATCACTTTATTGAATAAATGCCTTTTGTTTTATTTATAAGAATTTTCTTTGTGCCCATAGGAATGTGGAAATCCCCCATTGACCGTCCCTCAACTTTTGCATATTGTGATCCATCACGTGGGCGAGATGTATTTCCATCACCCAAATTCTCTCCTGGTACTAAGGGTAGCTGTATCAGCTACAGTGATAATGGTTCCTTGACCCCGGCTTCTAGCAAGTCAATGTATTGGTCTAACCAAGTTGAAGCCGGCACAGAATCTTTTACCCCCGTTGGCAAGGATACTAGTGAAAAAAAACAGGGCATTGGCTACAGGTTATTTGGAATCGAGTTACTTGACCACTCCATGGTAGAAGAGATATCTCCAGTGGTTGTGTCTGGAGCAGCAGCGGAAGATGTGCTTGTTCCATCTTTGGATGCCGAATCTGACCAGCATTCAGAACCATCCAATGTCAATCGATCTGATGTTCCCTCAGTAAGTTGTGAGCCTGAAAAATCATGCCTAATAACCCTGCAGGAGTTGCACAGCAGGCAAATTCGGAGTTGCACTAAGGTACTTTGATTAGGATTCTGAAAGCTTTGTTTGAATGTTCTTTTGTTTCAAGAAACAAGTATACAAATTTATACACTGAAATATTGTAAATATATGCAATTTCAATGTCAAGCTTGCCTACCTTTTTGCGCATGGACACATGCACAATACTGCATACCCTGCTTATATGGTAATATTGGGCTTCTTTCTTTAAATTGGCCGGTTGATAGAAGCTGTTTTTTTGGTTTTCATAGTAAGGGTCTAAATAATTTTCGGGAGAAGACTTGCCAGAATATGGGTTGTAAACTTGTAATCAAAAGAGTGAATTATAGTGTGAATGCAACTTGTTTAATACGAGGTTTGAGAATAACTTAAAATTAACTTTTCTGTTTTGGTTATTGCAAACATTGCTTTTAATGACGGAATATTTTGATGGAACGTGTTCGTAAATTACACAGGTTCAAATGCAAGGAATTGCTGTTGGGAGGGCAGTAGATTTGACACGGTTTAACGGGTATGAGGATCTTCTCAGTAAACTGGAAGAGATGTTTGAGATTGAAGGTGAACTCTGTGGATCAGCAAAAAAATGGCAAGTTGTTTACACCGATGATGAGGATGACATGATGATGGTTGGGGATGATCCTTGGCAGTTAAGTCAAAATAACCCAGTCTGTTTTTAATTCATTTGCTTCTCCTGGTCAATTGCTACCCCCACCCGACACATTCATCTAATTCCTTTTTGTTTCTCTTTTCACGTTCTAGATTTTGTGTGCGTTTATCTGAAACCTGAATTATGATTCTATTGTCTTCCAAGTGCACATGTTGATCCTCCTCACTGGTATGAAACCTACTAATAATTGGGTGAAAGGCTAGCATGCAAATGTGCACACATGCAAAGGCACACAGAGACCATCCTTTCATGGGGCACAGTAGCATGTGCAGATATTGGACTATGATTGGGCACCTTCGCATGTTCACATGTTGTCGGAGGGGTCTTCTCTCATTTGGTCTTCTAGTCTTTTGATTCATTTGATTGGTGAAAAATTCCTTGTTTGAAGTCAGTATTTAGTAATAATAAATCAATGCCTTAATACACAAGAGTCATCTTTCTTGAGGAATTAATTTGAGCCTGCTTCAGGATCCTGCCTAAAACCTCTACAAGCTAGTCATATGAACAATGAAATTAAACATTTGAATAATTTTCTCTACCTCCTTTGATTGGACTAAATTTTGTGTAATTGAAGAAATTAAAAGCCAGTCAGAGAAGTAATTGCAACTTTAACCTGAATGCAACTCTGATGAAGATTTTAAATTTTGGGTTTATCATCATACTTAAGATGGTTGATTATAGATCACAAAATGCAATTGGTACTTTAGATTTTTGTTCAAATATTAGAAGTTCTGTAGTGAAATCATTTTTGTGATCTTTTACTTTTAAGGAAAATTATGAATACACAAAGTAGGATATTTGGTCTATTTTATGAAATGGTTGTTGGTGCGAGTACTTGTATGTGAATTTTGAAATGTGGATTCTTCTTTGACTCACTACTTCGTTATATGCTGAACTCTTGGTTATTTGTATAGTGAGTTCTGTAGCATGGTGAGGAAAATTTGTATCTACACCACCGAGGAAGCCAAAAGTCTATCACCCAAGATGAAACTTCCGGTCATTGAAGAAATCAGACCAAGCAAGATGGTTTCAGATACTGATATTGGCACTGAAGAGCAGTCATCAAATGCAGGGTCCGGTTGCTGATGTGCCCATTCCCCTAATCACAAAGAGGTGAAATCACTGTAGGGCCAAAATAATTTGGTAAGAGGAACGGGGAAGCGAGCTTCAATAACCACTCAGTGATTTTGTTTTTTAGCAGTGAGTTATGCTGCTATCCATGAGAATCACCCATGCTGGAACAGCCAATTCAATTTCAGCATGTGTGAGAGCCAGCGATCTAAAACCAAAAGATAACTATTGTCAGTAATACTATCTTATGTCATGTTGTCGAGAGAAACTTATTGTGCGTGCTTGTTTGGACTCTCGGATGGTTGAAGTTTGTCCACTCGGCTTCTGTGTACAAGGAGCTGAAGAGTATCTTTTCCTAACATTTTTGCAATTTTTCCGTTTATTCCAAGTGGAGTTTCTAGTGGAGTACGATAATCTTGTATTAATGGAGTTTAGTCATTGTTTTGCCTGAAACCATTAATATTTGTCCATGGCATGTATAGTTTTGAGTAGTTGTTGGTCGAGCAGGGGAGCTTCTTCTGATAACATCTCGATATACAAGAGTTGCTTAAATTCCTTTGGGATGTGGAATCTATATAGGATAGGATTCCTTTTGAGTAATTTTGTGGGTCGGTCTTCTTTTGGGCATTATAGGTATTTCTATATTTATATGGGTTGTGTACCTTTAAGATGAATTTCTCTTTCAAATTATGTTTTGATTATATCTCTTCTATATAAAATGCCAGTTTTATTAGTGCCCATTATTGCTCAAATTAGAAACATCATTCTTTATATCTGGATCCCAGAAAAGGTAAAGGGGAAGACAAAGAAGGATGGACAAAAAGAAAAGTAAGAATCTTGTCATTATTTTCTAGTCTTTTATATTAGCCCCTTTCTCTTTTTTTTTTTGCCATAATTATTATAACATCAAACTATTAAAGTTGAAAATTTCGAGTATATGGACCCCTCAAAAGTGTTGTAAAAACTTAAAATTTTGACAACCAAGACTTGTGTTCCATATATATTGTGGAGATAAATTCACACGAGGAGACAAAGTATGTACCATTTTCATTTTTGTGTCATGTTTTTTCTTCTTTTCTTTGTGAAAATATGGAATTATTATATGAAAAGTGCTTAATACTCCCTACTTTCTTTTAAGCTATTTGCAACTTTTTGAAACTTAAAAAAAAAAAAAAAAGGAAAAAAAACGAGATAAAATAGTTCATGGTGATATTTAAAAATACCCAATAAAATTAGTCACTGAAATTGTTGATATGCTGGAGTTTTTGAATGTGTTTTGGCTAATTTTTAAGTTAATTGCAAGTAGTCATCATATCTAAGTAAGTTGATTCAAGAACTAATTTTATACATTAGCATACCCCAAAACTTATCCTCAAATAAAATAATTTTATAGTGCCTGAGAATTAAGAAGCTTATGCAATGTTTTTCTGTATGTCTGTAAATTCTATATGAATAAAAGACGCATTTGTTCGAATTCATAAACTTGGTTATTATTGTACTACTACTACTACTACTACTACTACTACTACTACTACTACTACTTTTTCTTGTGTTTCCAGTTAATCAAACAAGACAGAACAAGAATCTTTGTTGAGATGACTTTTGTGGGAATTCCAGTTTACAATCATTTACTTAACAAGGTCATGATTTTATACCATTATCTATTTATGATCAATCAAAGTAATTCACAAGGCAAACCCCATAAATAGCACAAAATTAGAGATATATTTGTAAAACGAAAACTTTAAAGAATTTTTTTTATTTTTTCCAACTTATCTCTAACATTAGTTTTATAGTCTAAAAAGTATAAATCTCTCTCTAATTTTACAAACGGATAAAAAAGGAAAATGTATCTCAAAGTTATAAATATATATCTAATTTTACATGCAATTGCGTTATATCTAATTCTTTATGCATCACTCTAGCTTACTACAAACTATGGGAGAACAAAAATTTCAAAAATGTAATGAATGATTACATAATGTGTCATGTCAAACAGTATCGAACTAATACTTATGCCAGAATTTATGTATTGGGTGCAAACGATACCATTAGAATGATGTCTATGATACCAACTGTATTAAATGGTTTCTATCTTCCCCCTCCTGCTGTGGATGATCTTAGAGGAATGCTTGTCCAAATAAAGTCCTGCTGCTCACTCAGAATATTAAGTTATGCTGGGGCAGAGACGAACCGTTTGCAGGATACAAAACTTAAGCCAATCAATTTGAGTGAGGAGCTATAAGTATAGAGATGCTGCAAATACGATATCCCTCTTGATTTTGGAAACAGCGTCTTCAAATTTTGCTTCAAGCTCGGTTTCCCCAATGGATTTTGCTGCTTGTATTAACTGCTGAAGAACTTCCTCCAGTCTCCTGATAGCCCTTATCAAACTGCCTTCAAAAACCTGTGTGATTTCCATAATTTCATAGAATTTGGACCCTTTTGCCCAAGCATACACAGCTTCCATGATATCAGGTCGGAAAGAACTTGCAAAATTTTCCACATCAATTTGAACCTGTTGATATCAACGGATCTTTTAGGTGCATTAATGCTCAGCTAAAATAAATAAGCACTCAATGACAACCCACATAAAACTAGTGATAATTAAGTGAAGCATATGCATTAAACTTTTGCAGACATTCCATCAGAAGTGACGTAGCTGATCGTCAAGACAAGGATATTAAAGTCACTTTTTCATGAGAACAATGACCAGTAAATACCAGGAAGAAATAAACAGGAAGCAAAGGCGAGTAATATGCATTTTATGGATAAGCATGCTTGTGTGTAGGCAGTAATACAACCATGATAAAACATTTCAGGAACTCCCAATCAAGGTTGGTCATAGCTCAAAGGAAAATGTCCCTGGAGGCTTGTCACTATAATTTTAACAACTTTATACAGTTGCCTTGCTCATGGTCATTTAAAGAAGAAGAGTAAAGGGACTGTAGCCAAAAGAACAAAATCTTGAATTTCATCTCTGATAGAGGGATATATAATGAAAATGAGTAGGGAATTTACAAGTACTTTCTCGACATGACATCTCTAGATCAAAGTATACTCATGGCTGAAACGCTGCTTACCACCACTTTGTATTTACATCAATAATACCAAATCTGAAACTGATGATGACATGACTAAAAGAAGCAGGCTCAACTGTTCAGACCATATAGATAAATAAATCCGTTAGTACCTTGCACTCAAGTTGAACTTTGGCAACCTTTTGAGCTGTGTCTTGTAACTGTGTAAAGAACAACTCAAGTTCATCCCTGGGCTTTTGAGCATCCTGAAGCTTCTCTTGCCACACAAAACAAGAGAGGAGGGATATCATCTCTTCTACCTTTATGTCCTTCAGAACCCCATTAAACATAAGTTCTGTCAAAGTCAACTCATCAGCACTACTGATTTCACAAGCGACCTTTCCTTTCAACTCCACAACATCATCACTTGTGACATACCTGCATATATTGTTATAAGCTTTCAATGCTTACTTGGAATAGTAAACAAATAAAGAACAACAAAAATTGGAAAAACAGATATCTCAATTATATATATATATATATATATATAGAGAGAGAGAGAGAGAGGAGGACTGAAGCAATGGCAAGATTGAGAATTATATTCCTGGTATTTATACGAAGCAAATTAGCAAGATCTTAAATGACTGCAGGTGTCGCGAGAGAATACAATAAGGAAAATTCCATACATTAACTCCAACAGTGGGTTTAAAGGAAAAACAATTTATACCAATTAAGATGAAGAAAAGGCGCTATTATTTTCTTTGGCATAAGGTCTTTTACAAGAGATGCAGATAATTTGTCAAATGCTACACATATTCTGTGTATAGCAAAAAAAAATTCCTTAACACCACCCAACATATCAAATTAGTTATATATCTTGAATTATATTTCTATTGCTATATACTCGGAACCTTTTTCTGTAATTCAACTATTTGTGTTCTCTGTCATTATAGTGGATAAAATAATGAAATCATGAACGGCAAAAATTAGTACATCCAGGAAATGTTTTGAAGGAAAATCAAAAACAGTAAAGATTCAATTTGCATAGTAAAGAAAAACATATTCTAGTGTCAGGCACGAGTACAAGTAACTTATATAAAGCTCTTCTTGCTCTCCTCCTCCCCCTCCCTAGTTTGTAGTTTGGTAGCTAGGGATCAGAATATTATGATAACCACAAATTGTGGAAATTTAACAGTCCACTTATGTATGCGTTGGCAAGCAATCAAGATAATCTCAATCAATACGATCACAACAAAGGATAACAAGCAGAAAATCACATAACTCTTTTCTTTCCCCTGCCAGCTAGGGTAAACCACAATAGCATACACCTAAACTCATGCTGTTTTTTTTTTGGAACAGAAACTCAGCATGCAAAAAAATAAAAAAGGCTTTGGACTTCTAATAAGTATACAAAATTACAAGATACAAGATACAAGATAAAAACAATATACAAGATAGAAACTGAAACATAGAGAGGTTTCTTACCCTAGTCTCCGGAGAACTCTTTTTCTTGCTTTAAGTTCATCTTTAAAAGCCAAAACTGTGGAAGTACGCATTGCTCGCTTAACTTGTTTAATTTTGGTTGTGAGATCTTTCTTCTTGTGCAAGACTTTGAGCTTCTGATCAATAAGTGGAGATTTGGCAATTTCATGCTTATCAAACAAGTTCTCTAAAGCTTCTATTCTACGGACCGCCTTTCTGTATGAGCTACTTTGGACCTGAAGAATGTAGATTAAACATGTGAATGACGTTAATTGGGTAAAAAATTGTGAAAAAGAAAAAGTAAAATGAACCTTCATGTCTTCTTCAGGATCCAATAGAGGCATCCCCTCTTTGGAGAATCTAGAGAGAACCTCAGACACCTTCTTCAGTGTGTTTTCTCGAGTTTCCAATGGCAAAAGATCCTTTGCTATTACAAGTCGGACAGTACTTAAACTATAAATCTGTTTAGAAATAAATTCAGTAGATAAGTTTTCTGTTCATGGAATTAACAACTAAAAATGTTAACATGAAAATGTAGTATTACAATGAAAGTTATCATTCAGCAGAAATAGTTTTTACGACATCTAATGCAGTTAGATTGCAGGAAACTAGTAAAGCTACTTTATTAAGTAATCCATTTTATAATATGTTGCCTAGATCTCCGTATTCCCTTATGATTTACTTCTAAATGAAATTGATTTCGAATAAAATATTCAAGGGAAAAAAACAAAACTGTGCCCTTACACCATTGACCAAGAGCTTTTCTTTTTGGAAGCATTCTTTTGGTGGCATAAGATGTTCACAGGAGTATAAAATACATCTACTTAACAGAACATATCACATAAAAGTAGAAAGGGGACGTATAAACCACTGATATTTTCAAGAAAGCAAATGAAATTGAATTAGTGTGAATGAGAGACTTTGCCTGAGAGATTGGAAGCGAAATGACAACAGGTTCTCCAGGCTCCTTTAATGAAACGATCTTCGTTGTTTTCTTAGAAACTTCATCTCTACGCACTGCACATCTTGTAAGAATATCCACCGTGTAATTTGCATCCTCTGGTTTTTTATTTGCATCATCTGCGTCGTTACAAGATAATTAATCATCTAAAACTTAAAACAGAAGTGGCGAACTGACTGTTAAATTGGAACCATCTCACCTTCAGAAAGACCTTTCACTCTTTCAAAATTTATTATCACACCCCATGTAACCAGGTCATCAACGGTGAAACATGGGGAGTTCTCATCACTTGTGCAATTAATGCATACAAGCCTTCCAGGCTGCAAAAAAGGTAAACAGTACCTTGGAGAACAAATAATATCACGGACATCCTTCTTCAAGGTTTTATATTGTTTTAGCAGAGAGTAGTAATTCTCTAAGCTATCTTCCTCTTCAATTATAATTGAATCTCTCTCCTCTTCAAGGTGCTTTGCTTGTTTCTTCAAAACACGAGATCAATAGATAAGTTAGAAGAAGAGATAGTAAGGTAAGAGAGAGAAATGAAATGAAATGAACAAACAAAAGCAGGTGAATGTTAATTGACCTCAAGATCAGGAATAGCTCGGTCAGCTTGAAATTGATAGAATGAATTACGAAGTAAATTTTCAGGATCACCATCTTCACATCTCATCTGATTCAAGAGCATGTTGTAGCTTAGATGGAAGGCACTGAAATACAACAGAATAACTAATAGCAAATTAGCATGATTCCTATTCAACACAAGAAGACTGCAGCAACCGTACAATGTGTAAGCTTTTCTTTTATTTAATGTGAAAGTAATATCCTGTCACATTCCTTGTATGCAGACGTACCTATTCAAACAATCAGCACTTCCTTTAAGCATCATTTTAGCAGTAGAAGGATCCAGCTTCTCATCCACCATAAGTATGCAGACTCCACGCTCATCAATTCCTCTACGACCAGCACGGCCACTCATCTGTATATACTCTCCACTGGATATCCATCTAAATTTATCACCATCAAACTTACGAACATTTGAGAAGACCACCGTCTTTGCAGGCATGTTCAACCCTATGCTAAATGTCTCTGTCGCAAACAAACACTAAAGAAGAGTGTTTCAATACTACCAGTACAGCAAATAAACCCCATAAAATACATTCCCAGAACATAGAAAGAAGCCCCGCATAGTGGTCAGCAAATTTTTAATGCTAACTAAAACATTCAACTTTAAATAATAATGTAAATAAATACTGCTGTTACCAACTGAATCAAACTGACTTCTACTGGTATAAATCTAATTGGAAAAAAGAAACTGTCTGGACTTTATTAAAATAAAATCAACAGATTGATAAATTAATCCTCCCAACCTTGATGAGCCCTTCTTGAAATAGTATCTCAATCACTTCTTTCAAAATGGGAAGCAAACCGGAATGATGCACGCCTATTCCACGTTTCAAGAGGGGTAGCATATTTGAAACCTGGAAAGAGTCAAAATACGATGGAACAGTATTATCTTCAAGAAAAGAATCAACAGTCTGCTAAGTGGATTACTATGTAATAGAGATTACTATGTAATAGAGAACAGATCCTACCACAAAAAAGAAAGGGGAAAACATAGTTCCATTCACACACATCTACACAAATACAATTTGAAATGAAATTATAATCTTGCCTGAGGAAGCTTTTTATCATCATCTGATAACATGTCCATGGCACTCCAGAAAATAGTTTCAATGTTCACCTTCTCATCATCCCCATTCAAATCCATTTTTGCCATCTATAGAAAAAAAACAAAAGAACAGGTGCTCTAACATTAAAACTAATACAATAATTAAAATTAGAAAAGATGAGATTATTAGAATAGTTAAATAATTTTAGAAAGCATAATAATGTATGGCATAATAGATCGTAACTCTCCTTTCAAAGGGTTAAGTAAGATCTTTAACAATAAATTTTAAAAATAATAACAAGTGTTTAGTTCATATATGTATTAGATGGTATAAGGGTCTGACCGAGGCATCTTTGTTATGAACTCATCATACTAACATCATATCGTCATGATAGTATGGTACAACTGAAGGCACTCACAGAAGGTGGACAAAAACATGGGTTCTTCAAAATCATGTCAAATATATGTATATATACATAGCATGAGACAAAATGAGAATAAGCAGGTATTACATTCTCCCCTCAAAGTTAAAGTACCTTACATCAAATATAACTCATACCTGCATGGCAAGAAATTCACATTCTCTTTTACTGAAACTAAAAACTATCACAGGATCGTATTGACGCTGAATGATCATTTTCACCATCTTGAATATGTCACTTTCTTCACCTGCTCTACCAGCCACCAGACCTTTCTGCCATTTAGCATTCTCCTTTTTCTTGGAACCTTCACTGGCAGGAACAAGAGCATTTAAACCCTTCTGAAAGCTATCTTCTCGAAATTTTCCCTTTTCATCCACGACTAAGTATAGACCATCGCCTCCAGACGGGAAAATATAATGCTGAAGAGGTGTTGGTCGATAATCAGTGTAAACGATATGACATGGTTGCCTGTGGACCTGCATTTGTGGGAATATATTAAGATCATCATAGTAAGCGGGCATGTATAAGTAATTGTTTGTAGCATATATCCTTTTCTTCTGATCAAGTAATTTTGTGATATACCATATACATGCACCTTCACAAATTTAATACTCCCTCCGTCCCAAGATAAAAGTCCTGGTGGACTTTTCACGCATATTAAGAAGATGAATGAAATGACAAAATTGTCCATAATAATGTCATTAAATATGGAGAGAGAATTAGAATAAGAAAAGTGTGAGATATTTAATGCTACGGGTATAATAGGAAAATATGTGTAAAAATTTGGTTATTAAAGGAAAATGGACATTTAACATGGGACTACCCAAAATAGTAATAAGGAATTTTATCATGGGACGGAGGGAGTACTTAACTCGCATGCAAAACTAACATCCACACCAGTATGAATAATCATGCCGTTCTAATCTGCCTTCTAAGGCCATAACTTAAAACAAGTGCTATTGGAATTAGGACCTCATTAAGAGAAGGCTTCCCACCTTTAATATTATATTGCAAGTACTTGCCCTTGCATAATATCTTAAATATTTTCAATGATGTGATTCATTTTTTGTATTCAAGAAAAAAACTGTCCTCACTTGTAAAATATAAAGAGGCTATTTGTTCTATAAAGCATTACACTCATGGTATTTAGGAGAAACCATAACCCTCTTTTTTTTTGTATGGAGAATTATAACCCTCTTTAGATGACAATTACAGGATGAATATATGTATGATCAAATCACCTTTGCAACCCAATCAGCAAACTCCTTCGCATTGGGCACTGTAGCCGATAGGAATACAAATCGCGATTTCTTGGGGGCCATAACAATGCTCTCTTCCCATACGACACCTCTTTCTCTATCACGCATATAATGTACCTCATCAAATATAACCCATGCCACCTCTCGTATAATCTCTGATCCTTTGTACTGCATACTACGCCAAATTTCCGTGGTCATAACCTAAAAGTAAATTTAATATAGATATATACATAATAAAAAACCTTTGCAATCGATAAAAGTTAACAAAGAGTTGACTAATCAAAAGAGAGAAAAGAAACATATTAGCCATAACAATACCCACCAAACAAGAAGCATTGGGCTCAATGGTGACATCTCCAGTCATCAAACCAACATCAGAGAACTCTTCTTTGAACTCTCTATACTTTTGGTTGCTGAGTGCCTTAATAGGCGAAGTGTATATAACACGTTGCTTGTTCCGTAATGACATAGCAATTGCATACAAAGCTACAACAGTTTTCCCTGCTGATGTGTGAGCGGATACCTATCAAAATAACCCAAAAATAATGACACCAAATCAAACCCAAACTTCAAACTACCAATTATAGACCATTTAGTAATAAGAAACAATACCATAACGGATTCACCAATTTCGAGACATTTGATTGCCTCCGACTGAAATGGGTCCAGCGTAAAAGGAAATTCCTTTGCAGGTTTCGAGTTTTCTTGAGCTGAAGGATCAGAATAACGAGGAAGGTAGCCCTCTGGGTACGATACATCGTGTACACAAGCTACAGGCTCATCCACACCCATTAAACCATTCACTCTCTGTTGTTTTAGTGGAGATGTAGATTCCTCTATAGGGTCTCCTACTGATTTCCTCTTTATCGACCCCATGAATGCTTAAAGGAAAAACCCCACAAATAGATAAGTAAAAAAAAACAAAAACTGCAAATAAACCCCAATATTAAACTTCAACCTCGGAATGCCGGCTCAGTTAAACCAGACGGGTGGCTTATAATTAATCAAAATTTCTTTTTATGGTGCAAATTCTGACCAAGGAGTTTATAAGTTAATTAATCGTCACAAATTTAGAGTCACCGACAAAATTATATATATTTTAGAACAAATTTAGAGCAACCAAAGAGAGTTTATAAGTTAATTATGTCATAGAAATTTCACCAAATAAGCAGAACACTTCACACGGACATAGGTTATGAACTAGCAACCTGTGCAAGGGTTTCTTTTTCCTTCTTTTAGGCCCCTTAAACTGAGTTTCTAAAAACTCACCTACGTATATAAATACATGTATATATATATACACACACTCATATGTGCATACATGATAGTTGTACATTTGTATAAACTCCGACAGGAAAATGAAGGGAAAAGTACCTTTCTTTGGCAACGGTAGGCAGCGGAGGACAGACTTTCTTCGGCAATGGTCGGCGGCGGAGGACAGACTTCTTTCTCTCTCTTGCGGGAGAAGAGGAGAACAGGGAAACCAAATATAATCCTAATACCGTGTTTGGGGAAATAAATGAATAGAATAATCCTTTTGTGAAACAAAAAGAAAATTGACAGATAACTTTTTTAGTGAAACACAATGAGCATTAAAGATGTAATTTTAGTACATAATACTTTATAGAGCAAGGATGCTCATCGTTATTGAGCTCACCCCGAGCTCATCCTGTCTTTTTTTTAAATAACTAATAAAAAATATATAATAATTTTTGAAATTGAATTTTTTTTTTAAAAAAGTGTTTTGGGTACATATAACAAAACAGTGTTGTACAGTCTGTACAACACTGTTTTGTTATATGTACCCAAAACACTTTTTTTTAAAAAAACTTTCAATTCCAAAAATTATTATACATTTTTTATTAGTTGTGTTTTTTTTATAAAAAATAAAAAATTGCGGGTGAGCTCGGTGAGCTCAATAAGGGTGAGCCTAAGAAATGGACTCATACTTTATATATATACTAGCTATAACCCGTGCCTGAAGGCACGGTGTAACGAAAAATTAAATTAAAATTTAAAAAATATTACATTATCTAAAGATACATATCACCACAATAATTAATACATACTTAATCATCAATACATATCCAACCACCAAAACATCGAGCTAGTCGGTACTAATTTCAAGAAATTTCGGCAAAATTTCTTTTAAAAATAAATAACCAGAAAATTCTAAACCTGTCTACAAAACTTACAATCATCATTACATATCCAAACCACAAAAAAAATTATCATTTCATACCCAAAATCATCATAACCATGTATAATTAGTTAACTTTACAAAATACGGAACACACAATCATCAACACATATCTAACCACCAAAACATCAAGCTTGTCGCTACTAATTTCAAAAAATTCGACAGAATTTTCTTTAAAAATAGATATCCAGACAAATATAAACATGTCTATAAAACTTACAATCATCCACACATATCCAAACCACCAAAAAAAATCATCATTCCATACCCAAAATAATCATAATCATGCATAATTAGTTAAATTTACAAAATACGGAACACAAAAAAATACATATATGAAGAAATTAATACATACTCAATCATCAACACATCCAACCACCAAAATATCAAGCTAGTCGCTACTAATTTCAAGAAATTTCGGCAGAGTTTCCTTTAAAAATAGATATCCAAAAAAATCTAAACATGTTTACAAAACTACAATCATCCATACATATCCAAACCACCATAAAAACCATCATTCCATACCCAAAATCATCATAACCATGTATAATTAGCTAACTTTACAAAAGACGAAACACAATGAATACATACATGCAGAAAATAGAGAAACAACATGTTGAGTATAAGACCCTTTACTTTACAGCTTACATCATGTATCCTTCAATATATACCTGAAAATATTTGAAATTTAAAAATTATCGAAATATGTAAGTCAAAATTAAACAATTGTAAATCTGAAACATAATGAGAACACATATTTGTATGTAGGGGGAATGAGAGAGAGAGCTCTGTGTGTGTGGTAGAATAGATAGAGGGTTTGAAATTTGAATAAACTGGAATGACAGAAAAAGTAGCTGACGTAAACTTGATGTGACATTTGTCTATTTTCTCTCTCCGCTCTGTTTTATATTATAGATATATAAATACACAAAAATGATCAAGTAAGGGATCCCTTACTTTCTTAAAATGAGGGACTTTTTTTTTTAAACGACTAAGAAAAAGTTTAATATTTTATGGAACTAAAATTTTTCCATAATACAATATTTTGGGCGTGTTTTGAATATTTATACCAAAAAGTGGTGGTACAGTCTGCCCATACTGTACATACATATTTTGTTATACGTACCCAAATCACACCCAAAACACTGTATTATGAAAAAATTTCAGTTCCATAAAATATTAAACTTTTTTTTAGTTGTTTTAAAAAAACAAAAAAAAAGTCTCTCATTTTAAGAAAGTAAGGGATCCCTTACCTGATCCTGAGACAATATATATATATATATATATATATATATATATATATATATATATATATATATATGTGTGTGACACCCCCAAAATAGGTCCATTCCATCCAACCCATTCTGAGTCGCCAAATACACATGGTACAGAAACAACTACAACTTTTACCACCCATAAGCTGTGAGTTTGAATACAAATATTATCGTCTAGACAATATCCACATGCAAATAAATCCCCATCATAATTATTGATACATAATTTTACAAAAAATGGTGAGGACTACTAAACAACTCTCTCTAGAACCTTCATTCCATACCCCGACTAGTACTCGCTACATTCTCGCCTCCTGAGAAAAATGGAACAACAAGGAAAAGGGTGAGCTCAACTAGCCCAGTAAAGAATATTATGACCAAGATAATATACAACAAATTATCGTTAGTCTTCAACAGGGAAAAATCTGATAGAATACAATAGACAACAAGTTTTAGATCAACTACTGCAGCGGAAACAACAATTCATTAGAAGAGTTAAGTAGAGAATAGAATCTACTAACATCTATGAATTTAAAAGTCCATCATCAATATTTTATCCCTGTAACATCAATCAATATATATCTCAAATCAAATCAAATATTCATCTTTGCACTACAGGCCAAAGATATTCATCAGTCGGTCATGTTCATCTAAACACCTGTTCATCTTTGCACTACAGGCCAAAGATATTCATCAATTGTTCATGTTCATCTCAACACCTGTACATCTTTGCACTACGGGCCAAAGATATTCATAACAAAATCAACCATCTTTGCACTACAGGCCAAAGATATTCAGTAACACCATCATTTAGGACTGAGGATGATGAAAAATATTTTAAAGGAAACGAATCCAGTGAAACAAAATAACAAGTATAAAGGATTCGTACTCTAAACAATCCGAGTTCAAAAATACTTCATAAATAATCATACTGAAGTAAAATTCAAGAATGATCAAAACATGGATACAATCAAAGCTAGTATCCAGAATAGATATTTTGGACAAAAAGAAGAAATTTCATTTTTTTTTTTCGGTGAATAGTATCGTATTCGTGAATAGTGCCGTATACGTGAATAGTGCCGTATACGTGAATAGTAACTCCGACACCAAAAGATATAAATTTCACAAAAAACATCTTTACGCTTCGTGAATAGTACTCGTGAATAGTAACTCGTGAATAGTAACTTCATGAATAGTAACCCCGACATGAAAAAGTTCCAAATTTGATAAAAAGTTCCAACCAACATTTCAGCATAATGATATTGAAGAAATAATATCATTTTAGAAGAAAATAACATCCCTTACCTCGAAAGACAGCACTTCTAGTTAAAACACCGGATATAGGCTATGACTTGAACTTGCACCGTATAGCAATACTCAAAGTATACTCAAAATACTCACAAGAATACGCTCGATAATATAGAGAGAGAAAACTTCAGTTTCTGGTGTGATTTTCAATTCTAACCTAAGCACCTATTTATAGGAAATTGCTTAGAACACCAAAGCAGAAAATTTAATATAATAATAATATATATTAAAAATTCTTACGCCCATTTTTTTCAGATCTGATTTCAGCTCAAAAACATGTGCTCCCTTCTAGAAAAAGTACAAAAAACGTTTTTATTATTAAAAATAATTTAAACTTCCAAAAATCAATTATTTCGGAGCTCCGGAACTTCAATAATTCATAATAAATAGCCCATTTGTCAGAAAATTCGAATCTCGCGAGTTTTTATAGGAAATTCAATTCTGCACAACTTTGCAGAAGGAAGTTTTTCCAAATTCCAAACAGAAATTGACCGAAATCCACAAACGGACGATTTTACAGGCTATAATCAAATTTCAGTCAATAAATAGGGTCCACCGACACATAAAACATGCTTTAAATATTTTTGGTAACAAAAATACTCCTCCTCCACATATACTCATATACCCCACATTCATCGTAAAAATATCACCGTTAATATATTATTAAAATAATATATTTAAATGAATTATTTTATCAGAAAAAGATAAAATATTAGTTTTTAACAATTGTCACATTAAAAATTTTCTCCATCTATATCCACATAAAATCAATATTTTCCTCATCATATAAATCAATAATTTAATTATTCACAAATAATATTACAGAATCACAGTACTAGCAACCAGGCCGTTCCCAGGAAAGAGGGGGCTTTCCAATAAGAATTTCTTCTTACTGGCGCGCAATTAGGTGACCAAACCTCTCCTTAGACAGAACTTTCTAGACATTGCCAATAATGTTATCAAATAATATTATTCAGATAATATGAATTATTGCTTCGATAATGGAAAATACTGTGTAATGACAATTATTGAAACAATAGTAATATAAAATATCAATGCAGCAATTATTGAATCAATAACATAAAATACTGAACAGTAATTACTGTAACCATTATTGAGTAGTGCCTTCTTACGTAAAAATTAATAATTGGTGCAATACCGTGTGCTACTGTTCAACAACGCGTATTACTTTACTTTACCCACCGGGTATTCCAACAGTGTTAACGGTAACAACTACGCCGTTATTAATAAACAACTTATATTTGTCGTTTTCATCATCCAATCGCTTTCCGTTATGGGGCCCACAAAAGACTGCGCCGTCGTACGAATACTCCCCGACAGCAAGAATATTCCACGACCAAACGAATATTCCTCGTCAACAATGAATATTTTATAACCACCTGCTTATTCGAAATATTTGCGCATTTTACCCATAACTTTCCACATTAATCAAATCAACCCTTACTATTTCAAAATAATAAATAAAGGAAATTCTTTTTTATTTAAAAATTTTCGGGGTCTTACAATCTCCCCTCCTTATGAAATTTCATCCTCGAAATTGACGTACGTAACTGGTGTTTCGAAAAGGTAAAGATACCTCGCTTTCATTTCCATTTCCAACTCCAAGGTCATTTCCTCTATTGCATGATTCCTCCACAAAACTTTAACTTGTGGTATGACCTTCGTGCGTAGGACATGCTCTTTCCCATCCAACATCTTGACAGGTACCTCCTCGTACGTTAAGTCTTCAGCTATTTCGTCCGGTTCTAACTCAATAACATGGTTCGAGTCATCCACATTGGTACATAAAAAAACGTTATAAACACGCGACATACTTGGCGATCAAACGAGTCTATAGGCCACAGTTCCTATTCGATCGAGAATTTCAAATGTATTAATAAATCGAAGGTTTGAGCTTTGCTCACATCGCCAATTCTCGCTTTTGGAATAACAACTTCTTGTACCTGCTTCTTCATATTCACCAGCTCCGGTGTGTAGCTTGAACAGCTTTAACGTTATCGATTAAAGTCGATTATACTCGTATATCATCACGTGGATACCTAGAGTTTTTTATCTCCATCTCTATTATTTGTAAATTATACGAAATGAGTTTTTGACAATATCGTACTCGTACTTGTATACGATCTTCTACTCAACACGTCAGCTACCACGTTCGTTTTTCCAGGATGGCATGGTCAGAACATGTGCTGAAATGAGTCTCCTCTTGAGTTCTTCGAAGCTCTTCCCACATTCCTTGCTCCATTCGAATTTTGTATCTCTACGAGTCAGCTGCGTTAATGGAATAGCGATTCGAGAATATCCTTCAACGAATCTCCGATAATAATCAACTAAGCCTAGAAAGCTACGTATTTCGATTACCGACTTAGGTTGTTCTCAACTATGACTCATATCCCAATCTTGGATAGCACGTCACAATGACACCTATCAGTTTACTACCGCACGAATATGACGTCCCCTACAAAGAGTCTGGCTTTGGTGTATTCCACAAAGAAAGTCACCAGATAAAGGCTCAGGTACCAAATTCTAAAGTTAAATTTTTAACTCCTGAAGTTCAATAGGAGCCATGAGATTTTAGAAATGGGTTTTGTACCGGGTTCAAAGTCGATACAAAATTCAATATCACGCTCTGGGAGTAAGCCAAGAAATTCTTCAGGAAATACATCAGGAAATTTACTAACAACAGAAATATCATTCAAATCTGATGTACTTTTGTTCAAGTCCATGACATGGGCTAAGAAAACATGACATCCAATTTTCAATAAACGAATGACTTCATGGCTTGATATAAAAATGTTTGACTTCAATGGTTTGATTGCTTGAGTTCGAATATCAGGTTGCTTAGGAATATAAAAACTAACAACCTTACGAAAGCAATCAATTTTGGCATGATGAGTAGTTAACCTTAAAATCACATCAAAAACAAATATCTCTATAGAAATAAGGTTAACAGGTAATGTGATAGTGCCAACTTGAATCAAGCAAGATTTCTAAACAACGGATGTAATGAAAGTTTCTCCTAACGGAGTCTCCATAAATAGGTCAAAGTCTAATTTCTCCGTAGTCAAGTTCAAACGTTGAGCGCAAGCAAGAGAGATAAAAGAATGGGTAGAACCGGTACCTAGTAAGGTATAAACTTCGCAAGAATTATAATTAACTAACCCGTGCTAACTTCGTTCGGGTTCCTCGTATTTTGACCGGTCACGACAAACGCTCTTCCAGGAACCGTTGACTTTGACTTTTCTGGGACAGCCTTTTGAATCACCATCCCCGCTGGAATTGGTTTCGCTACCGTACACTCTCGAGCGATATGTCCTTCCTTTCCACAATTATAGCATAACTTGAACTGTTGTGGGCAGTTTGGGCTGATATGTCCCTCTTTCCCGCATTTGTAACATATGACCGGTGGTCTTTCTCCTCCCTTGGAACCAGTTGCTGCTGGCACTGTCGTCTTCACATGGTCGTTGTTAAATCTCCTCTTTTTAAAATCTCCTCCCGACTCGCTTCTTCTATTTTCATGGCCATGATTACCACCAGAGTGGTTACCACCTTTGCCCGTATTCTTCTTTCTTCGTAGGTTATCGTTATTTTGATGACTGCTATCTTCGGTATAATCCTGGTTATGGTCCCTCGGTTGAACGTACTCGTTATCTCGCTCTAACAACTGAGCCCTGTTGACAACATCTGAATAGATAGAAAATTTATGAGAAATGAGATACTGGCGTATGCCGGGTTTCAAACCTCTCAAAAACATCCGCGTCATACGTTCCTCATTCTCCACCAAATGAGGTGCAAACCTGGATAACTCCGCGAACTTCGCCTCGTACTGGGACACCGTCATGTTATTCTGCTCTAATCTAATAAACTCCACTTCCTTCATATGACGAACACTTTCAGGAAAGTATTTGTCATTAAATAGTTTTTGAAACGTCTCCCAAGACATGCTGAGTGCGGCTGGATGGGTACGCTTCACAAACTCCCACCAGTAGTCTGCCTCACCACGGAACATAAAGGTGGCGAATGGAACCTTCTGTTCCTCCGTGCATCCCAAGACATCGAATATCTTGGTAATTTGTTTGACCCACGTTTCCGCCATGATCGGATCCGGCTTTCCCCAGAATTCTGGTGGTCCCAACTCTTTGAACTGCTTGGCTGTGACCACACGTGAATTGCTATCATTTCCACCCGTATTCTGTACACGAGTCTCCCTCGTCTGATTTTGCATGAACTGCAAAAAGCTCCTAAACATCCCGTCGTACAGCGTCTGCTCAGTGGCGTTGTTCACAGGAGGAACATTGCCAGCCTGTTGCATGTTCTCCTCGTTGGTAAGTACAGGCATCTCAACGGTCTCATTTACTCCACTGTTAACATTCTCAGTCGACATTCTCAAATACTGTCATAAAACAAAGGTTAATTAAGGAAATTAACAAATCACATAATACCCCTATATTATGACCGACCAACAAATAAGCTTAGGTAGGACACACTAGCGAAGGATTTACTCGTCTCTCCCCTCCTAGTTCTATTCTCCGATCTCCGCCAGAGATCATATCCCTAAGCTCTGATACCAACTGTGACACCCCCAAAATAGGTCCATTCCATCCAACCCATTCTGAGTCGCCAAATACACATGGTACAGAAACAACTACAACTTTTACCACCCATAAGCTGTGAGTTTGAATACAAATATTATCGTCTAGACAATATCCACATGCAAATAAATCCCCATCATAATTATTGATACATAATTTTACAAAAAATGGTGAGGACTACTAAACAACTCTCTCTAGAACCTTCATTCCATACCCCGACTAGTACTCGCTACATTCTCGCCTCCTGAGAAAAATGGAACAACAAGGAAAAGGGTGAGCTCAACTAGCCCAGTAAAGAATATTATGACCAAGATAATATACAACAAATTATCGTTAGTCTTCAACAGGGAAAAATCTGATAGAATACAATAGACAACAAGTTTTAGATCAACTACTGCAGCGGAAACAACAATTCATTAGAAGAGTTAAGTAGAGAATAGAATCTACTAACATCTATGAATTTAAAAGTCCATCATCAATATTTTATCCCTGTAACATCAATCAATATATATCTCAAATCAAATCAAATATTCATCTTTGCACTACAGGCCAAAGATATTCATCAGTCGGTCATGTTCATCTAAACACCTGTTCATCTTTGCACTACAGGCCAAAGATATTCATCAATTGTTCATGTTCATCTCAACACCTGTACATCTTTGCACTACGGGCCAAAGATATTCATAACAAAATCAACCATCTTTGCACTACAGGCCAAAGATATTCAGTAACACCATCATTTAGGACTGAGGATGATGAAAAATATTTTAAAGGAAACGAATCCAGTGAAACAAAATAACAAGTATAAAGGATTCGTACTCTAAACAATCCGAGTTCAAAAATACTTCATAAATAATCATACTGAAGTAAAATTCAAGAATGATCAAAACATGGATACAATCAAAGCTAGTATCCAGAATAGATATTTTGGACAAAAAGAAGAAATTTCATTTTTTTTTTTCGGTGAATAGTATCGTATTCGTGAATAGTGCCGTATACGTGAATAGTGCCGTATACGTGAATAGTAACTCCGACACCAAAAGATATAAATTTCACAAAAAACATCTTTACGCTTCGTGAATAGTACTCGTGAATAGTAACTCGTGAATAGTAACTCATGAATAGTAACTCGTGAATAGTAACTCATGAATAGTAACCCCGACATGAAAAAGTTCCAAATTTGATAAAAAGTTCCAACCAACATTTCAGCATAATGATATTGAAGAAATAATATCATTTTAGAAGAAAATAACATCCCTTACCTCGAAAGACAGCACTTCTAGTTAAAACACCGGATATAGGCTATGACTTGAACTTGCACCGTATAGCAATACTCAAAGTATACTCAAAATACTCACAAGAATACGCTCGATAATATAGAGAGAGAAAACTTCAGTTTCTGGTGTGATTTTCAATTCTAACCTAAGCACCTATTTATAGGAAATTGCTTAGAACACCAAAGCAGAAAATTTAATATAATAATAATATATATTAAAAATTCTTACGCCCATTTTTTTCAGATCTGATTTCAGCTCAAAAACATGTGCTCCCTTCTAGAAAAAGTACAAAAAACGTTTTTATTATTAAAAATAATTTAAACTTCCAAAAATCAATTATTTCGGAGCTCCGGAACTTCAATAATTCATAATAAATAGCCCATTTGTCAGAAAATTCGAATCTCGCGAGTTTTTATAGGAAATTCAATTCTGCACAACTTTGCAGAAGGAAGTTTTTCCAAATTCCAAACAGAAATTGACCGAAATCCACAAACGGACGATTTTACAGGCTATAATCAAATTTCAGTCAATAAATAGGGTCCACCGACACATAAAACATGCTTTAAATATTTTTGGTAACAAAAATACTCCTCCTCCACATATACTCATATACCCCACATTCATCGTAAAAATATCACCGTTAATATATTATTAAAATAATATATTTAAATGAATTATTTTATCAGAAAAAGATAAAATATTAGTTTTCAACAATTGTCACATTAAAAATTTTCTCCATCTATATCCACATAAAATCAATATTTTCCTCATCATATAAATCAATAATTTAATTATTCACAAATAATATTACAGAATCACAGTACTAGCAACCAGGCCGTTCCCAGGAAAGAGGGGGCTTTCCAATAAGAATTTTTCTTACTGGCGCGCAATTAGGTGACCAAACCTCTCCTTAGACAGAACTTTCTAGACATTGCCAATAATGTTATCAAATAATATTATTCAGATAATATGAATTATTGCTTCGATAATGGAAAATACTGTGTAATGACAATTATTGAAACAATAGTAATATAAAATATCAATGCAGCAATTATTGAATCAATAACATAAAATACTGAACAGTAATTACTGTAACCATTATTGAGTAGTGCCTTCTTACGTAAAAATTAATAATTGGTGCAATACCGTGTGCTACTGTTCAACAACGCGTATTACTTTACTTTACCCACCGGGTATTCCAACAGTGTTAACGGTAACAACTACGCCGTTATTAATAAACAACTTATATTTGTCGTTTTCTTCATCTAATCGCTTTCCGTTATGGGGCCCACAAAAGACTGCGCCGTCGTACGAATACTCCCCGACAGCAAGAATATTCCACGACCAAACGAATATTCCTCGTCAACAATGAATATTTTATAACCACCTGCTTATTCGAAATATTTGCGCATTTTACCCATAACTTTCCACATTAATCAAATCAACCCTTACTATTTCAAAATAATAAATAAAGGAAATTCCTTTTTATTTAAAAATTTTCGGGGTCTTACAATATATATATACAGTCCATTTCTTAAGCTCACCCCGAGCTCACCCTGTAATTTTTTTTTTATAAAAAAAAATATAACTAATAAAAAATGTATAATAATTTTTGGAATTGAAAGTTTTTAAAAAAAATTATTTTAGATGTGATTTGGGTACATATAACAAAACAGTGTTGTACAGACAGGCAGAGATTTGGGTATATATATATATAATTTATTAGTTGTTTAAAAAAAGGCAGGGTGAGCTCGGGGTGAGCTCAATAAGGATGAGCCTAAGATCCTTGCTCTATATATATATATGACGCCCCCAAAATAAGTATACATCACTCATTCTGAGTTGTCAATACATGGTATAGAAATAACTATAACTTTATTATTACAACAGTAAAACTGTGAGTTTGAATACAAACATTATCTTCTAGACAATATCTATACTCAAATATATCCTCATCACATTTATTGATATATTATTTTACAAAAATAGTGAGGACTACTAAACAGCTTTCTCTAGAACCTTCATTACATACCTCGACTCGTACTCGCTATATTCTCACCTCCTGAAAAAGAAAAATGGAACAAAAAGGAAAAGGGTGAGCTCAACTAGCCCAGTAAAGAATATTATGACTAAGATAATATACAACAAATTATCGTTAGTCTTCAACAGGGAAAAATATAATAGAATACCATAGACAACAAGTTTTAAATCAATATTCGCAGCGGAAATAATAATTCATTAGAAGAGTTAAGTAGAGAATGCAAACTACTATCTTCTATGTATGAATTTAAAAGGTTATCGTCTATCTTTTATTCCTGTAACATCAATCAATATATATCTGGAATCACATATTAATCTTTGCACTACAGGCCAAAGATATTCATCAGTTGGTCATGTTCATCTAAACACCTGTTCATCTTTGTATTACGGGTCAAAGATATTCATCAGAAATCATTAATCTTTGCACTACGGGCCAAAGATATTCATCAGAAATCATTCATCTTTGCACTACGGGCCAAAGATATTCATCAAAAATCATTCATCTTTGCACTACAGGCCAAAGATATTCAATAATCTCATCATTTAAGACTGAGGATGATGAAAAATATTTTTAAAGAAACGAATCCAGTGAAACAAAATGACAAGGATTAAAGATTAATGATTCGTACTTTATTTTAACCATGTCCAAAAATACCTCAAAAATAATCATAGTGGTGTAAAATTCAAGAATGATCAAAATATGGATACAATCAAAGCTAGTATCCACAATAGATATTTTAGACGAAAAGGAAAAATTTTCACTTTTCGATGAATAGTGTCGTATACGTGAATAATAACTCCGACACCAAAAGTTCCAAATTTGATAAAAACTTCAGATCAATATTTCAGCATAATGATATTGAAGAAATAATATCATTATGAAAAAAATAATATCCCTTACCTCGGAAGATCAGTACTTCTAGTTGAAACACCGGATATAGGCTATGACTTGAACTTACACCGTATAACAATACTCAAAGTATACTCAAAATACTCACAAGAATACGCTCGATATTATAGAGAGAAAAAATTTCAGTTTCTGGTGTGATTTTTAATTCTAACCTAAGCAACTATTTATAGGAAATTGCTTAGAACACCAAAGTAGAAAATTTAATATAATATTATATATATTACAAATTCTCTACGCACATCTTGACAACTGATTTCAGCTTATCTTGCACATGCTAGGGCTGTTAACAAAACAAAAAAAACATTTTTCCTATTTTAAATATTTTAAACTTCCAAAAATCAATTATTTCGGAGCTTCGGAACTTCAATAATTCATAATAAATAGCCCTTTTATCAGAAAATTCAAATCTCGCGACTTGTTATAGGAAATTCAATTCTCTACAACTTTGCAGAAGAAAGTTTTTCCAAATTTCAAACAAAAATTGATCGAAATCCACAAACGGAAGATTTTACACGCTATAATCAAATTTCGGTCAATAATTATGTCCAACAATGCACAAAATGTGTTAAACATTTAATGCCACAAAAATACTCTTCCTCCTCATATACTCATATATCCCACATTCATTATAAAAATATCACTGTTAATATATTATTAAAATAATATATTTAAATGAATTATTTTATCAGAAAAAGATAAAATATTAATTTTTAACAATTGTCACATTAAAAATTTCTCCATCTATATTCATATAAAATCAATATTTTTCTCATCATATAAATCAATAATTAATTATTCACAAATAATATTACAGAATCACAGTACTGGCAACCAGGCCGTTCCCAGGAAAGAGGGGGCTTTTCAATAAGAATTTCTCCTTACTGGCGCGCAATTAGGTGACCAAACCTCTCCTTAGACATAACTTTCTAGACATTGCCAATAATGTTTTCTAATAATATTATTCAGATAATATGAATTATTGATTCGATAATGAAAAATAATGTGTAATGACAATTATTGAAACAACAGTAATATAAAATATCAACACAGCAATTATTGAATCAATAAAATAAAATACTGAAAAGTAATTACTGTAACAATTATTGAGTAGTGCTTTCTTACGTAAGAATCAATAATTGGTGCAATACCGTGTGCCACTGTGTTTTAACCACCGAGTATTTTAACAGTATTAACGGTAACAACTACGCCGTTATTTTTAAACAACTTATATTTGTCGTTTTCTTCATCCAATCGCTTTCCGTTATGGGGCCCACACATGGCTGCGCCGTCGTACGAATATTCCCCAACAGTACGAATATTCCACGACCAAACGAATATTCCCCGACAACAATGAATATTTTATAACCACTTGCTTATTTTGAAATATTTGCGTATTTTACCCATAACTATCCACATTAATCAAATCAACCCTTACTATTTCAAAATAGAGAAAATTAAAATTCATTTATTAATAATTTGGGGTCTTACAATATATATATATATATATATATATATATATATATATATATATATATATATATATATATATATATATATATATATATGGGAAATGATCCATAGCAAATGCTTGTTATGGATATAAATTGGGCAAATAGCATCTTAGTCGTCCATTCCAATAATCAAGCGCTGGGATTAAAAAACAAACACGCCTTATACCAGACGAAGTAGCGTACGTTGAAAAATACTAAATCACTTACGCCAGACGGTCTAGCGTATGGTTTAAACAATTTTACCTCCCAAATTTACCCCCAAGCAAGCAAGCCACCCAAACTAAAAAATAGAATATGCCAGCCACCCAAACTAAAAAATGGAATATGCCAACCAACAGGTATGCAATAGGAATTGCCAAGCCAACAGTTTTAATCTAATAAGGCAATAACGTGAATATGCCAGCCAATAGTTGTTATCTGATAAGGCAACAATCAATCACGCTATTGTGTTTTAATTTGATAAGGCAACAATCAAACCTTATATTATTATTATATTTAATCCTTAATTTCTTTTAAATATCCTCCCAAAAAAATATTAAGATAGAAAATTGTGCAATTAATCAAGCAAGACTTTGCAGGTCAAAATCATCCTGGTAAGTTTTCAAATATGGCTGAATATATGTTTAATTCAAGTTCTTCAAATTTTTCTCACGATAATATTGACATGGATAATATTGGTGTTCATAACACGAACCAATCGCATATCAACGTTTCAAAAAGTCCGTATGAGGGTCAGATTTTTTCTACTATCCAAGAGGCGGAAGAATTTTATAGAACATATGCACGTAGTTGTGGATTTAAAATTAAAATTGGGGCAACTCATAAATATACTCACTCCAACAATTTGTCCAATCGACTTTTTACATGTAAGAAAGCTAGAAAACCAATTGAAAGAAATAAACAAGACGTTGATGAAGTTGATGGTAGTAAGGTCAAAAGAAAAAGGAATTCTATTGGTCGGACAATGTGCAAAACTAGAATATTTGTTGTTCATCTAAAGAAAGAAGATACCTGAAAAGTTTCAAAAATTGAGTTGTCTCACAATCATGATTTGGTGATTCCGAGCAAGAAAAATTTCATTCAAACATAGAAAAATATAACTCCTGTTGCTCGAAGTTTAATCGTAACTTTCACAAGGGCTGGAGTTGGGCTAAGTAAAATGATGAATGTATTTAGCGAAATAGGAGGGGTGGAAAATGTATAAGGATATTCGGAATGTTGTACGAGATATAAGGTGTGACACAATAGATTCAAATGATGCCCAAGCAGCATTGCAGTACTTGAAAAAACTCTCGGCGGAAAATCCTCTATTTTTTTACGAAATCAAACGAGATGATGATAATCGCATCGAATGTATCTTGTGGATGGATTATCGATCAATGATAGCTTACAAAAATTTTGGGAATGTAGTGGCATTTGATACAACTTATCGAACGAATAAGTATTCTATGCCGTTTATTCCGTTCACGGGGGTAAATCATCATTACCAGTACTTCTTAACAGAATAGCTTAGTTATAAAGAGCAAGTCCTGAAAAGAATTGAAACCAAAAAAAACCAAGATTACCAGTACTTTTTGACCCAATTCGATTTCACAGCTTCAATTGCGAACAACCCCAATTCGATTTCACAATGAAATTGCAGGAAACTTTTTTTCCCCAATCAGATTATCATCATGGGTCAGGATTATCATAGCCAAATATCAAAAATTGATGAACACCCAACTTCAAGATATATAATTATCTTTTATCCTGAGAGAAGACTAATTATACTCCATTAAGATCAAACATTAAATTTAGGGTTTTATGTTGTTTCAAATTCATAGTAGTAAAAAGTATTTTGTGCTTTCTCATAGCAACAAAGAAAGTAATGGAGAAGAGAATGGGCACTGAACCTGCAGAAGTGGAGAGCTAGACGAGTAGGCGAACGAGTTTAGAGAATCGCAGCTCGAAATCGCAGCAGGGGGAGGGTTTCGTTTTCGAAATCGCAGGAGGAAGTGTTTGGTTTAGGGAATCGTCGCAAGAATCGAGGGTGCTCGCAGCTCGAAATCGCATAAAGGGGGATTTGGATTTCGAAATCGCAGCAGGAGGGAAGGTTTTGATTTAGAGCGTACGAGGGTTTAGTAATCGCATATCACAGTCGGCTAAGTCGCAGGGAAGAGGGCTAGATTAGAGATACGCTACTTCGTCTAGCGTATATGATAAGGCAAATTAGTCTTTTTCAACATACGCTAGACGAACTGGCGTAAGGAAATTGTTCATTTTTAATTCCAACGTTTGATTTATGGAATGGACGGATATGCTATTTACCCAATTTATATCCATAGCAAATACTTGCTATTGATCATTTCCCATATATATATAGGATCAAATAAGGACATACTAAAATGCCGACTTTTTTTTTTGTTTTTTTTAAACAACTAAAAAAAAGTTTAATATTTTATAGAACTGGAATTTTTTCATAATTCAGTGTTTTGAGTGTGATTTGGATACATATAACAAAATATGTACCTACACTCTGTGCAGGTTGTACATACATTTTTTGGAATAGGTATCCAAATCACGCCTAAAACATTGTATTATGGAAAAATTTCAGTTTCATAAAATATTAAACTTTTTTTAGTCCCTTACTTGATCCTCTGCATATATATATATATATATATATATATATATATATATATATAGGGATTCCATCCACAGCAACCGGTTGTTGGGGAGCATTTTAGCCCAGCCGCTACAACCTGTACCGGCCTTAGACAATTTTTTTTTATAAGCCGCTACAGGTTTTAGCGGCTAGGCCAAAAGGGGTTGCTCTCAACAACTGGTTGCTGTGAATGGATACCCATATATATATATATATAATTTAGTAGTTTAAAAGTGATAATATATAATGGAATTAAGATGAAAGTTTAAGAATTTTAGTATTATATTATAATTTATATAAGAAAAAATTGTGTGGAATAAAAAATAGGAAAACATTATTACAGAAATATGAAGTATATTTTTATTTGCACAATGTAATTTGTAACTTGATTTATGACATTAAGGTTATGTTTGAATGTCAAGCATGAGGTATTGAAAAATAATCTTCGTAAATAGAGTACATAATAATAATAAAGAAAAATAAAATAAAATGCTCTCTCGTTCCATATTATTTGATCATTATTGATTTTTTAAGAAATTTGTAAACTAAAAATTGACATAAATTCTTTTAATTTTAATTAATTTATCTAAAAATATTGTACTCCCTTTATTCCAAATTTTTAGATCATTGTTGATTTTTGAAAAGTCAGTTTTAAAATTTTTTAAATTTAAAATTGATATTTTTAAATTTAACATACATGTTTTATATTTTTTAGTTACCAAACCTTTTAAGTTGATTTAATTTATTAAGATATACTAACTATTCATATCTTTTCATTCAGGAATATGGCATTGATTATGAAAAAAAACTTTTGTTCTCCTTGTTGTAGCTACTAGGGCTGCAAACGAATCGAATTGAACTCTGTCGAACTCGAGTCGAACTCAAACACTTTTAATCAAACTCGAACATGTTCGAGTAATTTGATCGAACTAACAACTATATACAAGTTCGGATCGTTTGGTGTTCGCGAACAAGTCGAACACAAGCTTGTTCGCGAACATGAACAGTTTGTGAACGTTCACAAACACAAACTTGTTCACGAACACCATCTTGTTTGCGAACACCAACTTGTTCGCGAATATAAATTTAGAACTCTAAAATAAAAAACAGTTAAATAAATACCAAAAATGTCTTCTATAAGAGTCTAAGTAATTCAATTAAAAATTAGATCAAATATTATAATCATCGTTCTTAGAATAGTATATAATCATATAAATATAATATATATCATATTATATTATTATCATATTATCATTTACATATAAGTTTTATATCACACTTTATAAGACTTATTTAGGAATAAGATATAATATATATCATATTATCATATATATATATATATATAATATTAAATTAGTAGTAGTGGATTAGTGTATAATATTATTACTCATTACATAATTAATCTAGAATAAATGAATAATACTCCATCTATTTCATAAAAATAATAATAAAAAATATGAAATTATAAAATTTTAATATTTAAAATAATGTGAATTTAGTTGATTTAGATTAATTCAATATTTAATAGACTAATATTGTTAACTATGAAAATTTGGAATGTATTAATACCAAATACTTCCTATGTTACTCCGTTCCGAAATATAAATAATAAATTAATCGAGTATAAATTTTCAAAGTCAATATGAAATATTTTTAATTCAAAATGGATGTGATAATTAACTTTTGAATACAATACATTTTGAGAATTACTTTATAATTTTTTTTTAATTTTTATAATTATATTGTTTAAAACTAAATAAATTAATTACGATTTTAAGATCAAAAGTTTAAAAGTAAAGCTATTTAGAAACTTTGTTTCATTTTTTTATATTATATTTTTGCTTATTCTAATTTAAATTAATAATTCATTTAAATTTCATGCAAACGGTACTGTAACATATTGTTTAATTGGATTATTAAATACTACTTTTACCCTGAATATGATTACTTAATTGCATAATTAATAAATCAAAGTTAGTCAATCACTCTCTCTCTCTCTCTCTCTCTCTCACTGTCTCACACATACATCGTAAATTTGTAACACTAAAAAAATTCAAAAATTAGTAAAATAAAGTTTGTACTTTTAATTACATAATTGATAATTGATGTATGTAATATACAATAGTAATTGTACAATGATTATTATTCTATTACTGAAGTCTCGATACATTGATGACTTGATTTCTCTAATCTCTATATCGGTTTGACAATTTTAATAACTCATATAAATGTAAGCAATTTTATTGTATCATTCTTTAATTAATGTTAAATTATCATTGTATGATGATTAATGACTTTATTTATGTGTTTTATGACACGAGTTATAATTTATTAAATTATTAGGGATGTAAATTATAATAATCCAATAATCAGTGTTAAATTTTTTATGAAAATATTAAAATTATTTTAATTAAATTAGAATTTAGTGGTGAAGAAGTACATATTATTATTTATTAATTATTTAATAAAAATGTTTACTTCTAATCAATTATTAAAAAAAACAAAAAGATGTTTCGGTAATAAAAAAATTGTTACAAATTTAACAATTATTGATAAGACAAACTTTAGAATTTAATATAAAATAACCAATTATTTATATTCAAAAATTTAGAAACAATTTAAACATGTAAGAAATCGAACTACTCGAACCGATTTTGAACTTATCGAACCGAACTCAAATTATTCGCGAACAAAGACGAACCGAACCATATGGCTCGCTAATATGTCCGATCAAATAATCAAACGTAACATTATGTGAACTCGACTCAATTAGGCGAGCAACTCGAACTGATTCACGAACAGTTCGGTCTGCAGCTGGACATCGACAATTGTGGCAAATGGATGTTAAAATGGCGACCTAGAGGAAGAGGTTTATATGAAGCCTCCTCCAAGATACTCTCATTTTGCTCATCAGGTTAATTTATGGTGATTATGATTTATGACAGAACATGCTATATATTGCAATTGGCCAACACTATCAATATATTATATATATAAATACAGCACAAGCAATTGATTTCAATCAATTGAAATCAATTTGCTGAGTTAACTCGGTCAAATTGAAAAACAATTATGGGCTAACTCGCTGAATTGAAAAAATATATCAATCCTTCAATATTTATATATAAATACAGCAAAGCTATCTTTTCAAATCCTTCGATCCTTTCCCCTTCTCTTCAATCCTTCGATCCTTATATATAAATACGTTACAGCCTATGAAATCTCTTCCTCTTCCTCAGCCATAAACAAAAACCATCCGTTTCTTCTAATCTGCCTTTTATTCAATCACTCAGTTTCTTCCTTTCCCCTTCTCCGCGAAATCGATTTTCTCAGTTTTTCTTTTGTTCTCTCTCCCTCCTCCCACACGCATCCCAAATCTGTTTTTTCTCGATCTCTGATTTACAATAACCTTCGACAACGCGTATCATCATCAATGGCGCAGAAAACAACAAAGAAAAGTCGTAACCTAGATCTGATTCGCGGTATTGGAAAGTATTCCAGGTCGCGCGACGTACCACCGGGGGTTATGGGTAATCAAGGGTAAGAACGGCAGCGTATTTCCAAGGCACGACAAGAAGCCGGCGACTGCCGAGCCACCCGCGAAGCCACCCAAGTTCTACCCAGCTGACGACGTCAAGAAGTCATCCAAAAGGCATGAAATATCATTTACCCAAGTTCTACCCAAGCCCACCAAGCTCAGGTTGTTTTCAATATTCATCCCTTTTGCATTTCATACTCCAATTTTATAAAGAGGGTGTTATTGTTATTCTCAAAACATTCCCAAAACAACTGTGGAAATTTGAGATCTCTGAGGCTTAATCATCAAACACCTCCAAATCACAAAGCACTCGATAAATATTTAATATCAATTGTGTGTCTATATTCTGACTAATCTCCAGGGGTGAACCAGTGGTCATATGTTCAAACTTCATCTGCCCCTCTACCATGCCCTTAATCTTGGAATCAAGTTTATAATAACTAATTTTTTTTTATTATTTGTTGAATTCTGAAGTTTTTAATGTTACCCTTTTTATTTTTGAATAAAATTTAGCTTTAATTTTTGAAGAAATTTAACTTTTTTGTTGTTGAATTCTAAAATTTTTAATGCACCCTTTTTGTTTTAAAAATATTATGTATTAAACTTTAGCTTTATCAGTATAATTTTGAAATACAATGGTCACTTTGTCCAAACTTGAATTCTATGTGTATGTAATTTCAATTTAGTGCATTTTGGAAGTTATTTTTAGGTAAGTAAACAGGATTTTGAATTGTTAGAATGTTTAAATGTAGAGTTCTATTTATTTTTCCTCATGTTTTGTGTTTGAGTTTTATATTTTGAGTTTGCCTGAAATTTTTAATGAACTGTTTTTGTTTTAAAAATATTATGTATTGAACTTTAGCTTTAATCACTATAATTTTGCAATACAATGGTGACTATTGGAGTTGATTTTTTGACCAAGGAAATTCAGTTTGAAGATAGGCTTTTCACTTTACAGGTTGGATTACTACTTTTAACTTATGGAATAACCCTTCTTGCTCATCTGGAAACTCGACAATTAACAAACAGAATAAGGTAATTTTTTTCAAAATTATTCCTATAGCGTTGTTACTTGATTCGATTGGTTAGTGCATTTTAAGTGTTTGATGAAATAAGACTTAGAGGATATTCTTATGCTTTAATGTGTTGATATTTGGATTTTAAAAACTCGACTTTACTTTAAGACGATGATTTGCTAAATATGAGAATGTTTTGTCCAGTTAGGAATATGAGAATTGCACAATGCCCTGCAGATACTGTTAGGCCAAAACTATTCCTAGGAAGCCAAAACTAAGAATGGCCTGACACAATGAATACTCAGACACAATGGCCTGCAGATACTGTTAGGCACTAAGAAAGGACCAACTCATGGTTTTTCCAGTTATCGAGGCTCCGCAGCCAAGAAGGGGACATTAAAATATGTCAGAACAATCCTATCTTCATCAACTCCATGGGTACTCACTGGTATTAATCTAACAATATCCTCTGTTCTTCACATATCTCTGCATTAGATTGCGAGTGTTTTTTACTCTCCGTCCCACAAAAACAGTCCCATTTGTAGTGATGCATGATGATGAAAATATGATGATAAACTCAAAAACGCTGAGTCATTTTATTCTACTATCAGGAAAAAGAGGACTTTTTATGGGGAAAAAAAAAGTTCACAAATGAAACTTAAAAATATTTTTATGAAACGGAAGGAGTATTATTCTCCAGGTCAATACTGCGTTGTAATTAGCAAAATTTATGAAAACCATGGTTTTGTCTGGATATGCTCATTTTTTTACAATGTTACAGTATGCTGCTTTGGGTGGGAATATTATTATTATTATTATTATTATTATTATTATTATTATTATTATTATTATTATTATATGTATTGTTCCAATATGCTTTCAGGTTGTTTCTTCTTTTCCATGCTTTGCCTTTTGGATGACTTTTTTTACCAGAATTTATCAGAGCCAGGTTAGGTGGCTTTCTTCTGTGGCATTCTGGTAAGTAAAGCACAGTGTTGTTAGTTCAGGAGATTTGAGTAGAGTAATACTTTGAGGCATACCAGAGATCAAGGAAAGTAAGTGGGACACTGGGACCTATTCAAGATACGAGGTGCTACAATATCAGATAGAGGGTCATATTTTATGCTATTGGATAAGGGGTGTCACTAACCACCTTACCTTATTGGATAAGCCTTTTGAATTCATTAAAAAATGTGACATTGCTCTCTGCTTGCCAAAACTGGGCATCATTATCAAACTTTTTACTTCTTAGAGAGTCTAAATTGAAGTATGGTTACATTTTTGGTGTCTAAATTGAGTATCTGCAGGCCATTGTGTCTGAGTATCTGCATGAGATCTGCCTAACAGTATCTGCAGGTCATTGCTAAATATGAGAATTGCACAAGCCAAAACTATTCATATTCTTTCTTTACCTAAAACTTCAATATGAACTGTTTTTTTCTTTATTTATTTATTGATATGCTTGGTTTTATCTCAAAAATTTGGTGACTAAATAAAAATTGCATTTTGTAATGAAACAGAGATTGGGCTAGGATTGACAGGATTTGGTGTTTTTTCTCCTTTTTGGGAATCATTTTCTTCTTTGATAAAGGACTACTTGCCATGGGAAATGTAAGTATAAGTGATACTCTGTCAACATTTTATGGCTCAGTTCTTATTATTTGCTCTTACTATATTGCTTATTGATTCTTTTGTTCTTGCTTAACATGGGGTTGTTTTATGACAGTGACAGTGGGTTATGGCTTTTATTTTTTGCTTTCCTTTTTTCTTTGTTCTTTTTTCTTTTTTCTTTTTCCTTTACTCTTGAAATATTCTAATTACAACTTTGGTGATACTTATCTATCAAACATTATTGTATATCTAATATGTTTGATCCTTAAAATTAGCTCATTGTGGCCTATTGGCTCTCCATTAAATAGATGAAACTACTACTTTGTCATTTTTGGTGTACTATCACATATATATCAGCCACACTGTTTTGACCACTATAATTATTCATAAAATTTAACATAGCAACTTTCTCTTTTTAATGCTGATAATATTTTTAGATGCTCCAAATTTTCTTCCCCGGCCATTGGTGTAGTATATGCTTGAAGTCATAGTTGTAATCACCCATCCACTTCAAAATGAGGATATGCTATATCGTTCTTAATGTGTAAGGACCATCGACCAAGATATGTAAACTTAGATGATCATGAAACTTGGTAGCCTAAATTTCAGTAAGGGCATTTGATGATACATGACTTCATATAGGCAGGTACGTACGTATAATTAATATCATCCTGCCCTTTCAATCTTGACAGCATCACATATGTCTTGATATGTTACACATAACATGAATTATTGAAGGTAATGTTAACAATTGTGAGCCTTGCTGTATGTGCAATATAATTGGTGTAAATTATTATTTAGTTCAGTTACTATTTTTTATTATTAGCAATCTCATTTTATGCATATGGCGCATTGCTTACAGGTGTTGTCATAGAGAGTAGGAGGACGTGTAATAAGATTAATTTTCAAAAATCAAATTTTGGTAAGGCATAATTGTACACCTCCCAAATAATTTAAATATTTAATAATAACATATCACTAAATAACTTTTTGTTTGTTGCAGCTACAAAGAGGATACTAAATATAGGCTACATAGAATGAGTTTGTCGCCACTGCCATACTGTTATATATGTGGGAGCATGAACACACCATCACCTAACAACAAAATAGGTTGTTGGGGTTTTTTTTGTGCTGCTCTAAGGGCTAAGTTCAAGTGTTCAACTACCAGCCTTGCATGAGAAACCAACTGAGTTATTACAGTTGCTAGATGGAGACGGTTAGCTGGCTAATGTATTTCGCATTAACATTTATAATAATATTTTTACTTTTACATTGATGGGTGGAACAATTTATAAAAACTTGAACAATGATGGAGGTCCTTACTTTCGATTACATGGACAAACCTTCCATCAGATGGGCTTTCTATTACTATTTTGAAAATTCATAATTTGAGTGAAATATTAAAAAAAATCAAAATTATTCATTTAGCATTGATACTTGATTCGATTAGTTAGTGTATTTCAAGTTTTTTATGAAATAAGACCGAGGATATTCTAATGGTTTAATGAATATATTTTTTGTTAGATATATTCAAGTTTAAGTTAGTTAATCCATTATTTAAACTAGCCCGTGCATTGCACGGGCTATCACCTAGTAGTATATTATTATAGCCAATTGCAATTTTTGACTCATTTTTTAATAAACAATATCTGGTATGGGTCATTTTAGACTCGGAATCAATTTCCTCTGCCCCAGAATCCTAATCCTTCAAATATATTGAAAACTAGATGAATTACAAGATTAAAAAATAAAAAAATAAAATAAAATAGGGCAGCCCAGAGTGCTATTTACATTAAGATGGACACTATATTCACAGCAAGTAAATAAACCAACCATGATTGAGCTTGTAATCTGTGAGACAAGCAAAAATCCTTTTAACTTCACTACTTATTCAAAATCCACATACAAGTTTCTGTTACAAGAGATGGATATGCTTGATAGACAATTCAATGAGGCCAACTCTATGGCATAGCCTATAGGAATAGGAATAGGTATTGGTATTGGTATAGACCAGAAAAGATTTACAGAAACCTTACAAAAAGTATACCTGTTTATCTGTTATGCACATATGAGCAAGTTCACTGTGTTTTGTTTTTACTTTCCATTGCTTCCTTGAGCTTCCTCCCCAGTGCAAATGCCAAAGGTGGAGGGACTGCATTCCCTATCTGCCTATGTTTATGTTGGATGTTGCCTGCAAATTTATAACTATCCGGAAAACCCTGCAACCACATAATTGCATACGGTAAAGAAGAAAAATTAGGAAACAAAAGGAGGGCCACTAACATTCTACGGATGCAGTATGCACACTTAACATATATCAAGTTATTGGAAAATGTGTGTAGACTTCTTGATTTCCCCGGTATTGGATTTACCCGGATATAATGCAATAAAGATGAACACTTAAAATGGTTAAAAAAAAAGATGTAATAGGTCACCCCCAAATAATTTAGTTTATAAACTTTTCCACATTAATTCCTATGATATTGATTTGATTCCAACAGCCACATCATCAATCTGAATAACTTTACTAACAAACTAGTTCTAGTATCACCATGACAACATGAATTCAGGAAGTTGGATATATCTGAAAAAGAAAATGTTGAAAAATGAAGACTCGAGCGTTACCTGCGACCGAGCACATTCTCGAACAGTGAGAATCCTATCCTGATCAGGGTGAAAGCACAACCCAACCTTACCCATTGGTTGTGGGTCAGTAACTGATGTCGGAAAGTTTCCTTCCCAGTCCAACCTTCCGAAAAGGCCTTTCCATTGGTTATGCCTGGAGGCCGTGTTTGGCAAGCACCAGGGTATTAAATCAACAACCTGTCCAGTTGACAACCGAACCTGCCAGAACCAAAAGTAAATATGAAAACTAGTTTGAATATGTACTAATCACTTATATTACTTGGAAAGTATATATATTAAAAAAACAAAAAATACAAACAGTGAGCATAGCGGTAAGGCCAATGGAATCAAATAATGAAACTTTAAAAATACGGATTCACACATGCATGTGAAGAAACAGCAAGAGAAAATGTCAACTTATTATTGAGCAGTTTGATTAGTTCAAACAATACCTTCTCCTCTGGGAGGTCACGCCAGTCAGCACCTGGACATTTGGGAATTCTTTGACACCGAATGTGATTCAACTCATTCAATTCTTTGGATATATGATCAGTTAAGACCAACATATCTCCACGAATTCGTTTTTGAAACCAAGAGACAGGATCATCTTTGTACTGTCCAATAGAATCCATAGGAATGGTCAGTTAAGACAGAAGGATAAAACATTATTAGCAGAAGACACCTATATAGAGCTAGAGAAGAGATTCAACCTCCATTGACGTTTCTGAAGCCCCATTTCCAACAGCAGGGAGGTCTCCAATTATATCTCTTACAGTTATTGCACGAAAAGGGGCACCACTTGCAGTACTTCGTACAGCGGCATAATGCATGCGTTCACTCAAGGTAACCTTAAGTTCTGGACCTGCAAAAACATGCATTGGCTCTGGCCATTCAGGGAGTATCTCTTCAGGGGACGCTGCCCATATGAATGCACGTTTACGGGATTGAGAAACGCCATAAGCCCCAGCTTCCAATATTCCAAACCTCACCTACCAAACAATGAAATAGGCAAGTATACTTATCAATTCTGAGTTCACCCTGTAATCTCCTATGTTATTAACAAGGCTTCATATAGAATCTTCTAGAATTAGATGGTACCAGAAATTAGAACACAACCTAAGTTATGATAATATAATCTATGAAGAATCCCTAAAATGACTACAGCGGAACATCTTCAACATATTTTCATTTTTTCCACTTCAAACTTGCTCTCAGCAAAAATTAAGAGGGTTTAGGAAAGCTACTTTTGAATGGATTATGTTCTATATAAATCTCTTATCATAAACAGGTAAAATTTAGTTAAATTATGCAAGGGGGTAGATAAAATGAACATAAACAAAGTATGTACCTGATAACCCATTTCAAGCAGTGAAGCTAAAGTCAAACGAAATGTTTGCCCCTTGTTGAATGATACAAAGTTCCTCACGTTTTCCAGGAGGAAAAACTTCGGCCGAAAGTATTCAACAAAAGATAAAAATGCTAAGATCATTTCGCATTGAACCTTACTCCAAGTGCTTTGATTAAACCTATTCATCCCAGAGAAACCCTGCATGGAAAGAAAACCTCAGGTAAAAATAGAATATCATCATAAAATTCATTAAAACTGCTCAAAGTAACTTTATTAGATAACAAGAATCAAAGTAGCTCTGTATACTTGACATGGAGGGCCTCCATTGATAAAATCCACTTGTCCAGGCCTCGGCAAATTGTTTATTTCAGTCTCATCAAGTTTTGCAGCCATCTCAGCAGCATCAGAAGTTGAAATACAATCATCTTCATCCCCACACACGGTCATGATAGTCCTGCATTTTAATCCATTGATGTTCATATAAGTGGAAACTGAGATAAAGGAGAAGACTGATGACCTGAAAGAGGCCGAACATACACAATAATCTATGACAAAATGAAAAAGTTACTAATATTATAGTCAAGCAAATATCTGGTCTGGGGTCACAGACTGACTTTCTTTTTCCTTTTTAGATAAGTAAGTCATATGACTGTATTCTTTTTCGTTCAAGCATCAAGTTTAAAACGGACTATACTTCACATGGATACTTCACATGGATACATATAAATCAGTAATTTGGTTCAAAGTGACTTCAAAGTTTAACTGAATGCCGGTGCAATGGCAGACTACAGGAAACAGCAAGTGTCGACCTTAGTATCACATTGCAATTATTAACAACGGTTGATGCTGCCGGATGATTAAGGCTAAATGCTTTGCCTGCAGGTTCTTCATACTCTATTGCCCATTTTGTTACTGATGCACCTGGATGTACATAAAGGTGCGGATAGCTAAGTGGGGGCTTCAGAAAACAAATTGAACTTGGCTGGGAGTCAGAAGAAAGTGTTACCTGATTGCTGTAAACCTTCAGATAAGCCACCACAACCAGCAAAAATGTCCAGTGTAGCCAGGCAATTTTTAGGGGCTGCATCCTGTTTTTTGTCAATACAATCCAAACCAGCTTCTCTTTCTACCGACTTCCCTTTTCTCTTTTGATTTGTAGCATCATTAAATGACCTTTCTTCCTCGGAAATTAGCTTCATATGAACCGGCAACTGCCCGCAACATGAAAAAAAACATATATCAAATGATGAAAGGGGAGTCAAATATAACTTTAAATTAGTAATGAGCCTAAAAAATAGATTAAGAAATATGTAAGAGGAAGCAATGAGAAACTTCTTGCATACAAAGACTCTATGACAATTAAAAATGGAGAAATACCTGCGTAAGAGCTCCACTTTGAGGGTCATATATGCGTTCACAAAAGAAAATGTGTTCAAATGTGTAAGTGCTATCCAAGAATGAAAAATCTTGCCTTCTTCTAACTTCACACTTGCCTTCTATAGCTGCTATAGGCACCATAACTAATTGATCACTGTAATAAACCTGAAAAATTCAATTTCAAGGTACTATTAGAGCAAATCTATCATGAAGCTCAGCTAAAATGCCTAGGTAGTGCTCTTTCTTGGGGTGTCCAAGTCAGTTACGGGTTTTCTAGGATGTTCAGGATTAGATTCCTGGTGTACGAGGCATTTATGCATTCAATTATTGTAAAAGTAAAAGAATACTAATCATACATCAATTAACATTACCTCTCTAATATCAGAAGTGTATGCCTTTTCTGCTGAAATATCCTCGGGTCTGAAAAACCGCCTGACCTTGACGTTCACATGTTCGGCTTCGCCTTGTTTAGAAGCATTGGGCAATTCAATCTCCAAAAACTGACAAATAACATAAGCTTTAAGCCCTATGTTCCTCCCACCCTTAAAAGTTTCAATATCCCTCTCATTTGCTTCAAAATGACTAGGAGCTACATAGAGGTAGTCATGCCTATGGAACTCAGTTCCCTGGTACGTGAAGCTAGTCATGGACGTATTAAGATTCAAGAGATTTTTCTCTTTTTCAGAATCCTTTCTTTTACACAAGTGACAAAGCCCCGTACCAAGGCCCATCAACTCAGTTGGTAAACAAAAGAAAGCACCCCTCTCAGGGCAGTACAAACTCTTGCAGAAGTATTCCAAGGGCAAGCCCCTATTTTTCCTATCCTCTGCTCTTTCCTTGTCAATCTTATCGGAATTGGCATTAGCCTTGCGATATTGATACCCCCAATGCATTACTCTGTTTTCTACGACTATAGGTTTTACAATATCTTCAATTTCAAATTCCATGCAATCATTTGTCAGAAAAACCTCCCTTTCATTTGCTGTGTTGCCAAGAACAGTCTGACAAGCTCTGACCATTAGTCTACCATGAATTTGTTTTCTTCCATTAGAGTCATCAAACATATATTCCACAAAATAAATGGAAGGACATTCTTCTGAATAATCTCTTTCCACTAGCACTGATCCACCCACAACAACCACATCTCCTCGAACAATGGCCTGTTTATAGAGAGGCTTGCCTGCACATGTTCTCCCTACTGCTTGTCCGTCCCATATAATTTCAGTGTTAGAAAAATGAGGTTTCTTTGGTTTTGAGGTGGATTCAGGTTTCTTAATATCCTCATTAGCTTCAATATTTTCTTCTTCTGCATCTTCAAGATCCTCCTCTCCATTTTCTTCAGTTTCTTCCTCAAATTCTTCCTCCTTCCCTTTATGAGCATCTTGCTCCTTCAAGTCATCTGCCAAGTACTTTGAATAATACTCTCCCCATATTCTATTAATAAGCCTAGTTGTTGTAGCTGGCATTGCCTTTCGTTTTGAGACTACATGTTCCATGGCTCCTCTTGGATTCAAGTTCTTTTCCTTCTCCAGGACTGCTTTCTTCTTCACTACCAACCTGGTATGATGCCGTTCCTCCATTTTATTTTTAAGTCCAGTCACAAAAGCACATTTCCGGATGCTAGAATCAGGATACTCTGCAAATTGTTGAAGGATTATCTGTCCATGAACTACAACATACCTTTCCACAGCTGCCAGATTGGAAGAAATGTAAGCAGGATGATCTTTCTTGTATTCAGAGACTCTCTTAATGACCTCTGGAAAAGTAAGTCGTGAAACTCGACTTTGATCTTTCAACAATATGATTATACTTATCGAAAGTCTAGCAGTTTTCAATACTGGGTCATACCATGGAGCATACTGCTTTGCTGGCTTGCCCAACCTATACCTGAAAGAAGCAGAAGATGACACTTATGAGAATATGTCCAAGTTTACCACCACCTCTGCAAAATCTATTGTAGAACATGGCACTTTGTTTTTGCAAGAAGAAGTGGAAAGTCATTATTGGTTTCCTTCAATTAAAGGAACCCAAAGATATAACCAACTAACAAATTTAAAACGCAGAGTCCACCCTATCACCAGACTACAGTAAAGGTATTTACCAATTTATAACTTACTCTTAGAAATCGTACACCACTACACAGGAATAAAGTTAAAATAAATATAGGAACTAAGCTTCATATAGCAAACTTAAACATGAGGAACCAGGTGTTTGTAACAAAATATAAGAAATTAGCAAGATTCTCAGATTTTATATTGTGGATGGAGGAACCCAAACATGCAATAAACTAAAAGAGGTCAAAACGGAGAAATTTTTAAAACTTACCATCCCAAATCTGTTCGGATTGAAATAAACACCATTGATGAGCCAAATTCAATCATCCATTCCTTTATTGCACTCAAATATACAGGAATACCATCAGCACTTTGTGCTCCAGAAGAACTTGTAGAAGAATTACTAGATTCAGCATCAAGACAGAATCCACTTCCATCATCAGCTGTCATAATCCCTGATCCAAAAACTGTCACATCAATATCAGCACATGGTTTCATCGGGAGAAGCTCCAAGGAAATCAACCTGGAGTCTGAATTGTAGAGGGACCAATTATGTAGCATGCTTCGTGGAAGCTGATCAGGGTCATGAATATCAATGCCGTTGTCGCAGATGACGTATTCATCTGTTTCTACAATGGAACTTTCATAGTATGCAGGAAGCGGATAATCATTTGCCATCTCAACTTCATTGATTTTGATATAAAACTTGTTAAATGAATTAACTGGCCGCTGCCTCTTCTTCTGTCTCAAAGATTTCCAGTTTTCATTTTCCTGCAACAATCTAGCCACTTTCATGTCTTCATCTTCCTCTGCTTCATCAATGGATTTAATTGACTGGGTTGATTCCTCTCCATCTTTGATTTGCAAAGCTGTATTTAGGTCCCCACCAGAAGGAGTATTTCTTTTTGGAAGAAAATCTGCATGTTTCTTACTTTCATCCCTAAGGGCTACTAGCACAGGAAGTTCCTTAAAGTTTTCACCATCCAATCCAATTAGTTCTTCATATATAAACTCACCCCATGAAACAATTAATTCCTTGATAGATGCACCACGGGGAAAATTCTTACTTCCACTCATTGAGCGGAGAACTGCAGCCAGTAGCTCATCAAGAGTTAGATCAGGGCTGCCTACAGTAGATTTTGATAGCCTTTTGTAAATTTCGACACATGCACGAGCCTTTTCAAAAAATTGACTGTACAATTTTCTGTACACACTAGCGGGTTTAACACAATCATAATCAGCTATCTCTGTGGAGACCCATATGACTGGTGACCCATCTTCATACCCAGATATTGCCCAAGTTTCTATCCGTCCAAATCCATGGCACCTGATTCCAGTTTCCTTCTCTTTGTCAGAAGTTTCCTCCAAAGGCAAGACGAGACCAGAGATAAATATATCTTCCACTTGAATCATTTCAAAAGGCTGGGGGGTACCATCTGCATTGTGAAAGATAAAGTTTGTCAACCTTCTATTTGGCCGCGGAACATTCTCACCGGTAGTCAAGCTTATAGCCATTGATTCCTCTTCCACTATTTGAACTCCGTTTCTCTCGACAATCTTAGTCTTATCTGACGTGCGAACTGATTTGTGCTTGAAATCAATGCATGCAGCTGCTTGCTTTGGCATTTTTCTGGAATTAGAATATTCATTACTGTCTGATCTCGTCCGCTTTTTTAATTTGTTGGCAACTTCGCTACTAGAATCTGCTCTTTTAGCATCAACAACTGCATTCTTTGACTTGCTCTGTGTTCTTTTTTTCTCCATTCCTGAGAGGGGAAAAACACTTAGCAAGTCAAAAACAGGAACACAGAATATAAATTTAAATTGATGAGCGGCAGTAATATGTAACACACAGAAATAATCAACAAAACAGTACGAGAAGGCATTGGATATGACTTATGAGACACTGCTCATGTTCTCAGTGGAAAGAATTCTCTGGATAATTCCTCCAGAGTCCGGCTCCCGCATGATACAGCAACTTCTACCAATTACCTCATGGACAATGTCATACCAGACCATGGTTTACAAGGCGTCATGATCTCAATGCATAATTTTGTAATCAGTGTTGGTATAGATACCAGACACTAATAAATTCAGAAATAATTTTAATAAATTCTAAAACTAGAAATGAAACAATTGATAGATTACATAAGCAAAAAGGCGACATCTAGTATGCATAGTAGTGTTGCCAAATCAATGTTCTAAAAGGCGCTAGGTGGGAGGCGGCCGGCCGAGGAGGGCCTAGCGCTTAGGGGGCCTAGGCGGGGACTGGGCGGGGCCTAGGCCCGATTTTTTATTTTAAAACAATTTTAATATTTATCTTACATTTATCCAAACACAACAATAATATAAAACAAAAGAATTTATAATAAATATAATAAAGGCCTTTGCTTAAAGTTCAAACACATATCCATATTGCTAATGTCAAAGGTCAAACACAAACATGCAATTATTCAAAGGTCAAACATATTTTTAACGTATTAGTTTTATTTATAAACAAGATTGCTATTAAATAATAAAATTTAAAATTTCAAGAATTTAATTCAATATTAAAACTTAAGAAACTAAACATAAATTTAAGAATTATATTGAATTAAACTAAATATTACAAATATATCATCATTTATATAATTTGAAGTTGGTACAAGTTCAAAAAATTACAATTATAATAAAATTATCCATTTTTGACTTGATATTGTTCACTTCTTGTTGTGGTTTGATATACTTATTATGAATATGGTAAATCATTAGAAAAATAAATATATCAAGATCTGGTTTGGGTAGTTATTAAAATAAATAAAAACTTTCCGCCTAGGCCCGCCTAATTTCCAGGGGGATTTTTTTTGCCGCCTTGGGCCTAGGCGGGGCGCGGGGCGCCAAGGGGAGCCTAGCGCCTAGGCGGACCTAGGCGGGGATTTTTAGACCACTGTGCCAAATTGATAATAAAAACATATGCCTAGCTTAAATAGTAAAATTTTACAATTCAATAAACAAAACATATCCAATATAACTCAAAAGTATATAAAAATAGATAGCATCATAATCATATATAATAATATTTAGATATATGAATTGAAATAGAAATGAATATAATTAACTGATATATCTGAAATTAATAATATGAAAAACAATTGAGTTACATTTCATTAAGACACACATGAGATGGAAGAATGAAAAGGCTGATGCCTGACGGCAAATACATTGAGTAAGAGAACAAAGATTAACTTCGCAAATCCATCCGACTTTATTGTGGTGGCATCGCTATCAACCATTACCGCAGCAGTGCGTCAGAATGTAGTCCTGTCACAACTACATTGGCTGATATAATGTCAACCGTCTCGTTATTTTGTTTGACCACGTCCTCAACCTATAAAAACTAAGACAACTACAGCTTACCCAGTTTGCATAGGTTCTTGTATATTCTTCTGTCCAATAATGCCAAGGGGTGTTACTTCAGCATTCCGCTGGTCATGATCTTTAAAGATCTTTGACCATCGAAAGTAACTTGCAATGTGTCATCTGCACACCTAACCATAGACTTTACAGATTGAAAATAGGAATCTCATCTCAGTATTTGTGATATTTCACATTTCATGTTTTTCAGCTAGCAGACTAGAGTTCAATGCAGTAAAATACCAAAAAAATTCTTAATATGCACGCAAACTGAAGCTGCTTTAAGAAGTATATTTATTTTTACAACAATTTATAAATTTTCACTTCCCTTTTATAAGTGTCTTTTAAAATGCCAATCAACATTCTGTAAGCATACTTTGCACTCCACTCTCGGCTTAATGCACATGAAATGTTGTCTATAAAGTAACTTCTTAAAAGACATACTAGCAGCTAAACTAGAGTACTGATAGAGCTCCCATATCTTTTTTATTTTTTATCTAATTTTTTAATTCATGATTTCTGGGATACTGAAATTTGGCCATCATATCAAATAATCAACATTTTAAACTTACTATCTTACTTAACCAGCGGCTTAATCAAGTCTAACACAAATACACAAAAGTATGACATAAAGATACACACCATAGTCTAAATACATATTCTTCTACGTGTGTGATTAAATATGTATAAACCTATTTGAACTTTTCTACTTGATGTCTTGATTCATGGTAAGTCGTAAAAATCGTTTCCACTCATAATAGGGACTACCAGAACTAGTAAGAAAGGTGTAAATTGTGTTTCCCATATTTCGCTCACAGTTAATATACATAGTTAATGAATGTAAGCAATTCTATCTAGATCTTTGAAAAGAATTGCATACTGCATACTTCTGTATTGTAGTTCAGTTGATTTTAAATGCATCTCCATAAATGAGGGAGATGAGCAACACTTTCCATGCTGAGTGATTTACCTAGTATAATTGAATATAATTAATTTACATTGTCATGTACTTTCTAGCTATCTTATCTTCCACACTTCGAGCTGAACCATTAAATAAACGAAAGTAAAATAATAAATGAGAGGCAAGAAAAATATGCAGATAAGATAAACAGTAAACTGTAAGAGATTCAAGGGCATAAAAATACTAAAGATAAAGGGAACAATGTTAGATAAGGAAAAATTATTTAGAGTGCCTACAAAAGTTGCATTTTCATCTGATCCATTCATATAGTAGCTTCGGTATAAAGGAGAAAAGGTGTCTGAATCATGTCTAACGTCAATCTCACCAAGATACTTATTATGTCTAGTTTGACATGAGGTGGAAAGGGAAGAAGGAGACAAGTCTAACCCCAACCACATGCAATAACAGAACTGGAAATGACAATCTATGTAGATGCTACGCCAAAAGAAGGTGAGTTGCTACGGAAAATGACTTGAAGATATAGTAAGAAATGGAAATATACAATTTGGGAGAAGTTTAACAGAAAAATAGCAACTAAAGTTCCCCTGTAATGCACGATGAAGAAAGTTCTGTTGGAAAAAAGATTGAGACACACATAAAAGATGCACACATGCATGCATGAAATTATAGACAATGGTAGCACAGAGGAACCAGAAATAAGAAAATATGCAGCCCTAATCAGAATTGTTAAAGCATTTGAACAATGCAACTATGCGCTACATGTAACATCTAACGCAAAGATAATATAAGATCAATTGGCTGTGAATGCCTTATATAAAGCAATGAAATGCACAGTACTTACTATAAGAAGTACTGAGAAGTTAAGACAATGCACAGCTAGCTTCAAATAGCATAATTGTATAATCACATTAAACCAAATTTTTTTTATCAGAACTTAAAAATGCAAAATCAAAAGGAACCCCCATAACAAAAGGACAAATCAACCAAACTGTAGGGCAATGAAATGTAAGTCCACAAAATGTCAAAAATTAGCCATGAAATTAGTATTGTATGAAAAAAACCCATAGAGATTAAAATCTGTTAAAATTTTAAAATCAAGTTTGATATTCAAAGATCTGACTTATTAAAAATGAAGATGCAAATTGAAATCCAGGACAAATTGATCTATACATCAAGAACCCAAGATCCATCATTACACACTCACACATCCGTGCATCTATCTACACTAGTATTTGTGGCGCACACTGTGTGTGCAATTAAAAAAATAGATAAATAAATAAAATATTTGGGTAAGATTTGTAAACTATGCGTGAGAAAACATGGGAGAGATTTTAGGAATAAAGAGTGGGAGAGATAAAGGAAGTTTAAAAAGTGACACAGCTTCGCAGTTAATTTTTTTGCTATCCTTTAATAAATTAGAATAAATGTATCCAAAAGAGACAATTATCAGAAATTGAAAGCACAATCCAAACAGTAGGACTATGAAATGTGAGTTATCAAACAAATTTCAATTTGTTTCAATTTTATACAAATATATCAACTTTTTTACACTTGATACGATCTTTATGTTTGAAACACAAGTATCTGTTTAATAGCAAACCAATCAGCAAACTGAAATCAAGGACAAACTGATCTAACCATCAAACTTCCAGGATTCAGCATACACACACACACTCAAACATCTGTACATCATGCAAAAGAGACTAATCAACCAAGCAGTAGGGCAATGAAATGTGAGTTATCAAACAGATTACAATTTGTTTCAAATTTTACTACTCAAGTTTGATATACAAATATATCAAACCTTATGCATTTGGTACGCTCTTTAAGTTTGATAACCAAAGATCTGTTCAATTACAAATGAATCAGTAAATCGAAATCAAGGACAAACTGATCTAAACATCAAAACTCCAGAATCCAGCATAAACACACTCAATCATCTAAGCATCATCCGAAAGAGATTACACGAGCAATAACAAAAGGGGATTTCAACTCTAATACTTCTACAATCAAATAAGAGAACTTCATATACATAAATCATCTATACATAATTTTCGATTCAAATTTCATCAACAACATACCTTCGTCCTACTTCTCAGCCTTGTATCTGCGCTTACACAAACCCTAACTCTCTCTCTCAAACTACCAAATCTCTCTATATTTTCTCTCTTCCGAAATGCACAAAACCCTCGCTCAATTTTGTCTCTATTTGTAGGCCCTTCAGTCACCGCTATGCCTCACTCTGCGACACGCATACACACCCAAACACACTTTCTCTCTCTAAAAAGCACATACGCGTACACAGATGATTAGATACAGATATAGTTATAGATATAGAGAGAGTACATGCAAATCCAGCCAAACCAAAAAAATAGATGGAAATTTTACCTGGATTCATAATCCAACAAACTGAGCGCACCCATTAATTTTTTTTCACTTTAAATGAATATAAATTAATTACCCACTATGATTTTGAGCATGTTTTTCATAGATTTGGGAAGAAATTGGAAAACTTTTAAAGCCCCAAAATCAAAATTTGACAAATGGAGAAAAAGGTTGGTTTTAAATGTACAAGTGGCGGGAGAGGCTTTTGGACACGCGCCACCATTAATACTTACTAGAAAATACTAGTAGTAACTAACTCCCAAATATTAGTGGACTAGTAAATTCGAACCCCAATTTATTACTGCTATTGATTATACATATATACACTCCCTCCTACATGGCTATATATATATATGTTTGGTGTTTTTGAGTGGTAGTACTATTTGGGAAGTCTTTTAGATTCTTTCCTGTTTTACAGTCAACAGTGATAAAATGGGTAATAGGAGAGGAAGATACTAATTAATTAATTAGAAATGTTAAAAATGAAAGGAATTTGGGAAGTTACCTTTCTGCCCTCTGCACCCTCCGGTGACTTCGACCTTTGCTGTACTGGATTTTGGTACAATCTACTGGGGTTTAGAGTGTATGCCCGGAGTAAGAACAAGTTACAGTGAGTTCTTGATAGGGTTTTGATGCCGGAAGTATCGGACCGCGACAGCGTCTATTAATAATCCGATTAATGGTTAAAATTGTAATTTTTTAATTAAATTAGGGGTATTTTAGATTTTTATCGCGATCGTGGTCGTTTGTGTTACATTATTTGATTGATGGATGATAACAATTTTAATTATATAATATGTTCGACTATTCAATCGGATGATTGATTATCTTTTTAATTATTAGCTCTAGCTCATATTTAATTAATTAATTAATAGGTCGACCACTTTTTCATATTAATTAAATTACTTATTTTAATTATGTTAATTAATTAATGCCGAGAGGGTCCAGTGATATTGATGACATTTTTGTGGGCCATGTTTAATTAATTACTACGTAAAAAAGTAAGTTTGACCAAGTTTCCGAATAATCATTACTTGATATTTTAACTTATTAACATATGCACTACAGTGCTTTCTATTTTTCTAATTTTTTTTGGGTTTAAAAATAATATCAAAAAAAGTAATTAATTACTACATAAAAAAGTAAGTTTGACCAAGTTTTTTTTATATTTGAATTAGTAATATAATTTTTATAAAAGAATAATCAAAATAAGATCATCTTGCTTAATATTATTATGTTACTTTTATTCAAAAAATAAAATTAATATTGTAATTTTATAAGAAAACATGAATTATATTTTTAATATAATTTTATACCAAATTCATCAAAATAAGATCATATTACCTAATGTTAATTAATTTATTTTATTCAAATATATAAACAATAATACAAATTTAAGTAAAATTATATTACCGCTTAGATAATATAATTTTAGAAGAAAATAAAATTATCATAAAAATTATCTACCTAACTTAAATTTGTTACTATTATTAAAATATATAAATGTAATTATAGTTTGAGTATAAGAAATATTTAATCATTATTTAGATAATATAATTGTTATTGTTATTAAATTTAAAATATAATATACTAATAGCTAGACCATGATTCCATTATTAAATAAAAAATAAAGCTTAGTTCCTATATCCAATAAGAATTTATAAAAATAAAATTCAAAACATCAATAATATTATAATTAATTGTACAACAAGACCCTTCATTCAGTCCACCGAGTCTGATAAAATACCCTGATAATTAATTTTGAAGTGAAGGTTTCATATTTAGTGCATAATTATTAGTTCAAAATATCTTTATTTCAAAATAAGAAATTTGAAGATAGATAGCTCAAAAACTATTAAAAATGATTTGTACAAAAAATTTGTATAATAGCTCAAAATCGTCTTTCAACCTTAAAATTTAGAAATGATCAGTCAAAACTAACATTTATTAAAAGAAACTATTTTTTCACCTATTATAATTTGATTTTCAAAATTTATCTACAATATTATTATTATCATAATTATTTACTTACCACCATATCTTATTTTCATTCATTTTTCATTTAGTTAATTTTCATTAAAATTAATTTTATTGATAAAATAAATATATTTAATTATATAATAATAATTATTAAATTATATAAGTATAACTATTTGATTTTAACCAAGATTTTATCTATTTCATAAATAGATGAATATATGCCATTGTTGATGATCATTTAATTTACTCCCGACAACATCTAGGGTTCTTCGAACAATATGTTATCTCACATAAGGTAAATTCTTAACTCGTCCTCCCTCTACTAAGACCACAAAATGTTGTGAATTACAGTAGAACCTCTATAAATTAATATTCGATAAATTAATAATCTCTAAAAAATAATATTTTTTCCCAGTCCCGATTTGGGCTAATGACATGGGATAAATTAATAATTTCGATAAAATAATAATTTTTAAAACGGCCCTTATATAAATATATGGTCCAAAATTATAAATTAATAATTCTTTTAAATTACAAATATATCTAGGATAATCTTGTAAAATATTTATTCATCAAGCCACTGTTGTAAATCTTTCTCATGAGTACATGTAGGGTACTGATCTCTCTTATACTCGCATAATTCATTGCGTATTTGATATGTATGTTTCGATTGATATATGTTCGGATTGTTGATATAAGTCTAAGCTAATTCTCAAGTAGAATAAATCTCAATTCTCATCGTGCCTAGTTTGTCTGTTTATCCATGAAGATTGTCAAGCATTACAGATTAGTGTCTTGTGCCAACGCACCACTGTTTGCAAACACTAGCTCAGGTTGTGCATGAGGAGCCACATTAATTACTAGCAACCATGCATCACCATGTTATGACAAATATATAAATCAGTTTTATTACGATTTAACGATTGTGAAATTATTGTTAAGAGTAATTGGAGAAATTAGAATTATATTTAACACTAGTCTTATTTAACGTTGAAAAGATCAAAAGGTTGAAAATTAAAAATGTGCCTTTTCATTAAGTATCGATGCTAGAGAATTGTTGTAAGACCCCAACTTTTATAAATAAAGATGAATTTTCTATAAATATTATTTTTGAATATTATGGAATGAATTTGATATAATGTTATAGTTGTGGGTAATATTTATAAATTTTGCAAAGTACGCAAGTTGTTATATAATATTCGATTGGTCGGGGACTATTCGTTTTAACAGGGATTATTCGTACAACGGCACAATCATTGGTGGACCCCACAACGGAATTATTGTCGGATTGAGAAAACGACAAAAATACTTTATGAAAATAACGACGAAAGTTTTACCGTTAACTGTTGAAACACCCGGTGTTAAAAGTACAGTAATACGCGTAGTTGCACAGTAGCACACGATATTGATTATTGATGCTTATGTGATAAGACACTCAGTTTTGTTTTATTTGTATTATTAATGTAGTAAAACAGAAAAGCTTTTTATATAAAACAGAATACTTTTATAAAGTAATTCGTTTTATTAGACTAATAGTAAAATCTTTTTATATAAAACAGAATACTTTTATAAAGTTATCTATTTTATTAGACAATAATTAGAATATATTATATTTTATTATGCATAGTATTTGCATAGTGCCTGCATAGTATTTGCATAGTAAATTTTTTTTATAAAGTTATTCGTTTTATTATATTATAAATAGAATATATTATATTTTATTTAAAAGATTTTGCTTTAAATATGGACCGTTAGATTAAAATAAATCAATCTGGACCATTCATGAGTTAGTTACTATGCAATCCATTTTTCTATAAATAGAATAGAAACTCATTCCTTTATTATTTCTTACGAATTCACTGAAATTCTAGATAGAGAAATTATAGAGAAACTATAAAAAAGTATTTTGCTCCTTCTCTACTCTTATATTCAGTTTATTTTACGGTAAGGAATATTATTTCATTTGTATTCATGAAGAGAACTTCTGTTATTCCATTCTTTATTATTCTGTTGAAATAACCAGTATACGCGGACTACCCTATACTTGGTGACATTATACTATTATTCCATCTTTATTATTATTCTGTTGAAACATCATGTCTGTGCGTTTTACGCCGGACCTGGTTCCGTCTTTATTATTATTCTGTTGGGACATCCTGTCTGTGCGTTTACGCCGGATCTGGTTCCGTCTTTATTATTATTTTGTTGGGACATCCTGTCTGTGCGTTTACGCTAGACCTGGTTCCATCTTTATTATTATTCTGTTGGAATATCCTGTCTGTGCTTTTACGCCGGACCTGATTCCGTCTGTATTATTCTGTTGGAACATCCTGTCGGTGCGAATTTCGTCTGACCTGGCTCCGTTACTTATTATTCTGTTGGAATAACCTGTCTATGCGAAGTACCGCATGCATGGTGATTTTTTTTTGTTATTCCATTCGTTATTATACTCAGTTGGTTAAAGTTTTGACTTCTATACTCCATGAAATTAGTGGAATATCCTTGATATTTGCGCTTCATCCAGTATCTTTTCATGAAAATATTCTTCTGAGCATTCTTGAATTTTACTCTACAAAGCAATATTATGTTGACAATTTGGACGTTATTAGTTCCTAGATAAATTAATTCTTGAACTTATTTTATTGAATTCTTATATCATTGTCATCATCCTCATGTTTGTATTATGTTGAAAGTCATCTGTGACCTGTAGTGCATAGATGGACTTGATATGATTATGACCAGGGATTATTCGGTGTAATCATGACTGTAATGTTACAAATGATGTGAAAAAAGTCCTCATTGGCCCGTAGTGTATTGATGGACAGTTATTAGCATGTTCATGATCATTAATGAATATACAAATATTCTTGGCCCGTAGAGCATGGCTAATTATGGTCGTGATACTAAAGAATATCATTGGCCGTAATGCAGGGGTGATTCAATGATGTGGATTATTTATTAAGCTGAGTGTCAGCGATAAAAGTCATGAAAAACCTTTTAAATCATAGAAGATAGTAGATTTTATTCTCTACTTGACTCTTCTAATGGATTGCTTGTTCCGCTGCAGTTAAACTTGATGTTTGTTATATTTTATCAGTTTAACACTGTTGAAGGCTAATGATAATTTATTCTGCATTATCTTAGTCATAATATTTTTTACTGGGCTAGCTGAGCTTACCCTTTTGGTTTCATTGTTCTCTTTAGGAAATGAGAACGTAGCAGGGACTAGTCGGGAAACGCAGTGACGGTCCAGATAATAGCATTAGTAGTCCTCACTATTCTATGAAATAGTGTAATAATAAATGTAATGAGGACTTATTCTGAGAGTGGATATTGTCTAAAAGACAATATTTGTATTAAAACTCATAGCTCTCTTGTTGTATATTAAAGATTTTATTTGTATTTTGTACCATGTATTTGGCGACTCAGAATAGGCGATGTATACCTATTTTGGGGCATCACAATTGTACTGTACATTGAGTTAATATATATAATTTTTATTTTCACGGTAAATTTGATAATTTCACAAGGACTCACTCACATAAATGTGAGTACAACCTCATCCACTATTCACGTGAGAGGTGTTAACCTTATAGAATTACTATCAAATTTCTTTGTGGAAATATAAATTTTCTTAATTAATATAAATGTATTTTTTTTGTAGATAATTTATTTATATATATACTCCCTCCGTCCCAAATTAATGCTCAGTTTTAAAACTAATCTTTTTATTATTTTTGCTAAAATATAGGTGAAGAGATTATAATCAGAAGAAAGTATATACAATTTATTACTAATCCTAATTTTTATAATTTTAGAAATATATTTATATATGCTTAATTATTAATTCTAAAAACAGTTAATTTGACTTTAAAAAATCAAAATTAAACAATTAATTTAGGACAAAGGGAGTATTGTTTATGTTAATCGTACAATAACTGTTGGGCTTCATTGAACGTATATATCATATAACAATATTCCTTAAAACCTCTTGAACACCAATTTAATGAAAATTGTAAAGTTTAAGACTAAATTATAATATTCTGATGGAAAACTTGCGGATATTATATAATTATACATTATCGTCAAATAAATTAGATTCTTTTTAAAGAATATTTTTAAAATAAATAAATAAATAAAATGGGACTGGATGAAGGAGTATTTCTGGATATATTAATTAGTGGACACTGGACAATTAAGAAGGCATTGCATGAAAAAAGAAACATGAATTTACGTTTCAGAAGACTACATTAATTTAATTTATTATATTATATGGATTGAATTTTGATGTTGTTAATCTCATATATTACAGAAGATTATTTGAATATTTGAAAACTTAATCAAACTATGAATAAATTGAATGTATTCATGTTACAAAAAAATGGCCCACACAAATTAAAAATTAATGTCCTTTGGCCATGAGATCCTCATTAATTTTGATGAATCAAAAGATTGATTAAAATACTCATTTCATTTCAAATTTAAATTAGATATATAGTTTGATTTTTAAAGTCGAATCACGATATACTAAACTTTAAATTATTGATAATTTATTTAATTTTAGTTGATACGATAATTATAATTATATAATATATAAAAAAAACTATTAAGCACAAAATTTATTTCATTCTAATTTTTTATGAGTCGTACCAATTTTGAAGATTAAAATATGCTATCGTTTGACCACAAAGTTAAATTGTATCTCTAATTTTGGAATGAAGAGTATAAAAGAAGAATAATGCTAGAGACAACTTATTCGATCTACAACTATTTTATAATTTACTTATGTGTCATACTCCACTTCAGTTTTTATGTGGGGCCGAAGACTAAATTGAAACAATTTATTCAATAATATACTGAGGTAGAGTAAAATAATTATAGAATAAGTTGTGTCTATAGTATTACTCATAAAAAAAAGAAATATTGCTCTATTTACATAAACATTTTAATTTATCTAATTTCCTTGTCTACTAAGCATTTGGTCACGGTTGCTGTAAAATAGGAAAGGAAGGCTAGCTAGTGCAGAGAAAGTAATATACTCAGAACAATAAAGTATATATGATCCACATGTATAGATTTGTAGAGGGAGAGATAAAGGTATCAATCTAATAATAATAATAATAATAATCAGATTTCTTTTTTAGAATAAAAAAATTAATAACAGAAGATAATATTGTTTTATAATGATAGCAATAATAAATATAATAATAATTATAATAATCCTGTAATGATAATCAGTTTTCTTTTTTCTACAATAATGATAATAATATGATAATAATCTTATGATGATAATTAATTTTTAGAATAAACAATTAATAAATATTTATGGTGGAGCAAATATTCTTCCAAATATTATCTCCAACTCATATATACATGTACATTTGATTTGGCTCTCTCCCTTTTAATGAAAATAATTTTTTAAGGCACTGAAAATGTTTTTTCCAAATTTGCAAAACCTCACCCAGTTTTGATCAAGGACAGAAACCCCTATATATAGAGACACATACAGTACTGAGGGTTTACATAGATCTAGAGAGAGGGATTATCCCTGGCAAAGAAGATGTATGCTGGTTTTCTTCTTACATAATATTTGGTATATAAATCTATTAAATTTTATTCTTCAACTTATTTGATTGCTGTCAATATATATTATTTGATTTGCATACTGCTGGGTTAATATATATCGAAATAATACATATGAGTCGAAGTCGATTTTTTTTTTAAAAAAAATGAAAAACTGGGTAATTGTTATGCAAATTTATCAGCCAAAAAAAGAAGAAGAAGTCATGAAACTTGGATTGTGAATGTAGATATGCTTTTGTGATGTGTCAGCTAATGTAGATATGCTTTTCCAGTACAACTCATTTTCCGGGATAATCACCAAGTTTTGTTTACTTGAAGTACATTTTCTTTAGCCAATTTTAATTTTGGTAGATATATATATATATATATATATATATATATATATATATATATACACCCTATAATTAATGTACATATCAAAGATGCTCATTTCTTTTATAATAATCTGCATAACTTAGGCGAAAATTATTCACATGTTCCTTTATTTTGTGAGGTTCTATATATGTGTATATATATATATTAATGATCTTGTTATAGATGCATGGATTTCTTATATATGTTCTAGCTATAATGTTACAACTTACACATTGATGTATATATATATATATATATATGTGTATGTAGGTCTGATAAGACTCTTATACATTGTTTTTTGAACAGCTAGCTAGCTGCCAAAATTAAGACTGGAATTAATTTTATTAAGCCTGAGAATCAAAATGAGCGGATCTGAATCCTCATCATCACCGGCCAAGAACTCCAAGTCCCGGCCCCTGGATGAAGATTCTGAAAAAGCTTACGCAGACGCGCTCAAACTAGAAGAAGCCTGCCCAGATTTGGTTAAACGAGCCGAGGAAAAATATAACTTCAAGTTGCTAGATCGCACTGATCATGGATATTTGATGTCTGCCAAAGTTTCCTTGGTCATACAAAAAGAACGAGGTACGTACTATATACGTACGTACTAGTCTTTTCTTTTCCATCACATGCATAAAGTTCAACGTATAGCTAGGAGCATATATTGCTAGTTCATATTTCTCATATCTATAATATAAAACAGAGCGGAGAGAGAAAATACATAAATGTCACATCAAAATACACGTCAGCAGCTCTCTCTCTCTCTCTTGTCCTCCTTATTCAAATTTCGAACCCACACACAGATAAGAATTGATGATTGTAAGTTTTGTAGATAAGTTTAGAATTTTTTGGATATCTATTTTTAAAGAAAATTCTGCCGAAATTTAGTAAAATTAGTACCGACTAGCTCGATGTTTTGGTGGTTGGATATGTATTGTTGATTGAGTATGTATGTCTTTAAATAATGTACTATTTTTTAAATTTTAATTTAATTTTTCGTTACACCGTGCCTTCAGGCACGGGTTATCGCTAGTATATATATATAGCACGGATCAGGTCAGGACTTCCGAACTTGATCAAAAACGGACTCCAATTTTTATTTTTATTTTTTGTTTTTTTAAAATAATTTTTTTTAATATTTTATGGAACTGAAATTTTTTCATAATACAATGTTTTGGACGTGATTTAGATATTATATCAAAAAATGTATGTACAGTCTGCACAGACTGTACATATCTGTTTTGTTATACGTACCTAAATTACACTAAAAAATGCTATGCTTAGAAAAATTAAGTCTTAAATATGAATTAGTACCCTAAACTATAGGCCATATTTCACTTCGGTGATTCACCTTTTGTCAATTAGGTGATTAAACTATCAATTTTTTTAATTACACCAAATTGAACATGTCACGTCAGAAATTGCTGACGTGACCAATTTTGTGGGGTCTTAACAAGCTTATGTGGCAAAAAAATAATTTATTATTCATTGCATAAACAAATCATTTTATATCATGGGCAAATCATTTTATAAACAAATCATTTTAGATCATGGGCAAATCATTTTATAAACAAATCATTTTAGATTGAAATCATTCTACGACCGTAGACCCAGTACCGGCCCTGGCCTAAATCCTAAGGTGCTTGGGCTTTAGGCCAACTAAAATTTACAAATTTTTAGGGCCCTCAAGAGATATTTTTGTTATGTATATATATACCCAAAACAAAAGAGCCCAGTTCAGGTTAGTTTAAATTTAAAGATCCACAAAAAATTTACCCAATGAAATAGGCCCAAATTTTAATGGCAGACTTGTATTCTTTCGTACTGATGCTCTTTTGTTCAAGGAAAGTTCGTAGTTTTTTTATGCCTACCTTAATAGTAATTCATAAAAGGTCCATTTTTTTTGTTGTCGATTTAGGCCCTTAAAAACTCAGGGCCGGCCCTGCGTAGACCGTATAACTTTAAAAGTTGCACGACTGTGTACCTTCATTTTTACCATATATATATATATATAATTTTTCCCAATGAGTAAACATGTGTGCATGGAAGACAAGTGATGATCAAACAAGTTTTAATTCGATGAATAAAAGTCATGAATTAGACAAAGCATATATATATATATATATATATAGAGGAATATGAAGGTACACATCCGTGTACCTTTTAAAGTTACACGGTCTACGATCGTAGAGTAGTCACTCTACGATTTGTGAATTCACTTTCTACGATCATGGACTACTTTATGATCATAGAGTGAATTCACTCTACTATCTGGGGACTACTCTACGATCGTAGAGTGATTTCACTCTACGATCATAGACCGTATAACTTTAAAAGTTACACGGTTGTGTACCTCCATTTTTATCATATATATATATATATAGGGCTATATGTAAGACCCCGAATTTTATGAAATAAAAATATTCAATTTTTTCTTATAATTACTATTCAGTAAATATTTAAATTGATAAAAGTTTAAAGTTAAGGATGATATATGAAATTTTTTAAAATAAGTGGTTATAAAATACTCATTGTTGTCGGGGAATATTTGTTTGGTCGTGGAATATTCATACGACGACGCAGCCTTTTGTGGGCCCCATAACGGAAAGCGATTGGATGAAGAAAATGACAAGTATATGTTGTTTACAAATAATGGCGTAGTTATTACCGTTAATACTGTTGGAATACCCGATGGTTAAAACACAGTAATACGCGTTGTTGCACAGTAGCACACGGTATTGCACCAATTATTGATTCTTACGTAAGAAGGCACTACTCAATAATTGTTACAGTAATTATTGTTCAGTATTTTATTGATTCAATAATTGCTGCGTTGATATTTTATATTACTGTTGTTTTAATAATTATCTCTACACAATATTTTCTATTATCGAAGCAATAATTTATATTATCTGAATAATATTATTAGATAACATTATTGACAATGTCTAGAAAGTTCTATGTAAGGAGAGGTTTGGTCACCTAATTGCGCGCCAGTAAAGAGAAATTCTTATTGGAAAGCCCCCTCTTTCTTGGGAACGGCTTGGTTGTCAGTATTGTGATTCTGTAATATTATTTGTGAATAATTAATTATTGATTTATATGATGAGGAAAATATTGATTTTATGTGGTTATAGATGGAGAAAATATTTAAACTGATAATTGTTAAAAATTGATATTTTATCTTTTAGGATAAAATAATATTTTATTATATTATATAATAATGATGATATTTTTTACAATGAATGTGGGATATATGAGTATATGAGGAGAAAGAGTATTTTTGTTGCAAAAGTTGTTTAAAACATGTTAAACATGTCTGTGGGCCCATTTCTTGACTGAAATTTAATTATAGCCTGTAAAATTGTCCATTTATGGATTTCGGTCAATTTCTGTTTGAAAATTGGAAAAACTTTCTTCTGCAAAGTTGTAGAGAATTGAATTTCCTATAAAAATTCGCGAGATTCAAATTTTCTGATAAAATGGCTATTTATTATGAATTATTGAAGTTCCGAAGTTCTGAAATAATTGATTTTTGAAAGTTTTAATTATTTTAAATAACAAAAACGTTTTTGGAATGTGTGGAGGCATCATTAACATGTGCTAGGGCTGAATTCAGATTCTTGAATGCGTAGGAAGATGTGGAAAAATAAATAATATTAATTTATTAAATTTTCTGCTTTGGTGTTCTAAGCATTTTTCTATAAATAAGGTGCTTATGTTAGAATTGAAAATCACACCAAAAACTAAATATTTCTCTCTCTTTCTCTCTCTCTCGATATATTGAGCGTATTCTTGTGAGTATTTTAGTACTTTGAGTATTGCTATACGGTGCAAGTTCTTTCAGCACTATATCCAGTATACCAGTCAGAAGTACTATACTTTTTAGGTAAAGAATATTATTTTCTTATAAATGATATTATTTCTTCAATATCATTATGCCGAAATATTGGTCTGAATTTTTATCAAATTTGGAACTTTTCATGTCGGGGTTACTATTCATGAGTTACTATTCACGAGTTACTATTCACGAAGAATGATGATGATTTTTTGGGTAAAATTTCTATCTTTTAGTGTCGGAGTTACTATTCACGTATACGGCGTCATTATTCACGTATACGGCACTATTCACGAATACAGCACTATTCACAGAAAAATTAAATTTTCGTTTTTCGTCCAAAATATCTATTATGAATACTAGCTTTGATTGTATCCATATTTTGACCATTCTTGAATTTTACTCCACTATGATTATTTATGAGGTATTTTTGGACATGGAATAGCTGAAATACGAATTCTTAATATTTATTCTTTTGTTTCACTGGATTCGTTTTCTTCAAAATATTTTTTATCATCCTCCGTCCTAAATGATGATATAATTGAATATCTTTGGCTTGTAGTGTAAAGATTAATGATTTCTGATGAATATCTTTGGCCCGTAGTGCAAAGATGAACAGGTGTTTAGATGAACAGGACCAACTGATGAATATCTTTGGCCCGTAGTGCAAAGATGAATATTTAATTTCAGTTATATATTGATTGATGTTACAGGGATAAAAGATAGATGATGAATTTTTAAATTCATAAATGATAGTAGATTTCATTCTCTACTTAACTCTTCTAATGAATTATTATTTCCGCTGCGAATATTGATTTCAAACTTATTGTCTATTGTATTCTATTAGATTTTTCCCTGTTGAGGACTAACGATAATTTGTTCTGTATTATCTTAGTCATAATGTTCTTTACTGGGCTAGTTGAGCTCACCTTTTTCCTTTTTGTTCCATTTTTTTCTCAGGAGGCGAGAATGTAGCGAGTACTAGTCGGGGTATGGAATGATGGTTCTAGAAGTTATTTTAGTAGTCCTCACTATTTTTGTAAAATAATGTATCAATAATTGAAATGAGGACTTATTTGAGTGTGAATATTGTCTAAATGACAATATTTGTATTTAAACTCACAGTTTTTATGTTGTATTAATAAAGTTGTAGTTATTTTTGTACCATGTATTTTGACGACTCAAAATGGGTGTTGTATACCTGTTTTGGGGACGTCACACTATATGTATATACACAGCTGTCACTACTAGAAAATTAACCTATAGCGACGGTCGGCGACCGTCGCTATAGGCCAAAAGATCGTCGCTATAGGCTATAACGACGGTCACCGACCGTCGCTGTAGAAGCTGTCGCTAAAACCTATAGCGACGGTCTTTTGGCCTATAGCGACGGTCGCTGACCGTCGCTATAGGTTATGTCAAAACCTTATATTTGCTCTTTAGCTACGGTCATTGAAGGCTATTGCTACGGTCGGCGACCGTCGCTATAGGTATGTGTTTTCTAGCATACTATAGCTACGGCCGATGACCGTCGCTATATCCTTTTTAAATTAAAAAAAATAATAATTTAATAATGCACATTTATTCAACAAACCCAAATACAATATAAAATAAAACATGAAAATATATTATATATATCATTTAAAATCATTAATATTACAACATTACACTATAATAGTTGAATAACTCATTCCCTACAATTTTCTTGGCTTGTGCAGCAACAACCTCCAAAATAGATCTTCATTCCCGTTGCTCTAAAGTCTCCCCAAAATAGATCTTATTCATGGTGGAGTCTGTTTGTTGTAAACAAATGGTTTGCTCGCAAGTATAAGGCCTCACTTGCAAAAACTTGTTGAGATTTACTATGAATCTGCAAAACAATTGAACTTCAACTTGAGAAAAAGAAAAAAGGAATGGTCACAAAACCATACTGTCTTCTTAGATACTCCAGATAGTGCAAATATTTTAATAATGTTAGACTGAATTGAAAACCAGCAAAATTGAACATTTTTCTAATGTTGGACTCAAGGCAGCAAAAATGAATAATTGAATAATGTTAGACTCTCAATGATTTTTTTCAGTCACCCTTTTCTTGTATTTGGAAATGATGTTAATTTTATTTTAACATATCATTCTTAAACAATGAACACTAATTGGGAAAATGGCATGAAACACAACATTAGAACTAGTAATTTCTTCAATCACCCAATATTCTAAATAGCTAAATCAATTATTATAGCCTATCTAAAAGTCACACACTGTAGCAATCACACAGTATATCCAACCCCTGCAGCAGACACGTCCAGATATTACTACAAGGTTGTATATCCACAATATACATCAACAAAAAGGATGATCGGGAATATAAGGATGATCGGGAATATAAGCTGGTGCGAAAAATGAGTATATAATGCAGTAAACATATGATATCACTGGTTCCCTTGCATAGTCACCCAAAGACGAAAGTCCAAATTGTATAGTAAAAGATAAATTCTCAAATCAAGGAAAAAGACGCGGATGTTTTACATCTTATTGATACCAATTGTCATTCACCAGAGCCCTGAACCTGTTAAAAAATTCTGCAGATATCCTAGTTTTGCACACTCAAGATGCTTACACATGGCAGAGGAAACGAGCAGCCGACCAAATCATATTCCAAACACTGATAACATAAGACATTCAGAACTACTGATATATTTTTATAAATAAACAAATATACAAGCATAACATTAAAAGCATGGAAGAAAATGTAATCATAATCTTAACACTACTCACCAAAAATCATAAATAGCAGTAATAAGCCATGAACTCCAAAAACACTAACAAAACCAAGGCATGCAATTATTTTCTAATATTACACTTCAAATGACAAACTCACACATGGATAAAAAATCATAATCTAAACACAAAACCCAAAATGATGAACATAGCCAAACCCTTCGTACTATAAAAGGGCATCATAACTTTTGGAATTACTAAATTTTAAACTCACAGTGACTTTAGCAGAAGGATAATTGTCTGCAAGATATCTTGTGCTCACTCCAACAGAGCATCCAACATCAAGAATGTCTCTGATCATGATATTTCCTGAATACTGCTTATGATGTTGTTCAATTGCCTGATGCCAATTTCCATGAACTATTTGATTTGCTTCATCTAATGAAGAAGCATCAGGTATTGTTCATCTCGCCAGTGACATAGTTGCAGCCTCGTTTTCTGTTGCAGCCTATAGTGAGAACAATATTGAAAAGATTACATTGCTTTCCGAAATTATAATGTATAATTTACACCACAGTAGAGCAGTAAATTATAAACTTGGTGAACCTGGTGAAGACAAGGCACTACTAATTTAACTTGATTCACTGGAAATATGATCATGAGTCCATAACCAACTAAGGAGACTTCTTAATTAACAATTATAAAATGTGTGTTTGTCAGTTGAGGGAGAAGGATTACCTGGCAACTACAAATATCATAAGGTGCATCATCTACTAGCAACCACCTCCAACCAAATCTTGGCATGATGATCTGTAGAACAACAAAACAATCTAAAGTCCACTCTTTTCCTTTATCTTCAAATAATAAAATAGTTAAGTACCACTAACAGAGCAAAAAGGAGAGATATAAGTACTGAAAATTTCTTTAAACAAAAAATAATGGATACTTCTATATCCAAAAAAATTTATTGGATGTTTCAATTTTGGTTACTTGGAAGACAATTAGATGTATTGAGGGAATCATGAACATACCCATCCAAGTGCAGCCTCAATTATTGTTCCAATTGTCCAGACAGTCGAAAAGATAACCATCCATGTGCCTCTATTTGGGGCAGGAACAAACTCCAGAAACCAAGATGTATACACAGGTCCACCTCCCAGACCAATGCCAACCAAAAAATGAAGAATGGCCAATAATATATAATTAGGAGAGAAAACATGAAAAAGTATACAAAATAACACCCACAAACAAATTTAACAAACATGGAATTTCAACTGGTTCCATAAATTTTCAATCCCAGTTAAAGGAAATAACAAAACAAAATTTCAATGAGAAAAAGATAGACGATGAGACATTACGCAAATAGCTTCTGTTCCGCCATGAAACATTACGCAGTTGTATATGGAATAAGATAGACGATGAGAAAAAGGTGCAAGTTTACTTTCCCAATCTGCTGAAGTTCTCTTCCAACTGGTTCCATAAATTTCAAGTCGATGTTTATAGGCCATACCTGTGTGCACAACAAGAAAAGGTCAACAAAAAAACATGAAACACTTCCATTACATCTTAACACTTATATCATGATAAACACGAGGAAAGGGCTTCTATAGCTTCTAAATTACTATGTTTCTACCAACAACAGATCAACATGAGGAAAACAAAAAGTTTATTGCTTTTAAAGAAATCAATATGAGGAATGGTAAAAACACCTTCAAACCATGTAATTTAATGGGGACAATCTGTCCTGGTACAATACAATCTGGGCCTGCTGCTTCGACAATAACTTCTTATATAATTCTTGCTTTGAACAATCCCCAGTAAAGAATATTTGAAACCAATTGTTGCTTTGAAGTATTTTCTATAACAAATCCATACGAAAAACTGATTTTTTTTTTCTTTTCCAAACAACAATAAAATCAAACTAATCAAACATGGGCTTGTTACTAAATTTAGGGCTTGTTAGAGGGAGGAGAGAAATAGAGGAAATCATAACAACTAAGGGGCAAATAAAATTGAAAACCTAAATAATGAAATTATACCTGCTCAACCAGCCAGTAAAAATGATGCTTCAAGCCGGACGGAGAGATGGAGTGAAATGAAGTCCGACGAACACGAGATGCAGAGTGACTGAGATGGACAGTCCGAATGCTGAAGATGTTGATCGAGTGAATGAGATGAACCCTCGTTATTATCTACGTCTCCCTCGTTATTACCTACGCCTCCCCTTATGAGATCGAGTGACTGAGATGAAGCTGGACGGGGAGATGGACTAACTGAGACGAAGCCGGACGGAGAGATCGACTGATTGAGATGAACCCCTTTAACCCTTGTTATTATCTACGCCTCCCTAATGAGTTATGACCCTCGTTAAAATCCCAAAAAAAAATTCCTATACCGACGGCCAAACTGTGACCCTCGTAATAGACTACCATCAGAGGCCTATACCGACGGTCAAACTTAGACCGTCGCTATATATGTCTATAGCGACGGTTCCGTCCTGACCGTCGCTAAATCCCGTCGCTATAGATTGATTTTTTAGTAGTGTGTGTATTACACTGTAGGGTTATCGCGATGGTTTTTTGGGCTATCACGACTGTTCAGCTGTCGCCTAGAATAGCTATGGCGACGGGTGAAACCGGCGCGATAGCCCTATTGTGTAATACACAGATGTGTACATACATTTTTCCCATATATATATGTGAGAAAAATGTATGCATATAGCTGTGTAGTACATAGTCGGTTATGGCAACGATTTTTTGGACTCTGGTGAAAGGCGTCGCCCATCGCCGTAGCTATTCTGTAATACATGTACAACTGTGTATATATACATATAGCCTTAATACACATTTATATATGTGACGCCCCCAAAATTAGGTATACATCACCCATCTTGGGTCGTCAGATACATGGTACAGAATTCAAATATAACTTACTAATACAACTGTCGTGTACAACACGACAAAACATAAATTGTGAGTTTGAATACAAATATTATCCACTAGAGATTATACAAACTCAAAAGGAGTCCTCATTATAATTATTATCACACTATTTCACAGAATAGTGAGGACTACTAATGCTATCCTTTGTACCATCACTCCGTTCCCCGACTCGTCCCACCTCTATTCACATTTTCTGAAGAGAACAGTGAAAGGAAGGGTGAGCTCAACTAGCCTAGTAAAAAATATTATGACTAAGATAATGCAGAATAAATTATCATTAGTCTCCAACAATGTTAAACTGATAAAATATATTAGACATCAAGTTTAACTGCAGCGGAACAAACAATCCATTAAAAAAGTCAAGTAGAAAATAAAATCTACTATCTTTTATGTTTAAAAAGGTTTTTTTATCACTTTTATCGCTGAGACTCAACTTAATAAATATTCCACATCATCGAATCACCCCTGCACTACGGCCAAGGATATTCTTTAGTATCACGACCACAATTATCCATGCACTACGGGCCAAGAATATTTGTGTATTCATTAATGGTCATGATCATGCCAACAACTGTCCATCAATGCACTATGGGCCAATGAGGACTTTTACCACATTATTTATAATATTACAGTCATGATTACACCGAATAATCCCTGATCATAATCATACCAAGTCCATCTATGCACTACATGCCACAGATGACTTTCAACATAATATAAATATGAGGATGATGACAATGATATAAGAATTCAATAAAACAAGTTCAAGAATTAATTTGTCCAAGAACTACTAAGGTCCAATTTGTCAACATGATACTTCTTTTAAAGTAAAATTCAAGAATGATCAGAAGAATATTTTTATGAAAAGATACTGGATGAAGCGCAAATATCAAAAATATTCTACTAATTTCATGGAGTATAGAAGTCAAAACTTTAACCAACAGAGTATAATAAAGAATGGAATAACAAAAGAAATCACTATGCATGCGGTACTTCGCATAGACAGGTTATTCCAACAGAATACTAATAATGGAACTAGGTCAGGTGAAAATCACACCGACAGGATGTTCCAACAGAATAATAAAGAATGAAATAATAAAGACGAAACCAGGTCCGGCGTAAAGCACAGACATGATGTTCCAACAGAATAATAATAAAGACGGAACCAGGTCCGGTGTAAAACACACAGACAGGATGTTCCAATGGAATAATAATAAAGACGGAACTAGGTCCGGTGTAAAATACACAGACAGGATGTTCCAACAGAATAATAGAAGAATGTCACCAAGTATAGGGTAGACCGCGTATACAAGTTATTCCAACAGAATAATAATAAATGGAATAACAACAATTCTCTTCATGAATAAGAAAGAATAACACCCCTTACGAGTACAATAAATAATATTCCCTACCTTAAGAAGAAGAGTACTGGATATATAAGTAGTGAAGTAGAATAATACTTTCTTCTTTCTCTCTATAGTTTATCTCTCTAGAGTTTCAGTGAATTCGTAAGAAAATAATGAATGAATGAGCTTCTATTTATAGAAAAATGGAATGCATAGTAACTAACTCATGAACGGTCGAGATTGATTTACTTTAATCTAACGGTCCATATTTAAAACAAAATCTTTTAAATAAAATATAATATATTCTATTTATAATCTAATAAAATGAATAACTTTATAAAAGATTTTACTATGCAAACACTATGCAGGTTGTGAAACCCCAGATTTTATGAATAAAGAATTAATTTTCTCGAAATAATTTTTTAATATTATGGTGTGAATTTGAGATAATATTATAGTTGTGGGTAGTATTTATAAATTTTGCAAAGTATGCAAGTTGTTATATTATATTCGATTGGTCAGAGAATATTCTTTGTGTCGGAAAATATTCGTACGACGGTACAATTATTGGTGGACCCCACAACGGAATTATTGTCGGATTGAGAAAATGACAAAAATATTTTATTGAAAATAACGGCGGAAGTTTTACCGTTGATACTGTTGAACTACTGGGTAGTAAAAGTACAGTAATTCGCGTTGTTGCATAGTAGCACACGGTATTGATTATTGATATTTATGTGAGAAGTCGCTCAGTTTGATTCAATTATTGTCGATTAATAATATGAATTATTATAGCGATGATGACGTTTTGTTTTATTCGTATTATTAACGTAATAAAACAGAAACATCTTTTTTATATAAAACAGAATACTTTATTAAAGTTATTCTATAAATAGAATATATTATATTTTATTATGCATAGTGTTGCATAGTGTTTTGCATAGTGTTGCATAGTGTTTGTATAGTAAATTTTTTTTTATATAAATAGAATATATTATATTTTATTTAAAAGATTTTTCTTTAAATATGGACCGTCAGATTAAAGTAAATCAATCTGGACTGTTCATGGATTAGTTACTATGCATTCTATTTTCCTATAAATAGAAGCTCATTCCTTCATTATTTTCTTACGAATTCACTGAACTCTAGAGAGAGAAACTATAGAGAGATAGAAGAAAAACTTTTTGCTACTTAATTTTTCTTTTCCTATATCCAGTTTTTGTTACGATAAGGGGTGTTATTCTTTTTTATTCATGAAGAGAACTGTTGTTATTCCATTTCTTATTATTCTGTTGGAATAACCTGTATACGCGGTCTACCCTATACTTGGTGACATTCTTCTATTATTCTGTTGGAACATCCTGTCTGTGTGTTTTACACCGGACCTGGTTCCGTCTTTATTATTTTTTCGTTGGAACATCCTGTCTGTGTGTTATACACCGGACCTGATTCCGTCTTTATTATTATTCCGTTGGAACATCCTGTCTGTGTGTTTTACACCGGACCTGGTTCCGTCTTTATTATTCTGTTGGAAAATCCTGTCGGTGCAAATTTTGCCTGACCTGGTTCCGTTATTATTATTTTGTTGGAATAACCTGTCTATGCGAAGTACCGCATGCATGGTGATTTCTGTTGTTATTCCATTCTTTATTATACTCAGTTGGTTAAAGTTTTGACTTCTATACTCCGTGAAATTAGTAGAATATCCTTGATATTTGCGCTTCATCCAGTATCTTTTCATGAAAATATTCTTCTGATCATTCTTGAATTTTACTCTACAAAGCAGTATCATGTTGACAATTTGGACGTTAGTAGTTCTTGGATAAATTAATTCTTGAACTTGTTTTATTGAATTCTTATATCATTGTCATCATCATCCTCATGTTTATGTTATGTTGAAAGTCATCTGTGGCCTGTAGTGCGTAGATGGACTTGGTATGATTATGACCAGGGATTATTCGGTATAATCATGACCGTAATGTTACAAATAATGTAAAAATTAAAAGTCATCACTGGCCCGTAGTGCATTGATGGACAGTTTTTGGTATGATTATGGCTATGGATTCTCTTCGGCCAAGGGAGCAAAGATGAATTATTTTATGGCATGATCATGACCATTGATGAATACACAAATATCCTTGGCCCGTAATGCATGAAATTTGTGGTCGTGACCCTAATGAATATTCTTGGCCGTAGTGCAGGGATGATGTGAATTATTTATTAAGCTGAGTCTCAGCGATAAAAGTGATGAAAAACTTTTTAAATCATAAAAGATAGTAGATTGTATTCTCTACTTGACTCTTTTAATGGATTGCTTGATCTGCTGCTGTTAAACCTGATGTTGTTATATTTTATCAGTTTAATACTGTTGAAGGCTAACGATAATTTATTCTGCATTATCTTAGTCATAATATTTCTTAATAGGCTAGTTGAGCTCACCCTTTCTTTCACTGTTCTCTTCAGGAAATGAGAACATAGCAGGGACTAGTCGGGGAACGGAGTGACGGTCCAGAGGATAGCATTAGTAGTCCTCACTATTATGTGAAATAGTGTATTAATAATTGTAATGAGGACTCTTTTTGAGTTTGCATAATCTCTAGTTGACAATAATTGTATTCAAACTCACAGTTATGTTTTGTCGTATTGTACACGACAGTTGTATTAGTAAGTTGTATTTGAATTATGTACCATGTATCTGACGACCCAAGATGGGTGATGTATACCTAATTTTGGGGGCGTCACACAGGCACTATGCAAACACTATGCATAATAAAATATAATATATTCTAATTATTGTCTAATAAAACAGATAACTTTATAAAAGTATTCTGTTTTATATAAAAAGATTTTACTATACAAAACACTATGCAACACTATGCATAATAGAATATAATATATTCTATTTATAGAATAACTTTATAAAAGTATTCTGTTTTATATAAAAAGATTTTCTGTATTATTACATTAATAATACAAACAAAACTGAGTGACTTATCACTTAAGCATCAATAATTAATACCGTGTGCTACTATGCAACCACGCGTATTACTGAACTGTTAACACCGGGTGTTTCAACAGTTAACGGTAAAACTTCCGCCGTTATTTTCATAAAGTATTTTTGTCGTTTTCTCAATCCGACAATAATTCCGTTGTGGGGTCCGCCAATGATTGTGCCGTTGTACTAATATTCCCTGTTAAAACGAATATTCCCCGACCAATCGAATATTGTATAACTTGCGTACTTTGTAAAATTTATAAATATTACCCACAACTATTATATCAATTTCACTCCATAATATTCAAAATAATATTTATAGAAAATTCATATTTATTCAAAAAGTTGGGGTTTTACAATATATATATATACTAGCTGGGTCCAGTACCTCCGGTACTGTATGGATGGTAGGATTTATCTCAAACTTTGAACGACCCAGATGATTTATTGAGTGAGCAGGAAATTCAAAATCATTTGTATTTTATTAAATAAATAGTAGTAGTAACGGGAACAAATTAATCATGGTTTCTACAATTCGTAATCAGACAAAAGGACAGTAATACATTAGTAGGAGCAAATCAAGGTTCCTACAATGTGCATGCATATATGTCAAAAAGAATATAACATATACTATACGTAAATAATTGATCAACAATATAACATATACTTTTCGAAAAATTCCAAAGTAGTAAAAAGTAAAAAAATTAAATTAATTTTCTTCATCATACTATACGAGCGACGTCCAATATATAATCATCAACAATATACTATACGATCGAGGTACTGATATAATCTTAATTCCTCCTTATTATCATCATCCTCATCCTCATCCTCGTCTTCTTCCTTTAAGTTTGATTCTTTACTTTCTTCATTAAACCAAAGCTCGTCATAATTAATTTAATTTGAAGTTTTAGAGCAATTAAACCAGAATATTAATTACAGAACTAACAAATAATACCAAACAAATAATCATCTTCTTCATCATAATATATAGCCTAAATACCCATAATATATATCCTTGTAAATATCAAACCATAAAACACTGATGTTAAAGAGTCACAAGCCCCCAACACCAAACAAATAATCTTCTTCTTCATCATCACAGTAGTGACCAATAATCATCAACATCACTATTAGCATAATCTGAATCCCCGTCTTCCTCATCGTCGTCAGAATCATCATCATCATCATCATCCTCGTCTAGGTCATCATCATCATCATCATCATCATCGCTTTCCATGATGTCATCGTCGTCTTCTTCCTTTACTTCTGACTCTTTAATTTCTTCACTTAACGAAAGTGGCACTAAAAATATTAATGATTCAAGTACTTGTGGGTATTGGTTTTTTTGCTTCTTTGATGTGCAATATTCATCTTCCTCAGCTAGCTTTCTCTTCTCACAGGAGCCCTCCCCCGTCTTTTCACCAATATTCATACTCATATCTGAAATTCAAAAAAAAGGATTTGAAGGTTAATTAGAATTTGAAATAATTTTGAAGTAGGTTTTAATTAGAGAAAAAACCAAAAAAATACAGAAACACACACACAAGCACATAAAATTTAACAATGATTATATATAATTAAGCAATTCAAGCATAGCAAGATAAGACATATATAGTAACTATATACAAGATGATCTTGATTCGATTAAGTCGTTATATATGTTTCATTCATTTATTGTAATTAAATTAAGTTTATATTGTACAAAATCATATTTTCTTGGCTTTGTTTTGTATATCAAAAACCATAAAGGAAATATATAGCACTCTTTCTAAATGAAAATTACGTACATATATACATATATAATTCCAGTCATCTGTAATGATGCAAATTCTTCTTGCGATTGATTAAAAATTAGGTATAACAACTAAAAACATAATTTCAGATTAACTAATTTTGTATGATCATAAGCAATTCAAGCATAACAAGAAATATATATTAATTAATCTTGATTCTCTAAAGGTATGCATGATTAATTTATTGTAAAGTTTATATCAAAGAGATTTATATTTGTATATCACAAAGTTATATTTTCTTGGCATTGTTTAGTATCAAATTAAGGCAATCAAAATATAACCGACATATATATACATACATATATATATATATATATATATATAAATATATATATATATATATATATACACACACACACAAACGCAAATTCTTCTAAATGAAAACTATTTACATAATTAATTTCAATGATATGTAATGCAGATTGTTCTTGATCAAAAACTAGGTATAACAACATAATTTCTGCATATGTATGAATAAGTGATTAAAGAAGAAGAAGAAGAACATACCTTTAATTAATTTCTCTCTCTAAAAGCTTTTTACAAAGTAATTAATTAACGCTTTGTCTGTATACATGTGTATTTATATGGGGAGGGGGGAGGAGGCGGAGGGGGTTAATTGGTTTCCTAATTCCTATCTGATCAGCCAGCCGCCTTATCAATCCAGCTTGCTCATTAAGTTATTTAATTTAGATAAATTCTCTGTATATAGATAAGGTTGTTCCCTAATCCAAAATAGATTAGTACTCATTATCTATTATCTAATTAATGTGACAACTCTATTTTTCAGAAATTATTTTAATAAAATTAAAATAAAAATTTAATAAATAAAATTTTTATTATGAAATGTTTTGAGTTTGAATATATATATATATATATATATATATATATATATATATATATATATATATATATATATATATTAAATTAAAGATAAAATGTATATACATATGTGTAATATATGCATTACTTGAAACATGAAGAATGTGTAATAGTTATGTGGAGGAATAAATATGTATGTGAAACCTACATATATTTTAAAAATAAGATTTAATAGTTAATTAAATTATTAAATTAGTTAGTTTGAATTAGCTATGAAATGGAATATGGAAGCTAAGAAAATGAATTAATTAGTATTAACTAATTGTGGTTAAGATAAAGTTATATTATAAGTTAATATAATATGAATGATGTGCCTTGACAACGGATTAAATTATGATGAAATAAATTTTATATACAAGTTAATTGATTCACTTACTTAAAATTAGTGAATTGATGTATGTATTTTCTGTGAATTGCTTAAATTTTTTATTATGAATTAATTCTATAATTAGTGAATGGTTACATAAATATGAATGTATAAATTACCAAATTATATATTGATAAGTATATATAATGACATTTTATTATGTATAATGTAATTACAATATCCAAAACCCATACACTAATTAAGCATGTATATCACCACAACTCCATTATCTGTTCTCTATCTCCATCCGTTCCAAATCAATTCCTTACCTAAGTTTTCTTAATAACTTCAAGAATTCACAATTTTTTGTTCAACTTTCCCCAAATCTACTAAAAAGTGAAGCTATAAACTGAAGTTGAAGAAAATTTGGAGCAAGAAATTATCAAAGGAGGAAGCTTAATTCAAGCTTTAATCAAGAAGTAAGTCATTCAAACTTCAATTAAAGGTTTGAAGTATTCTTATTAATTATTAATTCAAGAAATAAGTTGATTAATGTATGAATTATAGTTAATTATAAATTTCTAAAATTGGTTGTGGGAGTAATTTGGATTGTGGGAAGCATGAAGGGTTCAGTTTGATAAAATGCCTCAATGAGGTTATTTTGCTAAAAACATGAGAATTAGATAATATTATTTGAGAATTATTGTACATACATGAGTTGCGAGTTGACTCAAGTTAGTTAGAGGGTTTGAAATGAATTCAAAATACAAACTAATTAAAATTAAAAATTGTGTTAAACACGGATTTTAATTAAGCCCTCTGTGTTTACCATAAAGATGTAAGTAAGAATCAAACTCTAATGTAATTTATATCTTGTTGTATGGTCTATACATTAGGACAAGTTTCAGGTCATTTGAGCTTGTAGAATGAGAGTTATACATGTGTATAGTAGCCTACAGAGCATAAGCAAACTGCAAAAACATGAAAAAAATTCCAAGTCTGAACTGTGATTGAAAATGCCCGGTACAAGGTTGTGTAATCAGGTCTTAAGAAAATGTTTTTGATCATGTAATATTTTTGAATCGTTATTGAATGAGCTAAAAATCCTCTAAGTATGTATAATTAAGAATAAAAAATTCTACGTAAACAGAAATTTGGCCAAGTCTAAAACTGTCCTGAGTAGGCAGTTTCAGGCCACTGTTATCGGGTCTTGCCAAAATCTTTTCATACATGTTAAATTTTTTAAAAATACTATTTAGAACGAGGTAGAACCTGACGTATAACGGGTGAGATAAAAATTCACAAAGCTAGCTCAAAATCACAAAATCGTAAAATTCCAGAAAAAAATTTCTGCATATTTGAGTAGTGTAGGCTACCTGGGCAGCAACTGTGTTGTTTTGGCATGCCGAGCCATTTTTTGGTTCGCCGAGTCAATTTTTGAGTGTTACGTAATTTTTTGATATGTTGCTCAGTTTTTCATGTAAAGTCCAAATACGTAATCGTTGCGTAGTATTTTTTAGACAACCCAAAAAGTGAAATTAAACTTGGAAGGAAATTTCCACTATTTTGTTGACTATATATGATGCAATTTTATGATATAAGTAGATTGTGTAGTTTTATGGATGTAATAATTAACTTATAAACGTTATACTACATTAAGTATTATACAAAGTAAATATTAGAATCTAGCCTAATTAATCTAAATGAAATAAATTCTCGAATGAGATTATTGAATACATTTTAACCCAAATTGTAGGTTACACGACGAATGTGAACATATGAATGTCCGCTATGTACAATTTGTCTTTGTAGAAAATATAATTTGAATACAATCTACGGCGATACATATGACTATGCATGCAAAATAAAATTAACTTATTGTAAATTTCACTTTTAAATTTTTAATGTAAAGTTCATTTATGTTTTTTTAGTAATATAGGATCAGTTGAACATATATTTCGTGAAGTGTAAATACCCATATATCTTTTCTTGTATGGTCATTAAACACTTGCATAATTAAATCTCAAGTATTATTTACAATTAGTTTTCTAATTACTTCATGAAATTATTTTTTAAATTGCTACAATAAAATACCTAAAAAGTAATTAAAATCATAAATCCCCTAAGAATTTAGCATAACTAAATTAATAAATAATTTGAGTGTTTACAAGAAACTTAATTATTTTTTAATATTTAACATTAAAAGTAGCAAGAAATACTAATAAAATATTAATGTTAAATATTAGTATGTACAATAAATTAAATTATTATTAATATTTTATTAACTAACTTATTATTAATGTTAAATATACTAACTAATTCTAATCATTGAAGATGTATATTAATTAAATATATTTACAAAAAAATCAAGAATGAATAATTAAACGTTTATATTTTATTGATGTATTAATTAAAACTAATGTATTACAACTTACAAATTATAATATAAATAATTATAATTTTAAAGTTCAAAAATTATAAATAACTAGATAAAGAATCATGTTATTAGGTCTCAGGCTAGACCAAATCAAGGCCAAAGTCAAGTTAGGTCAGGTAAAGTAAAACTAAGTTTTTTACAGATCAGATCATACCAGATCAGATCAAATTTTCCAGACGGAATCTGATCAGGTCTAACCGATCCAGGCCTTGACAATCAGACCAAAATCGCGAGCCTTTGTGCCCGCTTACCTCGCTATGGTCGCAATTCCAACTTTCCATGACTACACCATATATTCCAATTGATTATCACAAGCACTATGCTATACATGCTATTTTTCAAACTTTTTTTCTTTCACAGAAATAATCTCTTAAATACTACTTCCGATTATCGTTTAAGATTTTTGTACATAGATTAAGAAATTCATTTAATAATTAAAATTTGTTTAAAATTCTATCACTACCCTTTTATGAGAAGTTGAAGACTATTAATACAAGGGAGAAAACAATGAGAGAAGGTATGGGTTGTGAAACCCCAGATTTTATGAATAATGAATTAATTTTCTTGAAATAATTTTTTATATTATGGTGTGAATTTGAGATAATGTTATAGTTGTGGGTAATATTTATAAATTTTGCAAAGTATGCAAGTTGTCATATTATATTCGATTGGTCGGGGAATATTCGTTTTAAACAGAAAATATTCGTACGACGACACAATCATTAGTGGACCCCACAACGAAATTATTGTCGGATTGAGAAAACGACAAAAATATTTTATTGAAAATAACGGCGGAAGTTTTACCGTTGATAGTACTGTTGAAATACTCGGTAGTAAAAGTATAGTAATACGCGTTGTTGCATAGTAGCACACAATATTGATTATTGATATTTATGTGAGAAGTCACTCAGTTTTGTTCAATTATTGCTACAATAGTTGTTGCATAATATCTCACATTATTTGATTCAATTATTGTTGATTTAGAAGTTTTGTTTTATTCGTATTATTAACGTAATAAAATAGAAATATCTTTTTATATAAAACAGAATACTTTATTAAAGTTATTCTATAAATAGAATATATTATATTTTATTATGCATAGTATTTGCATAGTGCCTGCATAGTATTTTCATAGTAATTTTTTTATATAAATAGAATATATTATATTATATTTAAAAAAAATTCTTTAAATATGGACCGTCAGATTAAAGTAAATCAATCTGGACCGTTCATGGATTAGTTACTATGCATTCTATTTTCCTATAAATAGAAGCTCATTCCTTCATTATTTTTTTACGAATTCACTGAACTCTAGAGAGAGAGACTATAGAGAGATAAAAGAAAAATTTTCTGCTACTTCACTACTCTTATATCAAATATTATTTTACAGTAAGTGATATTATTCTTTAATATTCAAAAAGAGAACTGTAGTTATTCCATTTTTTATTATTCTGTTAGAATAACCTGTATACGCAGAATACCCTATACTTGGTGACATTCTTCTATTATTCTGTCGGAATATCTTGCCTGTGCTATACGCCGGACCTGATTTCATTTTTATTATTCCGTCTTTATTATTCTGTCGGAATATCTTGTCTGTGCTATACGCCGGACCTGGTTCCATCATTTATTATTCCACATTTATTATTCTGTTGGAACATCTTGTCGGTGTGAATTTCACCTGACCTGGTTCCGTTATTATTATTCTGTTGGAATAACCTGTCTATGCGAAGTACCACATGCATGGTGATTTCTTTTGTTATTCCATTCGGTATTATACTCAGTTGATTAAAATTTTGACTTCTATACTCCATGAAATTTATGGAATATCCTTGATATTTGCGCTTCATCCAGTATCTTTTCATGAAAATATTCTTCTGACCATTCTTGAATTTTACTCTACAAAGCAGTATCATGTTGACAATTTGGACGTTATTGGTTCCTGGACAAATTAATTCTTAAACTTGTTTAATTGAATTCTTATATCATTGTCATCATCCCCATGTTTATATTTATTGAAAGTCATCTGTGGCCTGTAGTACATAGATGGACTTGGTATGATTATGACCAGGGATTATTCGGTATAATCATGACCGTAATATTACAAATGATATGAAAAAAGTCCTCATTGGCCCGTAGTACATTGATAGATAATTTTTGGTATAATTATGGCTATGGATTCTCTTCGACCAAGGGAACAAAGATGAATTATTTTATGGCATGATAAAGACCGTTGATGAAAACACGATTATCTTTGGCCCGTAGTGCATGAATAATTCGTAGTCGTGATACTAAAGAATATCCTTGACATGTAGTGCAGAGGTGATTCGATGATGTGAATTATTTATTGAGCTGAGTCCTAGCGATAAAAGTGATGAAAAACTTTTTAAATCATAAAAGATAGTAGATTCTATTCTCTACTTGACTCTTTTAATGTATTGCTTGTTCCGCTGCAGTTAAACTTGATTTCTATTGTATTTTATCAGTTTAACATTGTTGGAGGCTAACGATAATTTATTCTGCATTATCTTAGTTATAATATTTCTTACTGGACTATTTGAGCTCACCTTTTCTTTCACTGTTCTTTTCAGGAAATGAGAATATAGATGGGACGAGTCGGGGAACGGAGTTGTAAGACCCCGAATTTTATGAAATAAAAGTATTCAATTTTTCTTATAATTACAATTCAGTAAATGGTTAAATTGATAGAAGGTTAAAGTTAAGGGTGATATATGAATTTTTTTTCAAAATAAGCAAGTGGTTATAAAATACTCATTGTTGTCGGGAAATATTCGTTTGGTCGTGGAATATTCTTTCTGTCGGGGAATATTCGTACGACGGCGCAGCCTTTTGTGGGCCCCGTAACAGAATAACTGTCGGATGAATAAAACGACAAATTAAAGTTTTTTTATAAATAACGGCGTAGTTGTTACTGTTAACACTGTTGGAATACCCGGTGGGTAAAGTAAAGTAATACGCGTTGTTGCACAGTAGCACACAGTATTGCACCAATTATTGACTCTTACGTAAGAAGGCACTACTCAATAATTGTTACAGTAATTACTGTTCAGTATTTTATTGATTCAATAATTGCTGCATTGATATTTTATATTATTGTTGTTTCAATAATTGTCATTACACAGTATTTTCCATTATCGAAGCAATAATTCATATTATCTGAATAATATTATTAGATAACATTATTGGCAATGTCTAGAAAGTTCTGTCTAAGGAGAGGTTTGGTCACCTAATTGCGCGCCAGTAAGAAGAAATTCTTATTGGAAAGCCCCCTCTTTCCTGGGAACTGCCTGGTTGTCAATATTGTGATTCTGTAATATTATTTGTGAATAATTAATTATTGATTCATATGATGATGAAAATATTAATTTTATGTGGATATAGATGGAGAAAATTTTTAATGTGACAATTGTTGAAAATTAATATTTTATCTTAAAATAATTCATTTAAATATATTATTTTAATAATATATTAATGGTGATATTTTTATAATGAATGTGGGATATATGAGTATATGAGGAGGAAGAGTATTTTTGTGGCATTAAATGTTTAACACATATTTTGTGTGTCGGTAGACCTATTTATTGACTGAAAATGTGATTATAGCCTGTAAAATCGCCCGTTTGTGGATTTCGGTCAATTTCTGTTTGGAATTTGGAAAAACTTTCTTCTGCAAAGTTGTAGAGAATTGAATTTCCTATAAAAACTCGCGAGATTTGAATTTTCTGGCAAAAGGGCTATTTATTATGAATTATTGAAGTTCCGAAGCTCCGAAATAATTGATTTTTGGAAGTTTAAAATATTTAAAGTGTGAAAAACGTTTTTTTGTTTTGTGGCAGCCCTAGCATGTGTTTATTTAGCTGAAATCAGATTTCTAGAGGCGTAGGAATCTTGATTTATATATATATTAATTTATTAAATTTTCTACTTTGGTGTTCTAAGCAATTTCCTATAAATAGGTGCTTAGGTTATAATTGAAAATCACACCAGAAACTGAAGTTTTCTCTCTCTATATTATCGAGCGTATTCTTGTGAGTATTTTGAGTATACTTTGAGTATTGATATACGGTGCAAGTTCGTTCAGCGTTATTCCAGTCAGAGGTACTGCTGTTTTGAGGTAAGGGATAATAAGGGATTTTAAGAGTTATTATTTCGAAATTCTTCTGAACCTTCAAAAATTCTGGAAAAATTTGAAATGATATTTTGATGAGTTTTGTAGATTGTGTCCAAAAATGGCGATTTTTGGATGTATAGATTAAGAGTTATGAATTTTATGAGGAAAGACTATTTTAAAAGTAATCGCTTATAACTCTTTGTGGTTAACTCCAAAATTGATGAAATTTTTATTAGGAGTACATCTATATGATATCAGTATACCCTGTGAATTTCGGAATTTTTGGATAAAAGTACAATTTATGATAAATGTTTAAATATTCGGTGGTTTTGGCCATATGAAAAATAGTAAATGACTTTTAAAAATTCTGAGAAAAATATATGTTCAATATGGGACTATATTCTGCTAACTCCCAGAAAAGAAATATTTTTGGAACTGATTTAGTATTTTTCATGAAAATATTCTAGTTATGAGTAACTGAATTAAATATGTTATGTGAAGTAAGAAAATTGGAAAATATAATTTTATGGCTTGAGAATCATATATGAGGTATATGCAGATTTTTGATGAGGGTTTTGGTTATTGGTGATGAAATCTTATGAGTTTGGCATTTTAGAATGATTAAATGCATTTTTTAGTAAAGTGTAAACAATTAAAATAAATTGTTTATAAGCTTAAAAAATATTATTCTTTCAATATCATTATACTGAAATATTGGTATGAATTTTATTGTGGAATTTCTACCTTTTTAATTCGGGTTTACTATTCATGAGTTACTATTCACGAGTTACTATTCATGAGTTACTATTCACGAGTTACTATTCACGGGTACTATTCACGACAGAATTGGTTTCTTTTTCTAACCAAATTATAGTTGATTTATGAATATTACTCTTGAGATTAAAACTATATGTTGATTATATTGATTTTATTATCATATATAACATTTTTATAACCCTGATGTTGAAATTCTCTTTCACTGGAGTGTAAAGATGGGTAGATTATTGGTATGATCATGACTAGGGTTCTCTTTGGCCAGTAGTGAAAAGTTGAATTGTGACTGGTATGATCATGACCATTGAATTTATAATTGAATATCTTTAGCTTAAATGCAAAGGTGAATTGATCAACATATATGGTTATAATTATGGTTTATATAAATTCTGAAATGATTATGTATTTCTTTGAGATATGAATATCTTTGGCCTGTAGTGCAAAGATGACTTGTTGATGAATATCTTTGGCCTGTAGTGCAAAGATGAATTGTTGATGAATATCTTTGGCTGTAGTGCAAAGATGACTTGTTGATGAATATCTCTGGCCTGTAGTGCAAAGATGACCTGTTGTTGAATATCTTTGGCCTGTAGTGCAAAGATGACTTATTGATGTATATCTTTGGCCCGTAGTGCAAAGATGAATTTATTAGTATGATTATGAACAAGAACTGTGATTTGGTATAACCATGATCTTTGATATTTCAGGTAAAGACAAGTGATGAAAATTATCTTCGTCCTGAATGAGAAAAGGAATTTAAAACAACAATTACGATTATGAGTTATACATGTGATTGTGGACAGGAATTGTTGATTGATGTTACAGAGATAAAACATTGTTGATGGACTTTTAACATGGAGAAGATAATAGACTTTATAGTCTATTTGACTCTTCTAATGGATTGCTCGTTCCGCTGCAACTATGGTTGAAATTTTTATCATCTACCATATGTTCTAAATCTCTGATTTATTATTGATGAAGGCTATTGATAATTTAATTATCTTTAGTCATGACATTCTTTACTGAGCTAGTTATGCTCACCCTTTTGCTTCACAATTCCTTTCAGGTAATACGAGTGTAGCTGGGTCGAGCGGGGGAATAACAAGGGAATAGAACGGTGGTCTATAGATGTTGAGGGTGAGGTGAATTTAACTTGGAAGGGTATTTTGCCACTGTCATACAAGATGTCTAATGACATACCACCTCGTGTCATCATAAGACATGGATGTGCTCATCCACTTGCTGAGTATATCTACCAGCACTATCTATATGATCTTGGAGTCTATTTGGAATATAACTCTCAATTAGAGACAGTTGAGATAATGATATGTCAGGAAAAGACTTGCCATTGGGAAGAATATGATAGTAATCTTCTTGTTTTTCTTTGGGGTCTATTGGGTCAACCAAGGATAATTCTGTGGCCATATGATATCTATAATAACCTAGAAGCATGGTCTCCCATGTACGAAGGTTTCCTTGAGCACTTCCCAAAGATTCTAATTTCAAAAACAGTTTTCGACTATACCTTTATGTAAGGTGTCAGTATGAGGTGTTGTCCACGGTTGGGACATAAGTCACAGTTGATATATATTTGTATACAAACTCACAGCATATGTGTTGTTGTATTTTGCACGACAATTGTTGTAATAAAGTTGTAGTTGTTTTCTGTACCATGTATTTGGCGACTCAAAATGGGTTGGATGGAATGGACCTATTTTGGGGTCGTTACAGTTGGTATCAGAGCTTAGGGATATGATCTCTGGCGGAGATCGGGGATTAGAACTAGGAGGAGAGAGATGAGTAAATCCTTCGCTAGTATGTCCTACCTAAGCTTAATTATTGGTTGGTCATAATATACGGATATTATGTGATATGTTAATTTACTTAATTAACCCTTGTTTTGAAGCTGTATTCTAGAATGATATCTGAAATACAGGAGATGAGGAATGGAGAAATCATGATGACAGGGAAGATGGAATCTGAAATGAAATCAAGGTATTCTCAACTCTTGAAATACCAGGTACGTAAATTTCGGGGACGAAATTTCATAAGGAGGGGAGATTGTAAGACCCCGAATTTTATGAAATAAAAGTATTCAATTTTTCTTATAATTACAATTCAGTAAATGGTTAAATTGATAGAAGGTTAAAGTTAAGGGTGATATATGAATTTTTTTTCAAAATAAGCAAGTGGTTATAAAATACTCATTGTTGTCGGGAAATATTCGTTTGGTCGTGGAATATTCTTTCTGTCGGGGAATATTCGTACGACGGCGCAGCCTTTTGTGGGCCCCGTAACAGAATAACTGTCGGATGAATAAAACGACAAATTAAAGTTTTTTTATAAATAACGGCGTAGTTGTTACTGTTAACACTGTTGGAATACCCGGTGGGTAAAGTAAAGTAATACGCGTTGTTGCACAGTAGCACACAGTATTGCACCAATTATTGACTCTTACGTAAGAAGGCACTACTCAATAATTGTTACAGTAATTACTGTTCAGTATTTTATTGATTCAATAATTGCTGCATTGATATTTTATATTATTGTTGTTTCAATAATTGTCATTACACAGTATTTTCCATTATCGAAGCAATAATTCATATTATCTGAATAATATTATTAGATAACATTATTGGCAATGTCTAGAAAGTTCTGTCTAAGGAGAGGTTTGGTCACCTAATTGCGCGCCAGTAAGAAGAAATTCTTATTGGAAAGCCCCCTCTTTCCTGGGAACTGCCTGGTTGTCAATATTGTGATTCTGTAATATTATTTGTGAATAATTAATTATTGATTCATATGATGATGAAAATATTAATTTTATGTGGATATAGATGGAGAAAATTTTTAATGTGACAATTGTTGAAAATTAATATTTTATCTTAAAATAATTCATTTAAATATATTATTTTAATAATATATTAATGGTGATATTTTTATAATGAATGTGGGATATATGAGTATATGAGGAGGAAGAGTATTTTTGTGGCATTAAATGTTTAACACATATTTTGTGTGTCGGTAGACCTATTTATTGACTGAAAATGTGATTATAGCCTGTAAAATCGCCCGTTTGTGGATTTCGGTCAATTTCTGTTTGGAATTTGGAAAAACTTTCTTCTGCAAAGTTGTAGAGAATTGAATTTCCTATAAAAACTCGCGAGATTTGAATTTTCTGGCAAAAGGGCTATTTATTATGAATTATTGAAGTTCCGAAGCTCCGAAATAATTGATTTTTGGAAGTTTAAAATATTTAAAGTGTGAAAAACGTTTTTTTGTTTTGTGGCAGCCCTAGCATGTGTTTATTTAGCTGAAATCAGATTTCTAGAGGCGTAGGAATCTTGATTTATATATATATTAATTTATTAAATTTTCTACTTTGGTGTTCTAAGCAATTTCCTATAAATAGGTGCTTAGGTTATAATTGAAAATCACACCAGAAACTGAAGTTTTCTCTCTCTATATTATCGAGCGTATTCTTGTGAGTATTTTGAGTATACTTTGAGTATTGATATACGGTGCAAGTTCGTTCAGCGTTATTCCAGTCAGAGGTACTGCTGTTTTGAGGTAAGGGATAATAAGGGATTTTAAGAGTTATTATTTCGAAATTCTTCTGAACCTTCAAAAATTCTGGAAAAATTTGAAATGATATTTTGATGAGTTTTGTAGATTGTGTCCAAAAATGGCGATTTTTGGATGTATAGATTAAGAGTTATGAATTTTATGAGGAAAGACTATTTTAAAAGTAATCGCTTATAACTCTTTGTGGTTAACTCCAAAATTGATGAAATTTTTATTAGGAGTACATCTATATGATATCAGTATACCCTGTGAATTTCGGAATTTTTGGATAAAAGTACAATTTATGATAAATGTTTAAATATTCGGTGGTTTTGGCCATATGAAAAATAGTAAATGACTTTTAAAAATTCTGAGAAAAATATATGTTCAATATGGGACTATATTCTGCTAACTCCCAGAAAAGAAATATTTTTGGAACTGATTTAGTATTTTTCATGAAAATATTCTAGTTATGAGTAACTGAATTAAATATGTTATGTGAAGTAAGAAAATTGGAAAATATAATTTTATGGCTTGAGAATCATATATGAGGTATATGCAGATTTTTGATGAGGGTTTTGGTTATTGGTGATGAAATCTTATGAGTTTGGCATTTTAGAATGATTAAATGCATTTTTTAGTAAAGTGTAAACAATTAAAATAAATTGTTTATAAGCTTAAAAAATATTATTCTTTCAATATCATTATACTGAAATATTGGTATGAATTTTATTGTGGAATTTCTACCTTTTTAATTCGGGTTTACTATTCATGAGTTACTATTCACGAGTTACTATTCATGAGTTACTATTCACGAGTTACTATTCACGGGTACTATTCACGACAGAATTGGTTTCTTTTTCTAACCAAATTATAGTTGATTTATGAATATTACTCTTGAGATTAAAACTATATGTTGATTATATTGATTTTATTATCATATATAACATTTTTATAACCCTGATGTTGAAATTCTCTTTCACTGGAGTGTAAAGATGGGTAGATTATTGGTATGATCATGACTAGGGTTCTCTTTGGCCAGTAGTGAAAAGTTGAATTGTGACTGGTATGATCATGACCATTGAATTTATAATTGAATATCTTTAGCTTAAATGCAAAGGTGAATTGATCAACATATATGGTTATAATTATGGTTTATATAAATTCTGAAATGATTATGTATTTCTTTGAGATATGAATATCTTTGGCCTGTAGTGCAAAGATGACTTGTTGATGAATATCTTTGGCCTGTAGTGCAAAGATGAATTGTTGATGAATATCTTTGGCTGTAGTGCAAAGATGACTTGTTGATGAATATCTCTGGCCTGTAGTGCAAAGATGACCTGTTGTTGAATATCTTTGGCCTGTAGTGCAAAGATGACTTATTGATGTATATCTTTGGCCCGTAGTGCAAAGATGAATTTATTAGTATGATTATGAACAAGAACTGTGATTTGGTATAACCATGATCTTTGATATTTCAGGTAAAGACAAGTGATGAAAATTATCTTCGTCCTGAATGAGAAAAGGAATTTAAAACAACAATTACGATTATGAGTTATACATGTGATTGTGGACAGGAATTGTTGATTGATGTTACAGAGATAAAACATTGTTGATGGACTTTTAACATGGAGAAGATAATAGACTTTATAGTCTATTTGACTCTTCTAATGGATTGCTCGTTCCGCTGCAACTATGGTTGAAATTTTTATCATCTACCATATGTTCTAAATCTCTGATTTATTATTGATGAAGGCTATTGATAATTTAATTATCTTTAGTCATGACATTCTTTACTGAGCTAGTTATGCTCACCCTTTTGCTTCACAATTCCTTTCAGGTAATACGAGTGTAGCTGGGTCGAGCGGGGGAATAACAAGGGAATAGAACGGTGGTCTATAGATGTTGAGGGTGAGGTGAATTTAACTTGGAAGGGTGTTTTGCCACTGTCATACAAGATGTCTAATGACATACCACCTCGTGTCATCATAAGACATGGATGTGCTCATCCACTTGCTGAGTATATCTACCAGCACTATCTATATGATCTTGGAGTCTATTTGGAATATAACTCTCAATTAGAGACAGTTGAGATAATGATATGTCAGGAAAAGACTTGCCATTGGGAAGAATATGATAGTAATCTTCTTGTTTTTCTTTGGGGTCTATTGGGTCAACCAAGGATAATTCTGTGGCCATATGATATCTATAATAACCTAGAAGCATGGTCTCCCATGTACGAAGGTTTCCTTGAGCACTTCCCAAAGATTCTAATTTCAAAAACAGTTTTCGACTATACCTTTATGTAAGGTGTCAGTATGAGGTGTTGTCCACGGTTGGGACATAAGTCACAGTTGATATATATTTGTATACAAACTCACAGCATATGTGTTGTTGTATTTTGCACGACAATTGTTGTAATAAAGTTGTAGTTGTTTTCTGTACCATGTATTTGGCGACTCAAAATGGGTTGGATGGAATGGACCTATTTTGGGGTCGTTACAGGAGTGATGGTCCAGAGGATAGCATTAGTAGTCCTCACTATTTTGTGAAATAGTGTGATAATAATTGTAATGAGGACTTCTTTTGAGTTTGTATAATCTCTAGTAAATAATATTTGTATTCAAACTCACAGTTTATGTTTGTCGTATTGTACACGACAGTTGTATTTGAATTCTGTATCATGATGGGTGATGTATACCTAATTTTGGGGGCGTCACATGGGTGATATAAGAAAGTAAATAATTTATTTTCCTAAAAAGTTGTAAACGACAAATAAATTAAAATAAATATTTTTTTTAAAACGATAATCTTTTAGGAACGGAGAAAGTAACATTGAACAAAAAAATCGTAAAGCACACCTCCCTCCACGCAAGGATTTAGTAGTGGTAAAATCACATCAAATTAACTAGAGGATATTGTGTTATTTTATACTCCCTCCGTCCCAGGATAAAAGTCCTTATTACTATTTTGGGTTGTCCCATGTTAAATGTCCACTTTCTTTTAATAACCAAACTTTTACACATTTTTTCCTATTATACCCGTAGCATTAAATATATCATACTTTTCTTATTCTAATTCTCTCTCCATATTTAATGACATTATTATGGATAATTTTGTCATTTTATTCCTCTTCTTAATATACGTGAAAAGTCAACCAGGACTTTTATCCTGGGACGGAGGGAGTATCAAGTATAATCAACATTTTGTAAAATAATTTAATTTTGTAAGTTATACATATAATTAATTCTCAGTGATTAACTGTATGGACAGATTAACCATAAACTGCAGCAAAATAGGAAACAAAACATTCTGTTTTTATATATTTTCTTCAATCATCAAGTATTTCACATTTTAAATGAAATTCATCATCATCATCAAACTAAATCACCATGACTCTAGGCCGCCTCCTCCACTCCCTCCGGCGAACATCCCCTATCTTCACCACCGCTGCTCCCCAAATCCCAACCTTTCTCCTCCCACACCGCACTTTCGCTTTCTCCTCAGCCGAAGAAGCCGCAGCCGCAAGCGCCGCCTCCGCATTGAACCTCCACTCCACGCCCTCCGCGCGATCCCAACGCCCCACGCCTCCCCGACTCTACATCGGCCCTCGTAGGCCACCGTCTCAACCTCCACAACTGCGACCAGTCCCTCATCCGCGCTGGAGACCTTGATTCCGCCTCCGTCAACGCCCGTAAGTCCGTCTTCTCTAACACGCGCCCCACCGTCTTCACTTGCAACGCAATCATGAAGATTCAGTTGCCCTGTTCACCTATTTCTTCAATCAATCTAATATTATCCCCAATGTAGTCTCCTATAATGTGCTCATGAACACCCATTGCGATATGGGAAATGTTGATACGACTGTGTCGTATCGCCACCTCACCAAGGGGTTGATAGATGCTGGCCGGATTGAGGAAGCTGTTGATCTCCTCAGGGAAATGCTTCACAGAGGCAGTGGTACCGATTCTTTAGTTTATAATAATCTGATTTTGGGGTTTCTTAATTTAGGAAATTTAGAAAAGGCTAATGAACTTTTCGATGAATTGAAAGAGAGGTGTTTGGTATATGATGGGGTTGTGAGTGCAACGTTTATGGATTGGTTTTTTAAACAGGGGAGAGAGAAAGAAGCTATGGAAGCATATAAATATTTATTAGGTAGACAGTTTAGGAAGGTGCCGGCTACTTCTAATGTGATTTTGGAGGTTTTGATTAGGCATGGAAGGAAAGCTGAAGCTGGAGCTTTGTTTGATCACATGTTGGATGATCACACTCCACCGACCTTTAATGATGTGAACTTAGATACTTTTAACATAATGGTGAATGAGTGTTTTAAAGAGGGGAGGATTTCCGAGGCGTATGATGTGTTCAAGAAAGCGGGTAAGACAACAAAGTCGATGGATGTTGCCGGGTTTAAGAACATGATTATAAGGTATTGTGAGAATGAAATGGTGGACGAGGCTGAGAAGATATATGTGGAATTATGTGGTAAGTCGTTGAATCCGGATGTTACGAGTTACAGGACATTGATTGATACTTATTTTAAGGTGGGTAGGGTTGATGATGCGTTGGAGAAGTGTGTTAAAATGGTGGAAGCAGGTTTAAAAGTGATTCTTCCTTACGCAAATAGATGGTTTTCAGAATTGATTGAGAAAGGTAAAGTTGTTGATTGTGTACCCATTTTGAGTAAAATGGGGGAAAGAGAGCCTAAACCGGATGCAATGACCTATGATATTGTGATTAGGGGGCTTTGCAAGGAAGGTAATTTGGATGCTAGTCAGGAGTTAGTTGGCCAGATGGTTACATATGGTGTTGGTGTCCCTCCTGCCCTGGGGCAATTCTTGTCTGAGGTTTTTGGTAAAGAAGGGCGAGGTGCAGAGATTGATAGACTTGTAAATGTGCGAGGTATCCGGCTTATGCAGCACATGTGCCTCCAGCAAGACCCCCTCAAATAACAAGACCGTCAGCAACTTAACTTTCAGGTACAGATTGCAGAAGAACTGCCTGTTTCACTTATTTTTCATCAACACAAAAAAAAACACTTTAGTAATGATATATTGCAAAGCATTTTGTGTGCCACAAGCTAGGGGGGTCACCTTCCATGAAGAATGATGATCATTATTGGTCTGAGTCATGGCAATCCTTCATTTATTTTATATTGTTATGCATCTGTATGCTATGAGTTTTTGATTATTTATTGTACGAAGGACCTCCCATATTTATTATTTCAATGGAAAATAACTGTTACAACCTTATTGAGTTATTGTGCTTGTTGTGTGTTAAGTTTTGAGTAGTATAAAATTACTACTTCAGTCAAGCAAGAAGCAACTTAACCAAGTCATTTATTGGCAGGTCAGGAGATTTAGAAATGACATCCCCTGAAGTTCAGGATTGCAAATTTCATGTATGTATGGAAATTTTAGTGGATGTTTATGGCTAGATTATCAGCACAGGGTCAATTGAAATGCAATAATAGTTTTTTTGATCAGGATGTAGGCTAGTGAGATGGCTTCGAAATGAATAATGATTTATAGTACAAATTAAAGAAATTTTCTTACTTGATGATAAGCTTATGCTTTGGCTTTCTTTCCTTCGGAACTTATGAAACAGAGTAGTAGTAAATAAATTAAATTTGAAAATGGGGATTATTTATGTAGCTTGAATGTTGGCAAGGATCTTCTTGACTTTTCTTTTGCAGACTTCACAATGGATGGAATCGTACCAATTTTAAATTGAAAACTTTCAAATTGACTTTCACAATAGTCAACAATGATATTATATTTTAAAAAATAAAAAGAAAAAAAGGGTTTAGTAGCACTAGAATAATGATATGGTCATTTTACATATTTTGATATACATCTAACCGCTAGTTATAGACCGAGAGAATTAATATAGATTCGTAAAATAAGCCAAAACTTTATGCCAACGTGAGAGGAACACCAACAGGCTGCAGAGGCGAAACAAACATTGGCCGGCCTAAATATTGAACCTTCATAACCGGAATTGCATGTCCATAACCGTGCCCAGAATAAGCTGTAGGAAAAGGCCTCAAATAAGCCGCCGGAAAAGGCACCACCACCGGACGTCGTACAACCCTCCTCTCAATCCTAGCTTCAATCCCGTACAAAAATCCTTGATGCATTCTTTCATTCAACCCATAAATTTCCTTCATCTTCAAGAAAGCACAAGCCGTCACGTAGCTGTCCGAACCAGCCTGATGAGACTCCCCTACCCTTTCCACCTTCAAGATTTTGGCCATCCGATCTAAGCCTAACTCACCACCCAACAACCCTTGACAAAACCTTGCCATAAACTTCAAATCATAAACATGTCCAAAAACCTCACCAAGAACTCTAATAAACACATTCTCGCATTCGGGCAATGGCTTTCCAACAGCAAGCTTCAAGAAATACCCAAAATCATATAAACCATGAAAAGTGATCCACTGAATATTCCTTCCGTGCGTTGCCATCAAGTTCTTGAACATAATCGTGAGCAGGTATGGATCAATTCCGTCTCGCTTGTGCTTTTCGAAATTGACGCCATTCTTTCTTAGTAGATCAATGGAAACGTCCACATGCAAATCAACATCCAAGTCAAACTTCAAATTCACTTGCCAAACGCCACCAATTGTTCCTTGTTGATCACATAATGTAAACCCTAGCTGAATGGGTTTAAGTCTGTTGACGTTAAACCTCAAGTCATCGTACCTCTGTGCCTCCAAAGAATCCCTCGGTGTGCATTTTAGAAAACCAGGAAACTCAGTATCAATGGCGACTATTGGAAAATTTGGTAACGACTCGTACAATAATTTTAACTCTTCATGCAAATTGAAACCCCATACTTCTCTAATTGCTATCACCATCCTTGCTTGAAAATTAAATGACTTCTTTTCTGTTTCTTTATAAAAAAAAGTCAGCAACCTACTTACTTATTTATATTGGCGCCGTATGCCGCGTAATGATAGATCGATGCTTCTAATTCCGCTTTGGCTTCGGAATTAATATATTCTTCTAAATCCTCTTTGGCTTCGGAGTTAATGTAATGAAACGAATCTGTATATTTATTTTATTAAGGGAGTATATATATAATATTATAAAATGGTCTTTTAAACCTAAATATATATATATATATATATATATATATATATAGTTAAGGTAAAAAAAATATATTTTCCTAGAAGAAAATTTACTCAGTAATTATTTTTTTTTATTGACAATTTTTTTTATTAATACTTGAAAAAAGCGCGTCTCTCTCTATGAATGTGTATTAATGAATATATTTTTAATGAATACTTGAAAAAAGCGCGTGTCGCTTTCAAATATTTAATGTGTATCTTTCTCTCAAAAACGTCACTTTCAAATATATCAAAAACGTCCCTTTCAAATATATTTTACTTGATGGTTAAGTTAATTAAAGTTCACATTAATTAATTATGGGCTTAATTAAATGTTGCTACCTTAAACTCTACAAGTCATTCCACTTCGGTACCTAGCATTTTAATTTTTTAAATTAAGGGATTCAACTCATAATTTATTTCAATTGGATATATTGCATAGAAAGTTCCACATCATAATTAATTTGAGTATGTATCATCGTACACGTGGAAGTTGAATCCTTGTGTGATTTATAAAAGAGACCTACTCATGTGATAATTCGATTTTTTAAATTTAATTAATTAAATGTTGATAAAATTATTAAAATTTTCTTTTAATAATTAAGTGTTGATTTAAATTTTGTTTTAAAAAGCACAATTGAATTAAAAGGTAAGTTACTAAAAAAAATTTCTTTCTTGTTTTGTTTGAAAAATTAATTTTTTTTAATAGATAATTAAATAATTAATTTAATTAAAATTGAAGAGTTTTGGTAACTCTTATAATTAAATATATTAAATGCTAAATAGGAAAATAATTTTCATTCAATGTTAAATTCTGTCACATCTCTTATCATTCTCTCATTATTGCACAAAAATCAAGGAATCAATCCTCACCACACAACTATCTTATTTGCCTAAACTCATCTTGTTTACTAGATAAAATTAAGGATAAGGCTAACTAACAAACTGAAGTACCACTCAGATTTTCCTCTCTTGCCCCTCACAAATCCCTGCATGCAACTAGCTATTATATATGAGTAATGCTAGGCGGACCGGAATATTAGACAGGAATATTGGACCGGTCCACTTTTTTTTTTTTTTTTTTTTTATTTTTTTATAGTGACTCTTAAAAAATGTATAGTATTTATTCCAACAGAAATTTTTATAAAATATAGTGTTTTAGGTGTAATTTGGATACATACATAAAAACAGGGTTATACAGACTATAGGCTCTCGAATAGTCCTTCTTGACATTTACAATCCATTCACCCTCATGATATCTTCCAAGTTCAGCTTGCTCTAGCTAAATTGGCGAAGCCAGAAAATAGTATATGTGTTCACCCAAGCTACTTCTTCTATATAATATATCCTTCCCAATAATATATAATAATATATATAATCCTTCCCAATAATATGTAAAAAAATATAATACAAATGAAAGAATATAAAATAAATTTCATCTATATTTATAATAGATATCATGTAATTGTACAAATAAAATCTTGTTATCCCACTTTTTAACGTAAATTAATATCCTTATATTTCACACTTATAACTTATTTATTCAATAATTTCTTTTAAAGTTATTGGCATTATTTGAAGGATAGATAAATTAATTAAATGGTCTGTGTTAAATTCGTATAAGCTCAGTAACAACAGCATCAATCAAGCAATTATGTATGTTTATTACAAGACTAACACCAAGATTCCATTACAAATCCAGAGGTTGCTTCCCACTAGGCTTATTATATAGAATTTTTCTACCTTCTATATAAGGCAACCTTTTAGAGTTGCACCAAGATTCCATGCAAAAGAAGATGCTCCAACTCCAAAGAAGATTCTATGTAAATTATAGTATGGAAATATTTTTATCTTAGAATTTTCTCACACTTTTCCAACTCCAAAGAAGATGCTCCAATTTCAAAAGAAAATTAATGCAAAAATAGTCTTATAGTTTTTGCTTATATAAAAAGTAAAGCTAACACAATTACACAAATTTACACCATAACTCAAACATAAATGCTCGGATAGTAGACTACTAAACTACATAGCAGCACCTTCAATTTACTAGTAAAAGCACCAAAATAATTGGATCAGATCATGCTGACCATTACAAACAACTACTATTTTCCCTTGGACAGAATCATACTTGCACAACTATTTGAACAAATATCAGAGCATACTGACATGGTTACTAAAACTGTAAAACAGAGGCTACTTTCAAGAAAAAACCATCCAAAGTTCCACTAAATACTGAAGGGAACCAATATAACTCATAGGCTCACAAGTCATAATCCTATTATCCAACTCATAGAATATAACAAGGACTGTATATGAAATGGAGCCTTTTGTGCATGTGAAAAGCATGTAAAAATGATCTCTTGAAATGCCTGGATTATGAATTCTTATTATTATTGGCTAATATTGTTGCTGGTATTTTTTTTTGGTGTAATAGACCCTTGTTATTTATTGTAAAATTTTGTTAATGAACTTGAAGCAAACATGGTAGTTGACAACTTATTCCGTCACCCAAAAGCAAACATGAAGATCACTCAACTGTCCTGCCACATCCAAATAACATGAAGATAAAACAGAATATATAATCTTGTAGTTGGTATATGATTAAAAATTGAGATATATAATCTTGTACAATCACTCAACTGTCCTGCCACATCCAAATAACATGAAGATGAAACAGAATATTGGGCCCATGCACAAAACAAAAAAGTAAGGGCGGCTAATAAAGAAGAACAGACCAAATTAGGGCTTTCTTTACCAATGAAGTCTGGACACAAATTACTTGCACAACTAGTCACTAGTCATTGCAGAATCCTTGCTTTAGTCATAGATTTTTCACCCACAAATTTTAGGGTTTGGGGAAGAAGATTACCTTGAAAGCCGGTGATTTTGATTCTCGCTCTGTTGTAGGAGGAAGTGAGATGATTTTTCTTTGTCCCGCTTTTAGTAAAAAAATAATTTGTTTCTCTTCCTCTCTCATACTGAATCACCCGGTCGCCAAAACTGTCCCTAAACCAATGTCGCCGTAGAATTATTGTTGTTATAGATACACGGTAGAATGGTAAAACTATTTGATTAAATAGGTTAATACAATTCAAGTTCATTATATTTTTATTGGATGGTAAATGCCAAATAAATACATGTTACGAGTCCATGCTTTTGTAGTAATTTTTATCTGTTAAACAATGGGTATTACTACTGACATTAAAATAGTTGATTAATTAAAATTAATAATATAAATAAATAAATAAACTAGTGTTTCATTGACTACCTTGGAAGTTCAAGTTGGGGCTAATGTAAAACTTTAAACTTTACCCACACATGTACGTTCGAAACCACCAGTAGTTTTAGAGTACACTTTTAACTAATTATACTGAGAATTGGATTTTGTACCATCATTCAAACGTCCAACAAAACCTATGGTAAAATTTCAAAATCAAGCCCTTCATGAAAACCAAACATGTAATTTTGTCGCCAAATATAATTTTAGTTGCGTGTTACAAAAATACCCCTGTAGCTGTCCAATAATATTGTAAAAGATGGTACACCCCCCCTAATAGGGGGGAAATTCAATAGGCACATTGAAAGTACAGTACACTTCCAGTCCAGCAACTGCAAGCACAAGGTCAAAAAGACAATATTTCCCGATATCTATCTACAAATATGCTTATGGCAATTCTATGAAGCCTACTGTAACATAATTTGAGCTCAAACAAAGGAACTCAATATAAAGAGCAGGACCAAACACCTACCCTGCAAGAATGCATGAATCGGAGTATGTCTACATCTAAAATCTATAACCGGGGTCAGATGGGGGCGGTGCAGGTGGCAATCGATTAGGGGTACGGCGGCTGCCTGGGTTTGATCCTGACCCTTCATCACCATTTTGGGCAGGGTCACTATATCCACGACTGTGACCATTGGATCCAAACCTAGAAGAATCCCCAAAAGAGTCTGATCGACCATTGGCAGCATCAAACGCAGATCTCCAATCATCACCTGGTGAGGGACCACTACTTCTTGGGCTGCTTTCTGCACAAGTAGATATAAAAGATAAATGAGAATACGATTTCATGCAACTACTTCAGAATAATAAACACGACAAAAGATGCCAGGTGCTGAATAATTCAACAAATGATTTTGGCACATAGTATCAGAATGATTTTCAGAAAGGTGTAGTAACCAAAATTTGAAGAAACCCTGAAAACTTAGTCTGATGCCTCCTAAACTGCAGTCGGTTCAACATTATGCAACAGAAAATTTGGAAAAGATTGTTCTAATCTCTTACTTAATATTTGAAATTATGATCTCCTCCAGCATCGTGCTTTAATCTCAATGTCATAAATAAAATAAAATACATAAACCTATATAAAAATGGGCAACACGCATAATTTAGATAAAATTTCAAAAAGAAAACACAGGATAAAAGGAGAAGGACAAAAGAGTATGAGTTTTGGTAGAAAAGAAAAGGAGAAGATGAAAAACACTAGAGATTGAGAAATGGCAAAACTAATGATTTAATCATTATAGTCGGCAAGTTTTACTGATTACACCATTGAACTTTTAATTTTTTAAATTACCCCATTAAACAAACTATTATTTTGCAATTGAGTCATTCTGTCATCACTGACCTAACGTCCGTTAAATCTTTTCACCCATTATCCAACGTGGATGTGCCAAAAAAATAAAAAAATAAAAGAAAATGACATGACATATTTTCTACTCGGACAACCACTTTGCCGAGTCTCTCACCTAATCCATCGCCTCCGAGTTCCGACTGCCATCATCACCAATGATCGAGTTTCGACTACAATTATCACCAACGACTATCACAAAAAAAATTGACCATACTCAATTTTTCTGACCAAATTCATAGTCGAATTTTGTGATTTTAAAGGAAATCAAGCTTTGGATTCATGGTGAGATTTTGAGGAAAGATTACAAATTCAGAGTGAATAACACAATTGCATCAAAGGGTTTATAAACCCACACCTACAAACACAAATACCAATAAAAACCTAATTTTGAATTTGCAAAATTCAAAAATTAACAGTAAGAGAAGGTCTAATTAGCACAAAAATTGACAAACTAAAGATAAAAGATAAACCTTTAATTTAAATTAAAAGAGATACACCCAATTCGATCAAAGCCTCAACAATCAACACCAAAATAGTATCGCCACTAACAATTAGAAGATTAAAAAAATTTAGAATCTAAGATGAAAGTTAACCCTAAAACCCCAAAAGTCAAATCGGGAATACCAAGAGAAAAGAAATCCAGAGATTAATAAGACGAACCTAAAGCAAATACAGGATGAAGAGAGAAAGAGACTTAGAGGTCAAAGGAGAGCAGTAGAGGTGAAATAAAATAATTAGATCTGTTTTGATGTCTATCAAATCTCCATGTCGGCCGGTTAGATGAAATAAAAGGAACTCAAATCTTAATGTCTCTATGTTGATGTCTGCTACATCTGTTTTGATGAAGAATAAAAGGAACTCAGATAATAAAGATGGTTAGATATGTTTTGGTTAAAGAAGAAAGATGTTTTGATTTTATTTTTACTTTTAAGTTTATTATTATTTTTTGCCACATGTAATATTTTTAATTTTTGTATTTTTTTCAGAGCCACGTAGATAAAAAACCCAAATCAATTTAACAAAAGTTAGCCTGAGTTAACAGACTAACCCAATTGTAAAATTTTAATTAGTTTAATGGGGTAATTAAAAAAATTAAAAGTTCAGTGGTGAATTAAGTAAAACTAGTCAACTATAGTGTCTAAATCATTAGTTTTGCCGAAGAGAAATGGAAGGGGAGTGAAAGTAACTTGCATTTCTTCTGTTTGTAAGTTAAGTTGAGAAAGTGAACATAGAAGAAACGTCAAAAATATTATTATTATTTCAAGGTTAGAATGGAAATCACGAGAAGTTTATAACGAGGGGAGATAACTTTCCACCAAAATCTTCCCAATTTTGGATGAAAAGTTTGGGTTGAAAGTTGAGGTTACTCTCCATTAATTTCTTACTTTCTCTCCTTAAAAAAAACTGACATTTAAATCCTCCTTACCATTCTTTTCCACACTATTGATTTCACCCACAAGCATAGTTAAAGAGAAAGGAAAAGATAATAAAAATAAATAATAACAATTAAAAATTAAAAAATACATAAATTTAAAATATAAAAAATAAATAATGAAAGAATATAAATCAAAAAATAATGATAAATACCAAAAATTGTCCCACACCTACTCTGCTTCCGATATGCAAATTACCCTCTTCCGGTCACTCCTACCATAGGTCATTTTCACTGTGTTTGTAAGTTTTTATTTGAGGGAAGGGGTGTGAGTTTTTTTAGGGAGAAAAGGAAGGGATTTGAAGGTAAAATTTATTTCATTTTTGACTCAAAACTTTCCCTCCAAAAGTGGGAGGATTTGGAGGGATGGGAAAGGATAGGAAAGTTAAATATTTTACATTACCAAAAATAACCTTTCAAAATAAATAATGTGACAATCTTATCCCTAATTATTATAACTCCCAATTTTTTAAAATACAATTTTTCCATTTCCCCCGCCCCCACTGCAGACCCCCCCGCCCCCCACGCATTCTGTCTTATTTGAATAGTGAATACTAGTACCTGATGTAATAATAAATACAACTCCTATACAATCTTTTCTCACTTTTTTCTTATTAATAATAAGTACCTGATGTAATTATTGTTTATTTTTACTGTATATAACAATAATAATAATATTAATAAACTATATACTCATAATAATAAATTAGAGTTAATATATATATATATATATATAAACATAAAAAATGATTGAACAAAATAATTCAATAGCTAGACATTGTTAAATCATACATTTATTATATTTATATACAAGGGTAATATAGTAGTAGCGTAATTTAAAAATAAAATTATTATCTTCCCTTCCCTCTTAAACTCACAAACAAGGAAAATATAATAAAAATCTTATTTCTTCCCTTCCTTCCTAAAACTCACAAACATGATAAGGAAAAATTATTATCCCTTCTCATCCTTTCCCATCCCTTCCCCTCTTACACTTTCCCTTCCCATCTCATCCCTCCAAACTCACAAATACAGCCTTTAGGTTACTATATTCCCTGAATGTTTCTTTGTACAACTTTCTCCAATGTAAGTATTGGTCTCCACATTCCTCTTCTTACATCTTCCCCCTGATAAAAGAGTCCTCTTCGCACAGGTGGTGCTAGAGGTTGATGCCAGACATGACAAAACCATCTTGACCAATGTTCACTCATCTTCTTCCCAAAACCCAATAGGTGCTACTCTAACATTATTTCGAATGTCCTCGTTTCCACTCCTAACCAGCTTTGTATAGACACACATCTACCTTAACATCCTCATATCAGAGCTACTCCATCTTATGTACATGCTGCTTCTTGGTCACCCAACACTGTCAACAGTCTACTCCATATTGCATTGATTGGCCTCACTGCCAACCTGTAAAACTTTCCATTCAACTTTGCTGGGACTTTACAATAATTTGTTGACTGATGCTTTTGCATATGTTTAATTGCATCGAGTGGTACAGTGTGGCTGCCTATCCTAGCAGGGTAAGAGATGAATATAAATTGTGAGAGAGAGAGGGTATGGCAAGTTGCAGAGAAGGTATGTTAAATTGCAGAAGAATACAGTGCGAGATAGCGGTATGTAATTATTGGTGAAAGTAATGCAATTTGACTGCTTTCCAGGTGTTGGTTGAAGTAGAGGATGGCATGCGGTCACCAAGCATGAGAGCTGGCAGTGGGGCATGGTTGTATGAGTATACATACAGAAGGAGAAAAAAATAAACTGATTCTTTTAGAAAAAAAGTACACCCATTTGATACACACTCGCACATTTCTGACTCAAAAAATGGCCCAAGTAAACAAGGAAAAGTTCAGCATATTGGCTACTGATTGTGAGGCCCCAATCATAAAGGGTATGCAGTCGTGTATCCATCGAGAAAATAATTTAATGTAGGAAACAATATGGTTGTAGTGTAAGGAGTGTTCATCTAATTTAACCATGTTTAATTTCAGTTGGTCCTATTATGCTTTAACAGGTTGTCCTTTGTATTGAACAAAAATAAATCACATGATGCTCTATTGGCAGCCTTGTTATATGATATGTATATTTATAAACACCTTCTAAGGGAGTTAAGGAGAATCATGCATCATTACCGGGTGTATCATTCAACAAGCTGGAGGCGGCAGCTGCTCGATTGTCATGAATGCTGAGTTGCCTAGTAAGCTTTGAAAGTAGAGATGATTGTTTCTGATAACGCTCTCTCCTATGCATTACATTCTGGTCCTCCATGAGCAGCTCTTCGATCCTTGCCGTACTTTGGGAACTATCAACAGTTGCATAAAAAGTGAAAATGACATTCACGGACACAAATTTTGAAGGAATAGATTAAAGGTGATAAAATTTTCTTTTGTAGGGGGGGGGAGCAGAATCCATATATCATGATTGTCTAAAATTAGAACATGTTTCATATAAAATGTAAAGGTTAAATCATATTGCTTGGTTTGAAATTAATGTAAGGAGTTGAATCATCTGTTTCTATACATTTTCTCACAGTAATTGATTGAGAAAATTCACAATTATTCATAATAAACAATGTTGCTAACCTGACAGAACTGTACAGCTTATTTAGCATGTCTTCTTTAGCTTTCTCTACTTGGCAAAGAACAACAGCCTGCAGAACCAAAGGAAGCAATAAAAAGTCTGGAAAAAATACTTAGAAAAAGCACTAGTGTATTGTACGAAACATCGGAAAAATGAACAGACTTTCGGGACATTGGCAGCCAGGCTGTTCAGAACAGCTTCAACGTAACCGCGTACTTCTTGAGACATCCATCGAAGTTCCTCTTCTGGATCTGCAGGTCTTCTGGCCATTGTATCCTAAATTGTGCAAGTAGGCCAACAGTTCAGCGAGTAGGAAAAAATATTGAGGCAGTTAAACAATATAAGAAAGGAAGACCCACAAAATAGAAGAACAATCATAAACCAAAATAAATTGGATTTTATCACCAAACAATAACCAAAACGTTATAAACAGGGGTTAAAGACAAGAAAAAGAGTGTTTATAGGTAACAAAAACAAAAATAGACCCCAAATACATGAAAGAATTCAGACCAATAGCAGGGGTGTAGCACAATGTGTATGCATTGAACCCGATCTCTTTTTCCTATGTGGATTTAGGGGGTTTTCATATTCCTTCTCATATTGGGATTTCTCGGCATATTAAGGATTTGGTGTTTTCCATTATAAATGTATTAATCGTTATAGACAAGGTGAGCAGAAATATTAAAGATACCAGAAATTTCTAATTAGTTACTGAGAGAGAGAGAGAGAGAGAGAGAGAGAGAGAGAGATAGGTGTAATTCGGGGTTTAAGGTTTAGAGAGTCGTCAGTTTCAGCATGGATTAACCTTATTGTCACTCTTGGACATAGGCCAAAAGCTGAATCACGTAAATCTTGTCTTCTCTATTCTATTTTGAAATTTTCATTATTTTGTTTAAAGTAGTAACTGTAATTGTCATAAAACACCTACAAATTCTAGTACCAACTTAATGACAAGAAAAAGCATCATGTAAAACTCACAAGAGAACCATCAGAGAGACTTTGCCGCATGGGAACACCGTTATCACCCTTCACTTGACCTCCTTTAGAACTAATTACATGTCTTAACTTGTTTAACCATTCAACCTTGTCCGCCATGCTCTCGGCCTTTAAAACAACGGCACTATGAGCTGAAAAATAAAAGACAAACTTTAATATGCAGTAGCATTTAGATTGGAAATATAAATGCAGGTATACAAAAAACCATAAGCTAATTTGTAATATTGTCTAGAGATGAATATAGTACCTTTTAACACAGTCTTATATGCAACCTTGTTTGTTATCTTGAATACAAGATTGGGTTTTCCAGCATCTGGCCCATTTGCCTTTTTATCCTTGGAACTTTTTGATGGGGGTTCTTCCTCAGAAGCATCGTCAATAACACACTCCTAATTCATGCACCAAAAATGATACAGGTTTATTCCATGATTACAAAAAGTATAAGGAGATCTAAAAGTTGACTAACTAAAAATAAAAATAGTTTCAAGTTTAGCTTATATTTTTTTATCAGTAATGAACATGTTTGCAATCCTACAGTTTATGCCGAAAACATTTAAAAACTTGAATATAATAATATGGAAACAACACTTTGAAAAGAAAGAACAAATACACACATACAGTATATATACTAATTCACACTAAAGCTCATAATATATACTTACTAGAACATTATCGTTCCGGACCACTCATTCTCATATAAGAAATTCCATATACAAAAATAAACAACTTAATAGAAATTTAATCTGCTGTTCTATAAAGAAAACTAACAGTTGAATGATCATTCATATCTCAAACTATCAATGGTGATTATACCTCCAAAATAATCACCCCACGAAAATCTGGCTCTTCTTGCTTTTTGGTGTATCCAAGCTGCAAGACAATTGATTTCATAACTTTAAAAAGAAATAAAATGGATCATCTGCAAGCAATGAAAAGTAATTGACAAATGAATTTGAAACAAAAATTTCTTGGATACTGACAAATATGATATTATCGCTCTTAAAATGAGAATAGATATCCAGTGCATTTTAGAGCTGGGAAGTAAAACACCTCTAGAAAGTTCAAGCTTTCTATTGAACAGATGTTTCACACCAACACTTGAGGAACATTCGTGGACACATGTTCAATACTTCTTCTACGTGTGTTCAATTTAAATTGAAAGCCATAAAATTCCTAGAATCTGGCCCAAACGTGTTCAAGAATCATTCAATATAACAATTTTCATATGCAACCATAACATAAATTATTGTTATGGAAGAAAAAAATTAGCCTAATAATAGAACAAAATTAGACTTATTTTATTACGAGGGAAGAAAGGGAAAGACTGCTGATATAGTCACAAAATTATGTGTGCATTATATAAGCATAAATCGCCGTGTAAACATTTATTTTAATTTTTTGAAAGGTAATTGTAAGGCCCAAGCATACTGATTGGAACTAGCAACCTTGAGGTTATTCCTTAAGCGCTCTACCATTTGTCCCATCCCTTGGGGTATATATATTCATTGAAATTTATATAAGAATTAAATTGGATACATTTTGACATTAATATGATGTATTTGTATCCTACTTTTAGAGAATTCGTTGTTGACATGCTTTAGAGGCATCAAGGTGTTTGGGAAAATCCCCAGGTGGAATAGCAATTAGCATGTACGCATACACAATAAGTGATATGCATTTACACAAATTATGCAACTGCCCTATCACAAAAGATGTCATTTAAGTAAATTTTCAAACAAATTAAGAAAAATCAAAGTAAAGGAGAGAGTAGTAATTAGTTCCAAATTTACCCACAATAGACCATGAGAAAGTTCATAATGATTCTTTCTTTTTCTTAAAAGGAGTGGACCATATTATTTAATAACTTTGAGGGTAAAATAGTCTTTATATAACATTTTCAGTTTGAATTGTTTACTTCAGACATCTTTTGGAGGACAATTTGTACTTCTGACATCTTTTGAACGATGGAGGGAGTATAAGATAGGTAGATTTTTGAAGACTAAATTTAGAAAAAAGAAGAAAATGACACTGCGCAGAAAGGGTCCTAATTTATTTATGTTATTTTATTATTAGTATTGACATTTTTCTTTTTACGAATATGAAGCTTAGCATAAAAAACACTTGAACATAAAAAAAACGGTGGTCTTTTACAAATATTAAACTTTAAAACTAAGATGATAATAATGAAGGAAATTATATCCAAGTGCATCATATGCAAACCTTAAAGGTCAGCAAAAAAGTAGCACGCTCTTTTCCAAACAAAGGTGGTACTAAATATAGAAATGCTAATAAATAATATATTTAACTTTCCGGTTTCTCATTTAAAACCATCTTCCAAAAAAGTAGCACTCTCTTTTACAAACAAAGATTGTACTAAATATAGAATTGCTAATATATAATATATCTAACCTTTCCGGTTTTCTCATTTAAAACAAACCATCTTCTACTCCACCCATTATTTTTTGCACTTTTCTTCAGCAGGAATCCTGCCAATATAGTTTTTAAAAAACAGTATTAAGCAAACGATAGGTTGCCCAAGTAAATGAAAAAGAAATCTCATGCTTAAAAGCTACATAAACCAATTGTACAAACTATAATAAAAAATTCGAACCAATGCTCTACAAAGATAAAAGAGTAGTTATACTTCTACCTAGGAATAGATAATTCAAAGTTCCACCCGTACAACGAAATTGCAAGAGTAAAAAAGAGTTTTAGTGCCCCCTTATTTGAAAGAGTGTTGCCAAATGGCAGGGTATCTTAATGGCTGACCTGGGTAGCCCCGCAACAACCATGCCAAATGACAATTTGTACTTCTACATTGAATGTATCTCAAGCCATCATGTCAGTTTTTCTTTTGCTTCCATATAGGCATGTCTTCAACTTCAAGTACAATACTTTTTGTCCACAAGAGGATGTCTAAAAGTACAAATGTTAAATATAAAATATGCATAAAGTCTAGTTTACCCTCAAAAGCATGCTTAAGTGGGGTCCATTAGGTTAAGAAAAGACAAAGATTCATTAGGGTAGTTACATCGGGTCCACCATGAGTAAAATTGGTACTTATTTAATACTCTATAGTCTATCCTCTACATTAGTTTTCTAAATCTGTGTGATACCTTAGACATCCTTTTGAGAACGGAGGTAGTATATCATAATTAGTTAGCAATACTAATGACAAGGAACCTGTTTTCTGCACAAACCTGCTGTTATCTCCCCATCAGGGCCTGCAGTCTTCAATGCTGGTCTCTCTTGTGCATCCTTTTCTGGCTGACCAAATTTGTCCTTCAATGATTTTAAGGTTCCACCAGTTTGTTGTTGGCCACCTGTTTGAGGACTAGTCGCCTAAAGTGAAGTGCAGAAAGTAAATAAATTAAACATAAAAATTGGGGAAGAGATAGTAATGAGTGAATTTCTAGCTCACCAATAAAAAAAGTTACCAAAAAAAACCTCTAGATTAAGCAAATGTTATGTACCCTATTCAATATGGATTGCTCCCCATCAACTGCCCTTTTAGAAGATCGATTTTTCAGCTCATCCTCACGCCTCTGCCTATCCATCCTGGTAGTGTTTACACCATTTTGACAGGTAGAAATTATTAGAACATATCAATCTCTAGTGACTAGAACTACAAGATTATAAGAAAAATGATTAAATTGACTGGAAAAATACTGCCACAAATATGCTCATTATAACATTTGAGTAATGCTACGCGGACAGGCGAATGACAGGCGAATGACAGGAGGTTTTTCAATTTTATTTTTTATTTTTTATTGTGACTTTCAAAAAATGTATAGTATTTATTCCAACAGGAATTTTTACAAAATATAATGTTTTAGGTGTAATTTGGATACATATACAAATACAGGGTTATACAGACTGTATAACCCTGTATTTGTATATGTATCCAAATTACACCTAAAACACTATTTTGTAAAAATTCCTGTTGGAATAAATACTATACATTTTTTGAAAGTCACAATAAAAAAAAAATTGGACCGGTCCAATTTTCCGGTCCCAATTTCCTGTCCGGCTAGACTTATTCTAACATTTAGCTATTGAAATTTTTAGGTTGTCAAGAATACAACAATGTTGTTAAAAAAATAGCAAAATATTATGCCTACCGCCTCTGCACCAAACGGATAAAGTGTTGTGGTGGGACAAATGCACGTTCCATATCAACAAGCGCAACTACCATGTTTTTGGCTTCATTTTTAAAACCATCTAGCGCCGTAGTCGCAATCGCCACGACCTAGTTATGTAATATAACAGTCAATTTTTTTACCATAGTACATTAAGTAAACTAAATGGGCCAATGTAATACGTAGAGTATATAGTGTGAAGCTATAAGATATTTTTACCTCTCTCTTAAAAGGAGGATATCTTCCGAGCCCTGGGGTAGCATTTGCAGAGGCTGAAACTATATCCACAAGTACACGATGCACCTATATTGAGTGACCCGTCCACTGTAGTTATAACAGTTGAATAATAATATATAGCAGAAAAGAAATAACAGGAATAAATTCATAACATGTTTATTATATGTATAATAAAGCGTCGTTGATCAGGCAGCAAATCAGCTTTTACCTTCTCTTCATCAGACAGCTTTGCGATGAGCAGATAAGCTATTCAAATATATCTCAACCTCAACGAGGAAATTATATGGAGGAAAAGGTTCTCAAAGCCAAAATGCTTTTAGTACACATAAAAATATGGTGCCCGCTCTGTTCCATGTGTACGCAAGCTAATGTGAATAAACATCTTGAATGTGACATTCACGGTGAAGAGCAAAAGTAATATGGCTAACAGGGCCTGTTAGCCAAACAATTATTATGACAAGGATTTTCATTTTTCAAAAGTGACATGACAAGAGTATAAACAGAACACATAATGGAAGTGTGTCGTGTAAGAACAGGGAAACGTTTGCACCTGAAGAGGCTCTGTGGCATCAATTTCTCTACATCATTATTCATTCAGCCTCTCGCTTATAAGGAAATTCTATCCATCCCCTAAGAACTAAAAATTGGATTATCCAATGACTGTCACATAATTAAGAAGTTGAAAGAAATGAAGTAAGATATATGATATAGCAGTCCTGTTTTCGCTCAAGTACCCAACAGATAAAAATGACATAACAAGCAGAAATGAGATCAAACTAGAAAGCAGCAATAAAAATGTTATATCATCAAATAAACGTGAGCACTGCCATCACATAAACGTGCAAGAAGTATGCAACAAAGGTTTACCTCATCAACACAAAGGCGTGATGGTTCTTTAGCCAGCTCTAAAACACACTTTATTAAAGACCTTAAACCTTTCTCAGGAGATATAAGATAAGGTTGATAACCATCTGCTTCTAGAACAACCTAATACCACATAAATGGGCCATCGTTAAAGTCAAGAACAGGAACATAAGAAGATCCTTAGCAACATGCAAAAAAGTAAGTTAAAATAGAGAAAATATACCCTCTTGACATTATTTATGTCAAAATGTTTGTCTAAGGGGAGCTGCTTAATCCTGTTGGGGAAGTTTCCTTCAAAACAAGCAACAACTTTCCATCCAATACCCTGCATAAATAAACATACCAGCAGGCACCATTTCAGGTCCTAATTTAAAGAACATAAGTCATTCAATATTTGAAAATGGGACCGGCAACTTCTTATAAAAAGCTTAATTATGAGTGCCGATTAAGGAGACACCTTCTTGCAAACAGAAAGATAAATCTACCAACTCAAGCCCGATTGTGTAACAAAATACGAAACATATCTTCAAGAGTTCAATTTCTGCCGCATACAGCTTTGGCAGAATATAGTCAATATACGTTTATGAATGTGATCCTATAGTGTCAATGCGTTCATAAACACCACATCAGATGAACGTGATGAACGCCTCGCCTCCAGTGTGATTCGACTTTACAGCTCCACTTCGGAGAAGATTGACTACAAAGGGTGTGTGTGGGTACCCTCAAAACAGGGGAAGGGCATATGCCAAGGTCTAACCTACAACCATAAATTATTTTAAACTTCACACAAATAACATGTCCTTAACTTGCACATAAGTCAACCATTACAGATGCTTCGCCTTTTCTTAAATAAAAGATCCACTACATTATCACTGAACAATGACTCGGAAATTGTGATGCCTGAGGTATGAATGGACCTTAAATAAACATGCTGAAAATGTTTGAATAGCTTCAGATAACTAATTCTCCAACAGTGTTATTCCTCCTAAAATTCTTGTCATCCCCAACGTTAAGAACATCTAGAAAAGGTCAAAACAGTTAGGATCATAGCTAATGGAAACCTCTCAACCATATTTGGAATCGGCATACTCCTGTTAGGGCCTGAACAAATTACTTTATATAATTTATGGTCCTGCTATACAGCCTCCCTTTTCAGGCAGGCTAAAATTTTAGTATAATTTAGCCTTCACTTCAAGCAGGTGAACCTCTCAAGCTAGAGAACCTAAACCCCCACAGCCAAAACGGCAGAGAAGATCACAGATCTTCACGCATAATATTTAAGCAAATTTAAACAGATAAACCCTGAATTTTTCACATGTTTGAAAAATAAACCAAGAAGACCAAATCCAGAGATTGAAACCAATAAAAGAGCCAAACCGATATTTCCATAAGGATCCTCACTCACCTTTAAAACTCTATAACCAATTTTGAGTTAAATGAATTCATACTGCCATGCTAATTTTAGATAACTCTGGTAGTGAAATATTTCGGACATTCAGTTTTAGACCTTTAGACAATTGAATCACCCTTGTAGAGCAAATAAGTTCCCAAACAGAAGTTTCAACCACCATATCCTCTTTTGCCATAGAATGATCTTGCAATGTGCTTTTCGTAGACCTTTTGATGATGATCTTAAATAATAAAGAATATGTATGAATGATCCTCTACTATAAAAATGTACATGAATGCATAATTTGGATTTTCACTTCCAATACTCACCTCGCCAGTTGTAATATGTTGCAGAAATCTATCCTCAAATTCACGGCAAAGCTCCAAAGCCAAAGCTCTTGTGCCTTCAGAACTATTAACCATTTGTTCACCAAGCCTTACTAATTCATCCTGAACTACTTGAGACTTGCCCTGAAGCCTGCAGAAGTTGAAGAAAATAAATGCATTAAGATCTTAAAGGAGAATCTAAATCGAGAATATCAAAAGAAATCATAAACTTCAACATATGTGCATTCACTCATGAATTTAAACAAAGAGCTCCATACATAAGTAAATATTATTGAACAAATAAAATCTACTCGTCAAACCTCCAACAGCATTGCTAAAAGTAGATCTTATTGAATGTATAATAGTAAAAACACTGTTTTGCATTACACTACTACTCCTTGTGAAAAAGAAATATCCACTAAAAAGGCGCCAAAGAATATACCTGGAAACTGAAAAAATTTGTTTACTGCATTACTTTATAAAAGGGGACTCTTATTTTGAGGCAGAAGGAATAAAAGAGAAGTTCTATACGAACGTAATGACCTTTTCGTTTTATTTTGTGCTTCTCTCCTTTCCCTCCTTTTTTCTTTTTGCATTTTCCTTTGTTTTCAATTTAGCTTTTTATATATGAAAAAGTATATTACTATGTTTGCTTTATGTGGTTGTGCTTTGTTTTGTATACTTTCATATGTTTCAATTCTTTTATTTAATTTTATTTATTGAGTTCATTTCCTTTTTATTGGTGTTATGTTTTTACTTTTCTCCTTCCCCATTTTACGTCTACACTTACATAGGGATTCATTTTGAGTATATCCCTACTACTTTGAAATAGAAGGCGTTGAGTTGAGGGAGTACAAGACAACATTAACTTAATCATGCATACCATGCGGCAAACAAAGAAGCCGCACAAAACAAAATTAGAAAATATAAAAAAAAATTAAGTCAAGCGGTAGTTAGGAAAGTAAATATACCCCGATAGGAGATTTGGTAGCCTGACTTTCATACGGTTACGAATCTGCTGAGCAAGGGTCTCCACCAAAGCTAATCTTCCAAGCTTACTTTGAGGAGCTCCTGTTAATATTGATTTTAGGCTTTCACTCTCTGCACGCCAAGCAGTTTCTAATGAATTATCAGATCCAACACTACCCGACTGCGCAGATGCTATAGCAACGGATTGACCAATTAGCGCAACCCAAGGGATATCTGATGTGCTTCGTGGTCCTTGATTCAATAGAAGAGCCTGAACAGCTGCAAGAACTTTTGGATCTGAAGCTGCTTGATCTATTTTACTAATTACACCAATGGTTCTTGTGCCTATATTGAACAAAACAATACCACTCATTACATTTTACAAAACGAAAAGGCAGAATAGTACAAACATTCTTTTTTCACAAAACAAATCAAAGTGTGAGTCATAGTCAGAATAGTACAAACATTCTTTTCTCCATCATATTCTTTTGCAATTCTCAGGGCTTTAGCGGACGAAATATCTGGCGCCTGGGAAGCAGGTATTATAACTAACAATATTGCATCATTGTGTTCGGCATACTGGCTCTGCAAGAAAAAACTAGCCTTTTAAATCTATTCAAAAGAACGGAATTTGGTATTAAAAAATAATATCTACATTAGAAGAATTATCTTGCAAAAAAAAAGTAATTTTTGTGGAAACATAAACATAATCTGTTCAGCAGCAACTCACCAATGAATCACCAAGGTTTCCTTTATCCACTCCAGGCAAATCAACCAATTTCAATGGAGGAGCTAAATTGCAATTAAAAATTTTAAAAATCAAAACGAGGGTAAGGAGTTGTACTATATGAAAAACAGGTAACATTGAACAGCAGCAACAAACTATATCTATATTCCATTGCATGCTATAATAGATAAAAGTGAAATATATATCAAATCTTTCCCATTGATGTGCAGCAATTTCCAAAGATGACTCTGCAGTAATACTTCCCTCCCTTGCCAGTAATGGCATTGGCAACCAATGCAAGAGATGGGACAGCAGTGCAGCATTGTCAAAGATAGCACGCGTTGTGTCATTCATAGCGTGTTGTATCCACAGTAGCTGACTTAGTAGTATGTAGATCCTATCCTTTTTAAGTTTGAGACTATGTGTCTTTCCTTTCCTAATTTCAAGTGCCTTATTGTTCAGTGGTGGCAGGAGTGGTAGTTGAAAAACCCATAAAAGATAAGGTCAATGAGTGGAATAAGGTGTTTGGACATGTTCATCTAAAGAAAGCCGTGGTTTTGAGGGGTGCGGGAGAGAATGGGATGGAGTTGGATGCTCTTTCGGCTGAGACAATTATTAGTTTTATAATTTGACTATCTTGTTCTTCATAACTACTAAATATTCTATGAATAAAATCATGCTTTAATCAAACTCAAGACATGAAAAAGCATAGAATGGCGCTGGCCTAGATCTAAGTAGGCTGCCATCATCAGCTATCACTATGCATTGGTAAACAGACATTGTCATTCCAAAAACTTGCAGGCTAAACTTCTCCAAAATTAAACACAATAAAAATTCCATAAAATATATACTGGAACTTTTTACTTGGCTCTTGATTTGTGGTCCCTATCATCTACTTTGACAAGGTTTTTAACCACCGATGTGTTCTCCGAAAGGAGAAATCTAACAAAAATATTTGGATTTTGAAATCAGAATAAAATGTGTTCAAGATTAAGAATAAATTTGTATTAATCTATGGATTGTCTTAACCCTTGTCGTCTAATATATTTAAGCTCTTCAATCAATATTTTAACACTAACAGCTAGGATCTGAAAATTCAAAGTCATCTTCTGTAAATGTAACACAAGATTAAGATATTTGAACATATACTGAATCTGGCCCAAACCTTGATGCTTCAAATCTATTAGTGAACAAAATAAAATTATTCACATTCAAGTGCCTTAAATTGCAATTGTCATACCCTTAAAACAGCAAACATTTTTTAACTCCATCATTATCAAGATTATGATTAATGTAAACTAGAAAATAGAAGGATATACCACAAAATAATATAAGATTTAAGGAAGATCTGATATTCTGATCCAATAAATCATAGTCTTATAATATAGCTACTCTTTTAAGTTTCTTTTTCCTTTCAAAGTGATCAACATTAAAATCAAAAAATCCACACGTTCTAATGATTAGCCAACAATGAAAGCTAAGAAAGATTATAGTACCAACAAGTATTACATAATTTTTTCACTTGAAAAAGAAACAGAGCACTTGATCCAGACAAACCTGTACTTGTGCGAAGCTTCAAATATATTTCATCTTGATTCTTACTTGAAATTTTGCTAAGCCTATCCTGTAAAGAATGCCGAAGGGCACCTATAATAGACCGAAAATAACAGAACAAAAAAAGTCAGGGTGTCACTAGAGGACCGATTGACAAAGGATTTACAGTAGTAATTCATGGTGGACTACATTTCTTATAAACAAATGGTTTACTCCAGTAGAGGCCTCACTTGCAGAAACTGGTTGAGATTTACTGTCAATCTGCAAAATAATTGATTTGCTGCTTAAAGAACCATCCCTTTTCAGATCAATGCATATTGGAGCACGAGTAGCACCACCTTCACCAGTTGGCTATCAAATAGATAATGCTATTCTTAGCACTAAACGTAAACACGGTAGTTTCAAACCCAATACAAAGGCTAAAACTAGAAAATACTTACCAAAGCAGGATGTCCGATTAGACTGTTCAAAACAGCTGATTTACCCGCACCCTGAGCAATTTCCCGCAATCAAAAAATACTTGCAAGTATTAGAATAAAGAAGCTTTACAATACTTTTAACCATTTATGCAAGCAGTACAGACTCCTTTCCCACAATCCATGACATGAAGCAGATGAGGTATATTAAATTTATGACCCATGCAGCCACAACAATTATTCTCTATAAATCTAAACTCATAAGTCACCCGCCTAGGTCCGCCTAGGTCCGCCTAGGCCCCCCATGGCGGCCCGCCTAGGCCCGTCCTTAGCGCCTCGCTTAGGCGCTAGACCCCCTAACGCCTCACTTAGGCCCAAGGCGGCAAAAAAATCCCTCCAGAAAATTAGGCAGTGCTTAGGTGGAGTCTAGGCGGACATTTTTTTTTTATTATTTTAATAACTACCCAAACCAAATCTTGATATATTTATTTTTTTAATGATTTGTCATATTCATAATACAGGTTGTAGCATATCAAATCACAACAAAAAGTAAACAATATCAAGTCAAAATGGATAATTTTATTATAGTTGCAATTTTTTGAACTTGTACCAACTTCAAATTATATAAATGATGATACATTTGTAATATTTAGTTTAATTCATTCAATATAATTCTAAAATTTATGTTTAGTTTCTTAAGTTTTAATATTGAATTAAATTCTTGAAATTTTAAATTTTATTATTTAATAGTAATCTTGTTTATGAATAAAACTAATACGTTAAAAATATGTTTGAACTTTGAACAATTGCATGTTTGTGTTTGAACTTTGACATTAGCAATATGTATATGTGTTTGAACTTTAAGCAAAGACCTTTATTATCTTTATTATAGATTGTTTTGCTTTATATTATTGTTTTGTTTGGATAAATGTAAGATAAAATATTAAAATTGGCTTAAAATAAAAAATCTTAGGCCCCTTAGGCGCTAGACCCCCCAGGCCGCCCGCCTCCCGCCTTTTAGAACATTATTAAGTCATAAGGTGATATAACAAACTATGTGTTAAAATATTTTAACAAGGCCTGTTAAAATATTTTAACAAGACCGCAGATCTGATTTTAAATACCATAAAAAAATGTAATAATACCAATTTATCTCCGCTCAATCAGGTTACCAGGACACTCCATTCATACACCATAACAACAGTATTTTCTAATATACCAATAATTAAGAAAATAATATCATGGAATATGCGCAACCTATCACACAGTTAACAAAATACAGAATCAAGAAGAATAATTAAAAGTGTAAAACAAAATTAACAATTTTACTCATCCATTCATATTTAGTTTACTATGATTATATGTTTCGCAACCCAATTCTAAGCCTTGGAATTGGAATTGAGTGTCAACTTTTGACTAAATTTCAATTCCATGGAATTTGAAATGTGCTTTCAATAAAAATTCCTAAGCTTGGTATTGGCTGTCAACCATAGCTTGAGAACATTTAGTAACACAAACACTACATTAGCCTTTTCCTCAATATTATATCCATGTCTTTGCAATAATCAGCTCCTACATCAAAAGGTATTTCCCAGAAACAGCACAGTTTTCTCTAATAATTGTATAACAAACTCGAAGTCATCACTTGGCTCATGATAAAGAATCTTACTATGCATTTGGATGAACAATAAGCGACCTAATTAAGATTCAATCACAAAATTAATTGTGCCATTTGTCTAAAAGAAAATATGTGTTCCAATGATAGCTTGAAATTGTGATATTGATAGAAATCGCATATAGGTCGATGATAATGATGACAACAATCATGGCAATAACAGGATCACTAGTGGCGGTGGTCAAAGGTGACAACGATAATGAATTAATGGTGGTAGTTTCCTGGAGACATCCTTGATCTTCCATAGTAATGGTGTCAGGAGTTAAATGTGGTGGTCTGGCTACTAGGTGCTAATAACAGCACCAGTGTCCTTCAATAACAGTGGACTCTGGTTGCAGTTAATACTCAATAGCTAACCAAGGACCAAGGGAATAACCAAGATCCATTTCTTTGAACTAAATCTTTTACAGCAACAACTTTTCAAAGGATGGATGTAAAGGTGAAATCAATCGAGATTGTAGTTAAATTACTCATGGTTTAAAATCCGCAGAAGCAGAATCCTGATAAAAAGGTGGTTCAATGATACATACTCTACCTGCACAACAATGATCCACCATTACTGGTGGTTACATATACAATGCAGAATGGTGATAGTGTTATTTGGTGAGTGTGGCTACAAAAGTAGTTTTGCACATAACATTGCTGATGTTGATGTGAAGATGATATGGCTTAATGGAAATGTCATTATATGAACACTTCCCACATTAACTCATTAGGTACTTCAACAGCAAACAAAGCTATAACTCTTAAGATCACAATCAAAAGGTATGACTAGATGCAACTCAAAGTTGTCTGATTCCCACTTAATGCCTTCTTCAATCTTCAGTAACAGTCTAAAAAAAAAGATCTTGTAGGTAACATCTTGTAGCTCATTGTGTGCAACATCAGCCACTTGACGAAATTATTTCAACTAAACTAAATGATCCAAATGCTAGTAACCGACCATTATTTATTATATAATATTAGCTACTCTACTGAACATTTATCATATCCATTAAGCTTAATAACAACCGATAATCAAGTGTATTTAAAACATTCGTTAGCTTCGATGCACCATAAACAATCATACTAAAGATCAAAATACAACTGGATCCAGAGATCTGACACCGCATCAACAAACTAGACGAATAAACATTGAATTCAATCCATTCTAATGAACTTACGGTATTGCCAAGAGCAACCACGTTAAGAAAAGTCGAAGGCCGCCGCGATGGCGATGAATTTTCGTCGATATCTTCGTCGGCGAGTAAAGCAGCAGCTTGCCGCATCGAATCAGAAAGCTGAGCCAATTCTTCGATCGCCTCCATTGATTCCCTAAATCAACGACAGAGCGACTCTAGAATTTGAGAATACAATGATACGAGATCTGCTGTGTAGAGGAATTAGGGTTTCCGGCGAAAGGCCGGAGATTCAAAAGTTGAAATTTTGAAATTGTTAGAGAGAGAAGATGAGGCGAGTGCCAACAGATAGCAAAAGGCTTTCTTTTCCTCTCTCTAAAATTTATCTTTTGGGAGGTAATAAAAGAGAGCTTCTTCGCAATTTAGCTCCAGTAGCTGGCACATCTATTATCTCGTGTTGCCTTTTTTTTCTTTCTTTTGTTCTGGGCAAAATACTGCTCTACCTGGTGTCATAAAATCCATTTAAACCATATAAATACAACATGAATATATAAAAAAATTTATTTAATTTAAGTTTATAAATCACCATTATAAAAAATAGTTATTAAAATTAATATTAATTCATTTACTTCTACTCAATAAGATCGTATTATATGTAAAATTATTTAGAATTATAAAATTTATTATATAAAAACTTACATGAATTAATTTTTATACATTTGTTATCTTAATGGTGTACTAGTTCATAATCACATTATAGTAGAAAATTTATAAATAAAAAGTAATTTTATTTATTTTCGTCATTTTTTACAGGACTAGAAAATAGAATCCCAAACACGCCCTAGTGCCTGTCCATTTATTTCTCCAACTCCAAAGTTCAAAACTCTAATTTATAATCAAGTTCACAACATTTTATAGATATATCTGTAGATTCTGATTGTATTTATGACTTTCTCTCTCATAAACGTTACTATATCACCAACCATTCTTTTTCTCTCTCTAGAATTCCCATTTCAATTTTCACTTCTTGTCTTCCTTGGGATCACTTCCAATATATCTATACAGTTTTTATTATATATCTGTATGTCTATTAACGAATTCGAACTAGATTTTTCTATGATCCAATTCCTTTGATTTTTTAATTTGTTTCCCCCTTTTTAGCTGTGCATTTGTTCTCGATTGATCCACTTTTCTAGTGGAACCCTTGTTTTGAAACCAGTGAAGGCAACTGCAGCACAGCGGTGAGATCTGCATGATCAGTTAATGGAGCTCTGATTCCTTTTATTCGCATCATATATTTGGTTAGTTTCGATTAAATGCGTTGCAATGTAGTATGAAATGCGCTGGTTAGTGTTTGAAATGAAAAAAAAATAGATCTTTTGGGACTCGGGTGTAGGCCATTTTTGTTTTGAATGGTGATCTGTGATGACAGTTTGATTATGAAGAATTAGTTTCGTTCTGGTGAATTTGTATTTGTTTGATTGACTTTTGGTTGATGATTTTGATGGTGTGGGAATTGGAATTGCTGTTGGTTAAGTTATCTGATCTTATTTAGCTAGCTTTTGACGGTATTGTATGCGTTGGAGAAGTGAGGTAAAAGGAAAATGAGGAGTAGAGGATCGAGAGATGACTTGAATTATAAGCCTGTTGCGGGTTCTCTAAAGGATTCGTCGACTGGACTCTTCAAATTGATCTTATTTTTGATAATTTTTGTGGTGGGTGTGGTAATTGGGCTAATATCAAGCTCCCATGTTGATCAGTACTTTAACTTACAAGCTGAACAATTTTATGGAGATCAAGCATTGGCACCTGAGGGTGATATTCATATTAGTAGTAACTGTCCCATTATACCCAAGTGTGAGAAGGAGGATTGTTTGAGTATGGAAAGCTTTCTGACGCCTAAGAATTTGACGCATAAAATGTCGGATAAGGAGCTCTTTTGGAGAGCTTCCTTGGTGCCAATGAAGGATGAGTATCCGTATTCTAGAAAGCCTAAGGTTGCTTTTATGTTCTTGACAAGGGGACCATTGCCTATGTTGCCATTGTGGGAAAGGTTCTTTGAAGGACAGAGTGAGAAGCTGTACTCAATTTATGTGCATGCACTTCCTGGGTTTGAGCTCAATGTAACCTATACCTCTGCTTTTTACAAGCGGCAGATACCTAGTCAGGTATGATTAGCTATGTCATGCAATGTTATGGGAAAAGTTATTACTTGCTTATTCAAATGCTTTATGTGGATTATTGTACTTTGTGCTCTTCTACTTTCATTTCAAAGTTGTTGACATATAGCCAACCCTAAATGGTTTTTTTCTCTTGAGAAATTTGTATATGAATTTTAGAACAATAAAATAAATGTGATCAGATGAACAAAATTATACATATAATGCAATGAAAACAAAGTAGAGATATGAAGAAGGAAAATTGTACTTTACCGTGATTCTCCTATCCAAGGGTGCATCCACTTCATAAACTCTTGATCACAACCTGATGAAGAGAACCTTGGAGGCAACCTCACCGAGTATAAATATAATCACTCTTTAGAGATCATTATTTTTATTTTCTGAAATGCAACCGAAATTTTCTCAGATATTACATGTGAGTGTAAGTCTAACTAATCTCAAGGAATGGTTGACAGGATTTGGAAATTGGTTTTTAAGGATTATAATTGCGACTTATGCAGTTTATTTAACAGAGAGTGTTTCGTTTCTAGATAAAACATAAAATAATAATTTCTATTACAAAAGAAGGAAAATTCATAGGAAAAAGGACTAGAAAAAGAAATAAAAAGCAAGTGGATTTTTTTGGATGAGTTGCAAGTGGAGTAATACAAAGATTGATGATTGAAGGTTTAGTCAGATTTCTTCTGGTGAAAGTTCCTGAAAATAGATATAGAATGTACTATGTAAGGAGCACCAAAAATATGTCATTCTAACAGCGTTAACAATAACATTAAAAACAGTCGTAGTTGCACAAGTTTTCTTTTTCTTTTTTAAACTTACAAATCTTAAAGATTCATTGGACTCCTGGAAGAAATTGTCATCTGCTTTAAATGGGCTAATTTTTTTTAAAAAAAGATGCAGCTTCCTGTTTGACCAAAATTTTGGACCATTTGGGGACAGAGAGTTGATTCCAGCACTGTCATTTGGCTAACTTAGGAGTACAATAACTTTCAAGTTTCCGGCTGGAGTTTAATTTCAATTGTTCACTTCAGGTCAAACTATCTAAGGTTTGCATTTGGCAAAACTAATTATTTAGCCATCGAAGTTGGCGTGTTTTATTGAATACATGATTGAACTTTTAATTTTTCAAATTAACTCACTGAATTAATTTTTATTTCCAAATTGGGTCATTTCGTTAAGAAAAGTTGACAGACATTAATTTTTTATCTACGTGACGCTAACGTGGACGTAAATAAAAAGGACAAAAAAAGAAAATGACATGAAAAATAAAAACAAAAAAATTAAAACAACTTTTTACTAAACAGATCTACCGCCATTAGAGCACCACCACCGTAATCATTCATGGGTCCATCCTCTAAATCATCAGAATCATGTTCTACATCACTGTTTGAATCCTTTAGATCTATTACTTGAGAAGAGTGAAAAAAAATTACAGAAGAACCAAATGGGTTTTGGACATTTACGGTTTTGGAAAGGAGAAGACGCATGAGTATTTGTTGAACGAATGGGCGAAGAGATGGGGGTGGTTACGGAGGCATTTTTGTAAGAATGGGGGTATGATTTTCTTCGTCTTCCCCAAACTTCACAACTTGCCAATTACATCTCTCATTTCCTCTGCTGCTCTGCATTCACCACCGAATTTATCATCACTTAGGTTCGTCCTCTAGCTTTCTCTTTGTGTCTATACATCTAGACATATATACAGATACAAAGCTTATCTATTCGCCATTAATTGCGAATTCTCTTTGTAACCCTACGCTAAATTCCTCGAAATTCGCAACCCTAAACCCTTATCCGATCCCAATTCCCAAACCCAGATTCTCGATTTCCCAATTCCCAAACCCAAATTCTCGATTTCCCAAATTTGGGGAAGATGAAGATTTTGATAAAAGGGAAGATTTGGGGAAGATGAAAATTTTGCTTTTGATTTTGTGTATTTATATCTGAGTTGTATGTTCATCTGTTTTGGTTAGATCTGTTTTGCTGAAGAATAAAATGAATCAAATAAAGAAGATGGTTAGATCTGTTTTGCAAAAAAATGTTTTGATTTTTTTGTTTTTATTTTCAAGTTTTTTTTTGCCACATAAGCAATATTTTTTTATTTTTTTATGCTGTCTTTTATTTTCCATGTCATTTTTTTTCTTTCTTTTACGTCCACGTCAGTGCCATGTAGATAAAAAATTAACGCATGTCAACTTTTTTTTAACGGAATGACTCAATTTGAAAATAAAAATTAGTTCAGTGAGTTAATTTAAAAAATTTAAAGTTCAATCACGTATTCAGTAAAACATGTCAATTTCGGTGGCTAAATCATTAGTTTTGCCGTTTGCATTTCATGCCAAACTCTTTAATGTGCCATGTTAGTGGAATTAAATTTAAACCTATTACATCTTAGGACTAACAGTCGAGCATTAAAATTACAACAGAACTGAAAGTCTTTTTGCCCAAACTAACCGGAGTATGTTGAAGATGAATTCCAGTGTAAAATGGAAAGGTAGGAAGAAAAGTAAAAAGGCAAACAAAATAAATAAGAAAAATATAAAACACTTGGCTTAAAATAAAAGAATTGGAGGCAAAGGATTGATTCACTAGTTGAGTGACCACCCTTCCCTAGCCTTAGTTAGGGTTCAAGCCTCATCCCCTTCCCATCCCCAACCATGATATGTAATAGTTCTTAGTAGCAGCCAAAAAGAAAAGGAAACGCATGGAGATAATTAAAATAAAACACATCCACATATAGAAAAATACATGCATATTAAAAAAATAAAAAATAATAGAGGAGGAAAAGGAGGGAAACATAAAACACAACAAAAAGGTGGAAGTCTTGATCATCATCTGTAATAATATAGATTATGATTCTCCACCTATCTTTGATGAATATCCTGAATATGGAGAACCGGATATGTACAAAGTGTTCGATGAAAGTGCCAAGAGTGCTCCTTTGGATTGTTAAGTAGTCAACTCATATTAATAGAGAGAGCCCCTCTAGTGTTTGATGGAAGTTACAAAAGCAGTTGCCTTGACATTATTGCTTATTGCACTGGAAAAATTGATACAATTTTAGTTGGCAAGCAATAAGAAAATCTCTTGTTCCTGAAAATTTAAAAGTATGATTTTACATGGGAAGGTTTCATGAAATGTGAAACATGGTGTCAAAGTGATAAGGCTTCCATGGCAGGGTTGTTAAGCATATATTCATCAGGATGTTGTGCTTGCGAGGATGCTAATCTATGTAGAATCAAATTCTTCTCCTACTCAGCTAAGAGAAACGAATCTATGTCTGGATTCTTACTACCAGATATGGTATGAGTGAACTAAGCTTGTTACGTGGCATGCTGATTGTGATGAGACTTCAAAGAATATGAAGGGGCTAAAATGGATTGTTTGGACATCCCAATGGCCGTGAAAAGCACAATGCAAATTTGAAAATGAGTTTTTCCTATCTAGGGAAGATTGATGTAGGAGGATCCATTAAATTAGCTATGATCCAATGGGCCCATAAAGTATAGTCTTCCAGGCCTTAGTTTATATTATTAAAGGCTACTCTTCTATTAATTGTGATTAGAATGCGACTTAATGTGGGTGAAAGTTTAGGATTTAAAGAAATATATGTCTTATCAAGGCCTTGGATTTTAGGGTTACCTTAAGAGTGGTATAAGTGGCTTTTCTAATATGTTTAGATAGCAGTTTTATATGATTTATTATTATTATCCAGATTTAGGGTTTTCATTGGTCGTTGATTTAATGCTCTATTAGATATAATGTTCCATCTTGTGGAATCTCTGCTCTATAACCAGGTATGATGTGCCATAACAGTGTAATTAGTACCCATTAGTTGGAACCTTTTCCTTTGGATAAAGAAGAATAACAACACTGACAGAGTAGCTGATGGAGATTTTGGTTTTGTTCCACTGCACCTCAACTAAATATAGCACATAGTAAATTAGTAACTAATTATACCGAAAAGGGCCCTTATTATATTCATGAAATTATAATTATAATAATGAGCTATATACGGTTGGATATGGCTTGCAGAACACAGTGACACTCATACATGATAGGCAATGTGACAGAACAGAGAACTTCAGCTGTGAACTTTATGTCGTTGGTTCTTCTATTGATCAATTGCAATAGTTGATGTTTTTTGGTTGTAGATGTTTGGTATACGGACTCGATCATCATCAGGGTATAAAATCACGCACTCTTACAGATGCATCTCAGTTGATTTTCAAGGTCTTTCATCGTGTTTCAAATTCATTATTTGTTTTTCTGATAGAATCGCTATAAGCATCAGTATACTAATTCACTCCACTATTATTTTATGCTTCATGTGTTGAATTATTTTACTTTTAGCCTACCAATATTTCCTTCCACGTTATGTAGCTTCATGTAATTTTATTCTAATGCATCTTTTGTTTTTGCGTCTCACTTCAGAAAGTTCAATGGGGAACGGTATCTCTGGCTGATGCAGAGAGGCGTCTTCTAGCCAATGCGCTGCTTGACTTGTCAAATGAGCGGTTTGTTCTTCTTTCTGAGAGTTGTATCCCAGTTTACAACTTCCGAACTGTATACAAATATCTCACCGAATCGAAACACAGCTTTGTTCAATCATACGATGATCCCTCTCGCTATGGCCGCGGCCGTTACAGCCGCCACATGCTGCCTGATATTAATCTCCGTGATTGGAGGAAAGGGTCTCAATGGTTTGAGCTTAACCGTATTCTGGCTGTCAGCATAGTCTCAGACACCAAATACTACACCCTCTTCAAGAAGTATTGTTTGCCTGCTTGCTACCCAGATGAACATTACCTTCCAACTTACATTCACATTTTGAATGGAGCCCTAAACTCGAACAGGACGGTGACTTACGTTGATTGGTCTTTAGGAGGACCGCACCCTGCAACCTTTACAGCGGATAATATCACAGAAGGCTTCATACAATATATAAGGAACAATGGGACACTTTGTCCATATAATTTCGATAGAACCCCTGTTTGTTCTCTCTTTGCTAGAAAGTTTGCTCCCAGTGCATTGGAGCCCTTACTCAACCTCACCTCAACAGTGATGGGATTTTGAAAATTTTTAATTTCGCCGACTTGTCTTATAATTTCATTTCCCCTGTTTTTATAGTCTCTTGAATACATGTATTTCGAGTTAAATGCAAAGTCGACCACTGAACTTTTTGCATATTTGGGTATTGAGCCCTTTCTTCCGGTTAACGCAAACTGAGCGTGGCACACGTCAGCAGGTGACGTGGTATTTAATATTAAAATTTGACATTTGTCCGCTGACGTGGCATGTCTTTTGAATTTTTTTCAAAACTTGCCTTTGCACATATTCAAACCCGTGACATATTGTTTGGATTATTGTTCATTTGACCATCCGAACACCAGAGACCTAGTTGTTTGTGATTTGTAAGGAATAATCTTTATATCAAAACATGAGATTCCCAAAAAAAATTATAACACTTCACAGATTTACAAATCAAAGAATCATTTCGTTCATTCCTCTCCTCTAATGATTCAACTAGCAGGTTCCAAATGAAGTCCAAAAATCCTAGGGCTTCTACTATAAAACCAGCCGTAAAACCTCACATTCTCCTTACATGTATGCCTGCTCCTTCTCCTTCTCCTTCTCCTTCTCCTTCTCCTCTATCTTTTGTGTGTCTTCCGGCAGCCCAAATCGATTTTTCGAACGACTCCTTTTTTCGACCGATCTTAGCCAAGTCCGAGGGTTTGACAGTGGCGCTCTTCTTCGATTCGCCTAGTAGGGGGAGTTTGGGTGTTTTGGCATGTTGTTTTGATCTTGTTTGGAGGGCTTGTCTGAAGGTTGACTCAGGTGTGGTTGGTCCCTAAAGTGATTATCTGTTTGATGTTGGGTCTTTCTGGCTTTTGGATGATAGCCTTTTCGGATCTGATGTCCTTATGTGCTTGTTCGTATATGGGTACCTATTGCTTTTTTATTCATGCTCATATTTGAAATTGTTTATGTGATTGTACCGATTTAATTGATGTTCATTATGTTTTCTTATGTTTAATTTAATCAATTCAATCTGGTTTGTTCATGGGTGTTTGCTTCGGTTGAATCTGATTTTCCGGTGGGTTTATCTTATCGGAGGATCTACGTTATGGGTTCTTTGTTTCTTTCCGCATCAGATCGATTTGTTTTGAGGTTTTGTTGGGGTCTGCAGGAATGTCTGCAATTGAGTGTGATTTCTTCATTGTTGTAACTGATTTGAAGTTTTGCGGAATCATTGTGCTGATTACCCTTTGCTGTAGAGGAATAAATTTTTAGACTTTTTTTAGTATTTAATTTAATTTTTATCGAAATAAATTAATTGTAACTAATAATTTTGAGTATTTAATTTAATTTTATCAAAATAAATTACGGTGCAAGTTATTATCAACAACAAAATTTATCTAATAAATAAGATATAATATATTTCAAAAAAAAAGATATAATAAGTAAGATATAATTATTTGAGCTAGTCTTTATTAATATTAAACTTTTTAACAAAATTTATTTCTGTAACGATTCATGTGAATTTTAAACAAGTCAAAGTTTAATTTATTATCTCAAAAATATTAAAATCGGTCATCTTGACTAACAACAAGTCTATTTAAAAGATCATTTATATTAGTAAAATTAGACTTTGTATGTACACTAATCAAATCAATATAATGATTTTAAATTTTCCGTTCACTTAATAAATCATCTGGACCGTCCAAAGTTTGAGATAAATCACACCGTTCATACATCTATATAATAAAATACATCTAATAATCTAATAATAATTTAATAAAATACAAATTACTTTAAATTTCTCGCTCACTCAATAAATTATTTTAGTCGTTCAAAATTTGAGATAAATCATATTGTACATACAGTGCCGGAGGCACGGGACCCAGCTAGTATATAAATACAGCATCAAACTAAATTTCAAATCAATTGAAAAATTCACCGAGTCAACTCTTAATTAATTAAGAGTTAACTCGGTTATTTCTCCTCATATTCCGTCTCTTCGCCTTCAGCCAGAGTGAACTCGATCAATTTGAAAATCAGGTGAGCAAATCGATTCGCTTTCATAAATCTTTTAGATGACTTAAATGTCATATTATGAATTCCAAAGCCATCGGTTACTCTTCCGTTTCTCTTCATCTCTTTTCAAATTTCTCATCTTCTTCCTTTTCCTCTTCTTCCGATTTCAGTCGATTCCTTTTTCGAGTTTTTCGATTCTTTTCGTCCTTTGTTTCAAGTATCAGATCTCTTCAAACCCCATTATCACAAACCTATAAGTCCCAAATCAACAGATCCTCATCAACCTATAACGGTGATCCTACCGATCTTAGCATATATTTTGACTGCTCAAAGTAATCCTTCAAGCACCAATAGCTGCTACTCTATCTCTCTGTATCGGGTCTTCCGATGGCAACTACTGTGCTAAGAACAGCAGCAATTAGGGCACCTCCAGTTCGCTTAAGCACCAATCAGAATTCCTCTGCAAAGTTTCTATGTCTTCCTTCAGCAATAAGGAGACTGACGTCCCCAAAACGTTGTTGTTTACACTACCCTCCCCATTATTTTCAAAATTTATCGTCTCCCCTACTTCTTCGTAGTTCTGTGTGTTTCGCTTCATCAGGAGAAACCACTAACACCCAAGAAATAAAGGAGATTCAAGATTCTTAGCTTGAGGTACATGTATAAGGTAGTCATATATTATGATATAAGTAATTGGTTTCTACTTGAATTATAGTTGTGGCCTGTGGGTAGCTATAATTTAATTGGGTTTTGGAGGAAAGAACATTTGGGAGAATCTAGGACCTCACCTTCAAGTGCAGAATCGGAACCTATCTTTGAGAAATTGGAAACAAAAAGAGTCACCTAATAGAAGAAGAAATTTGTCCCCACAACGACGCAACTGGCAAATGATAATTTTGCGAAAGCTTAGATACGTCCACAATAGCAGTAGTTGTAGCAGCAACTACTGCATCAACCTCTGCATGAGCAACAGGGATCATGTCGACGGTGGCAATCGATCAATCTTTGTAGCTGTTATGCTTCAATCGGCAAGGTACGTACTCTGCTTTTATTTTCTCTCTATATTTCTGTTTTTGGATTTTTATTTACTAGGTTTATGTAAATGATTTAGTTAGTATGTGAAATGTGTTGTATAGTTAAATGATTTAGTCGGTACCTTTACGAAGTTAATAAGATCTTATGGATTGATTTTTGGGTTTTTATGAGGGTGAAAGACTAAAGTTGGTATCTTTTCTCAACAAAAACAAAGGGAAATTATGGATAATGGAAATCAATTTTCAAAGAGATCAAAGGAGCATAATAGTGAATTTGAAGATATGAATAGGCAAGTAAAAGGGACCTTTCATTAAGGCAAAACAATTGAATTTTAAAGTTCACATGAGGAGGAAGAAGGAGAAACTTGAGAAACAAAAATTCTAAAAAGTTTCCCAAGTCAGAGAAGAAGTTTCTATTAGCTTTGGAGAATTATGAATGGTGTGCCAGAAATTGTGAAGAAGATGCATGGTGTAGGGTTTTAATGGATAAGAATTTAGTTTTCTCAAAACCTTATAGATTTATTTGTTGTAGATGGTGAAAGGAGTTTTCTCAAACATACTAGGTAAAAATGAGATTGAGTCTTTGTGAGTGACTATCACTTTTTTTTTTGCATTAGTAGGTGTGTTTTGGACGGTAACCCAGAGAATGCAGAAGATTAGTTGTTGGTTTTCCTTTTTGTTTCAATGTTGATCAGATGTTTATTTTGGTAAATAAATAGTTTTCATGTGTTAGAAATTAAAGCTAGATTTGGTAGCCACATAGTAGCAGGTACATTTTGATTTATTTTTTTACCTTATGTTACTCACAATATTGCATGCCAAATGTTTGGTGAAATACCAGAAAGAATGTATAACACCTAATTGTTAACTGTTTTTGAAATAATTCTCTAAGGCAAAGCAGTGTCATTGTTGTCCTCAATTTTATATTGAGAGAATCTAGGACCTCAGCTTTAAGTGCAGAAGCGTGTTAATTGATCGAGCAGGTTTTGGAGTATTACTTTATCATTTGCCTTGGAACTATGATTTCAGAATCTGTGCAGTATTATTATTGCAAGAGTTTTTTATTATTATTTTCCCCCTAATTTTGCTGAAGCTTTCGAAGTTTTGTACAGTAACAAACAAATCTTTGAGTTCCCAAGGTTAACTATTTTAAAATTGTTTAGCTTCTTAATTAACTTTATTGATGTTTAATTCAGTTTATATGTGAAAATTGTTGTCCCCTTTTTCTTTTTTATTTTGTTGATTTTTTTTTAATGGATGATTAAGTATTAGAATTTTTTTCCTGGGTATTTTTTCTTATTTTACTTGGATTAGTTTTTGTAGATTTTTTTTAAGTTTGGTGTCCCTTTGAAGTTTTCAATTGTGCAAGGTTATCCAGTTTTGCAGGTTTTGGATTCCTTTGATTCTCTGTCCGCGCGAGAGCTATGGTTAAGAACAGGAACAAGAAGAGGAAAAATAATTTGACATTAATGGATATCACCTCTGATAAGGTACTACTGATTTATTATTTCTCTCTATGTGATTTTGTTTTTGCCTTTTTTACCTCTTCAAAATGTTTCTAATTTCACTTTTTTTAAAAAAAAAAATTATGCAAAAGTAATTAGTCCTCAAATTATCCAATGCCCTGTTACTAGATAGAGAAAGCATAAAACCCCTTCTGTAATAAACTCTGGTAGAATCACTTTGTTAATTCGAGATGTAGAATCATAAGGGTGGATGTAATCAAACTCTAAATCTGCCAAGCACATAAGCTGCAATACAAATTTATAAGGTTTTTTTTTTCAATAGAATCCTTAAAGTACTGGAGGGAAAAAAATTGACAACCTAATTATCATTTAAATCTTAAACAAGTAAATTTACAACTTCATAAAGTTCTTCACTACATCTATCAACTTGACACTCATGCATGCTATTTGTTTGAGATGCAAAAGGAATGTTGTATTAGTGAAAGCACAAATAAGCTTTTTAGGAATGAGAACATGTTACAAGAATGGTTAACATATTCCCTCCCATCCAAAAACCCAAAAAACTACAGACGTATGGCATTCATATTAGCCCAATTAACTCTGCTTGAAAGCATCAACTGGCGTCAAGCTGTCCTGAACCAACCTCTGGGACCTCGACCTCAACCCATAACCTAATTTCACATTAAACCCTTTCCTAGAAATGCTCCCAAACTCACCCTTCATATCCTGAATTATACTCTGCAAGGGACATTTTCACTAACTACACATGAAACTGCACGAAACTCGCAAAAAAAAAATCCAAATCTGTCTTATCTTTTTTCAACCTGACATTTATCAATGAGCATCATACAGTAGAATTATTCATAAATAGAAGGTAATAAAGACATTCCCATAATTCTCAGAGCCAAAGTTGCAATCTTTACTGACACCTCAAATTATCCTCCAAGAATGTATAATAGAATTATGATACAATTGAATAAATCTTTATTCAATTGTAAAGCTTTTTCTCGGATCCAAGCGTTTGAAATTTTTTTCTCCGATCCAAGCGTTGAAAAACTTTTTATCTCTGAATCAAATTCTCCATAGTAAGTACTTTCTCTGTATATATAAAACTATGTATAATTTAGACTAATATAGTAGATGATTTTTTGAGTGGGATCTTCATAATTTTTTTCCAAGCTGCTTGAAGTAAAATTCGAATGAACAAGTACTACTTGCATTCTGCTTTTGACCTTGAAAATTCAAATGCTAATCCTTTTATATGACCTGTAGATGTAAAATACCAACGATTGTTTGATTAATGTGTTAACATACTAAAATAGATACGTTATTATGTCTTTTTATTTTATTTCAATGTTCCTTCTGATGATGATGATGATGTGAAATAGTTAGAAGATTTTATTGCATGAATAATACGTGTTGCTTTATAAGAAATTAGTCATGATGGTTTTTTGTTTATCTGTAAAAGGATTTTAAAGGAAGCAATGTGAATAGTTTTTGAATTGCTACTCTCTTTATATCTGTTTAATTTAAAAAGTTCACTTTGATAATTAAGATGCAAAATCTTTGATCTTTGTTGCTGAAAATATTGAAGTCCGAATCTTCCTACAAAAATTTGTTCTTCATTACAATTTTTATCTGAACATAGGAAGAGAGAGTAGATTAATGTGTTAAAAGTACATGGGATTTTACGTAAGATGGGAAGGTGGTGAATTTTATACTTTAATGTGGAAAACATGAAATGATGATGGTTAAATAAGAGAAACTCATAGTTAAAGATTTGATGCTGATCGAAAACACTCATAAATAGATACTTGCATTAATGTTTTCCACTTTTCCTCCACATTTTGCTTCTCGATATATAGTCAAGGGAGAACATGATTTCATATAGATTTGCATAACCATGGAAGCCTATCTGCTTTCTTTTTCAAATTTTATGTTAGAGTTTTCCAATTTCAATAGATGATGTAAAGGCTTAAGCATATGTCTTTTAATTTATGTATACAACATGTATCAAATTCTATTTTTTTACTTTATTTTTTAGAATTGTAGTTGGTGTCCTTTGATAATATTGCAGGAATGTGATGGTACTAAACGAAGTTTTCCCAAAATTAATATTCAACTATGAGATTCAGTGTCAATCTTCTTTTTTTTTAAAAGAGTATGTATCTCTCTCTGTATTCTAATTTGTGTATTTGAATTTAAATTATCAATTTTATCTATTGTCAGTTGCTTTCAAGGCTGTAGTTTTTGTTTTATACTGAAATAATAACTATTATGCTTTGATTGTATATATATGAGCATATCAGGTAGTTAAACTCATTAATGTTTCTTAATATAATCGATTTATTGATTTTTGGTTTGTTCCATATTTGGATTTGAGAGGTGTTCCACGGTCCCCTGTTGATGATATTACCTATTCGAATATATGATAACGTAGATTTTAAAAAATGATTTTCTTTTTCTATTTTTCGAACTAGCTAGCCCGTGCATTGCACGGGCTATCAACTAGTAGATACTAAAGTTAGACCAATATCTTTCAAATTGAGAAATACTATATTAGTTTCTCTTTAATAGTTTTTTTAAAAAAATATTTATTTTATTTGTCATTTATAAATTTTGGGGATCAGTTTTGTAGGAAAAAGGTCAAACAAACAGTTTCCTAATGTTAGGCAAAATGATATTCTGTGTGGTATTTTAATTTTTTGGAGAAATCTCATGTTTTGATATAAATATTAATCCTTGTATAATTTTAATAGTTAATCTATGTTGCTCTAGCGATAATTTTAATAGTTAATCTATGTTGCTCCAGCGGTTATATGATTAATGTTCCAACCCAGAGGTTGCAAGTTCAATTCTAAGGAGAAGCAATCTCCTGGGAAAAATTCAAAAGAAGCCACGTCAGCAGCGACACGTGTCAAATTATAATATTAAATACCACGTCAGACCTGCACGTGTGCCACGTCAGCATGTGACGCCTGATTGTTCAAAGTCCAAATTTTCGACTTTGCATCTAGACCGGTCTGATCTAGTTCAGCCTCAGCCTATTAAGCTTTAGGCGTTGACCAAAACAGGCCAGACTTTGACCTTTGATGTTTAGGTCTGCAAGCCAAACCGAGGACAGTCTACTCTGGCCAGTCCAATTTCTTTTTTATTTTATTTTATGTTAAATACTCTTCCTGTCCTAAAAAAGATGATTAAATGTACAATTATTTTTGTTACTAAAAGAATAAGATAAAATACATAAAATGAATGTTAATTATGTCATTTAGTGGGGTTCATTAATATAAAAAATAAAATCTTGTAGGAATTTAGAACTTTATTTACTCTATTTCATTTATTTTTGTTTTTCTAAATTATAACTATTATTATACTTATTTATTATGTATTTGTATGGTTATTATTTTCTAGTTTTTTTCCTATAAGATTAGGGTTTGATTTTTAAAAGCTAAGGTTTGATATCTGAAGGCTAGGTTTAGGTAAAGTGGTAAAAGACTTGAATGTTCTTAGTTCACACACGGTTCATAAGATAAGAGTGCCATAGCCATGCCATAGTATTTACATAGTTGGCAACCGAAAGGGACTTGGTTGGAAAATACTAGTTGGAAAATACGAGGACAATAATAAAAGAATTGTTGTACATGGACAAAACTTAAATAAAATACGGTTGAAGGACACTTTTATCCTTTTAAGTTGTCACTCACTTTTAAAATCGTCTTTACAGTTCATTTTTTAATTCTTAAAATGATATTTTGCGTCAATTCCGTTCAATTTCCCAAATTTCTCCTAAATCCCAACTCATTTTTTAAAGGGCAAATTTGTCTTTAAAAGTATGAGTATTATCATATTAAAAATTAAAATACAATAAAATTAAAATACAAACAAATAGAAAAAGATAAGAAAAAAACTAATTCCAATTTCATTTTTTTAAAAATAAACTATTATTTTCCCAAAAATAAAAATTTAAAATTTTTTATTTTTGAGAAATGAGTAAAATTTCATAAAATATATACTGAATTTTTTAAATTAAAGCTTAAAATATAAAAAAAGTTTTTAAATCAAACAAATACTAACATGTGTCATTACAAGATAGATTTTTTAACTAAAAATTAAAATAAAAAAGTACAATCTCTTTTTTTTCTTCCCTTCATTTTAATTATTCTCTTTCTGCAATATAATACTCCATCCGTTCTTAAAAGATTGTCGTTTTAGAAGAAAAAATTTATTCAAAAAAATTTATCGTTTACAACTTTCGAGGAGAATAAATTATTTAGTTTCATATATTACCACTACATTCTCTCTTTGTCCCAAAAAATTTTCTTCCTTGTATTAATAGTTTTAAACTTTCCATAGAGGAGTAATGATGAAATTTCAAACAAATTTTACTTAGTAAATGAGTACTTTCTTAATCCATATGCAAAAACCTTAAACAATAATATCTTTTAGGAACGAAAATAGTAACTAATTAGAGTGTAGAGCCCACAAATGCAAATGGGTGATTCATGCCTAGGTCGAGTCCACCATAGGTTTGATTTAGATGAAATTCAAATCGACAAAAAAATGTCATTTTAAGGACCCAATTAACGAAGAATAAACTTAAAAAACGACTTTAAAAGTGATGACAACTTAGATGCCAAACATAGCGTGCAAAGACTGTTTTACTCCCTCCGTCCCAGGATAAAAGTCCTGATTGACTTTTTGCGCATATTAAGAAAGAGGATAAAATGACAAAATTGTACATAGTTAAATTCTCATTTAATTGTATAGTTTTCTGTACATTACTAGTGACACTCCATAAATATGCATAGAGAATAGAAATATAATAATTAATAATAAGGGTATTATAGGCAAATTATTATAAAAAATAGATCATTTAAGGTAAATAGAAATTTAACTTAAGACTACTTAAAATAATTATAAATTTTTTTATTTTGGGACAGAGATAATAGTTGTTTTGTCATTTTATAAATAGGAGGAATAGGAAAATAGATATTTGCTTTGAGGTTTCTTTTATGCTTATCAACATTTGAATAAGATGATGTTAATTAAATACAAAATTTTAATTAAAAGTGTATCGAATTAAAATAGTATATATATATATATTAATTAATTATAGTTTGATAATATATAAAGGTAAAATAGCATATATTTCTTTTTGCCGATAAAAAAAAAGATAAATTAAAAAATGGTATAAGTGATAATATTAAGTAAAAAATAATAATAGGAGGAATATATATTTAAATCAATAAAGTAGGAAAAAATAGCTGAGTGAATAGGAAAATAGATATTTGCTTTGAGGTTTCTTTTATGCTTATGAAAGGCTTTCAGATACTATGGAGTTTAATTCATATTTATGTTTTTGGATTTTGACAGGAGTTGAAACTTTGTAATCTTTTGGATTCACCACTATTTTATTTCAATATATCCAATTGAAATAAATTATGAGTTGAATCCCTTAATTTAAAAAAAATAAAATGTTAGGTACCGAAGTGGAATGACTTGTAGAGTTTAAGGTACCAATATTTAATTAAGCCCATAATTAATTAATGTGAACTTTAATTAACTTAACCATCAAGTAAAATATATTTGAAAGGGACGTTTTTGGGATATTTCAAATCTGAAACATAGAGAGACATACGCTTTTTTCAAATAAATTAAAAATGATATATATAAATTACTGAGTGAATTTATTTTTACCTTAACTATATAATTAATATATATTTTTTAGGTTTAAAAGACTATTTTATAATATTATATATATATATACTCCCTTAATAAAATAAATATACAGATTCGTTTCATTACATTAACTCCGAAGCCAAAGAGGATTTAGAAAAATATATATTAATTCCGAAGCCAAAGCGGAATTAGAAGCATCTATCATTACGCGGCATACGGCGCCAATATAAATAAGTAAGTAGGTAGCTGACTTTTTTTATAAAGAAACAGAAAAGAAGTCATTTAATTTTCAAGCAAGGATGGTGATAGCAATTAGAGAAGTATGGTGTTTCAATTTGCATGAAGAGTTAAAATTATTATACGAGTCGTTACCAAATTTTCCAATAGTCGCCATTGATACTGAGTTTCCTGGTTTTCTAAAATGCACACCGAGGGATTCTTTGGAGGCACAGAGGTACGATGACTTGAGGTTTAACGTCAACAGGCTCAAACCCATTCAGCTAGGGTTTACATTATGCGATCAACAAGGAACAATTGGTGGCGTTTGGCAAGTGAATTTGAAGTTTGACTTGGATGTTGATTTGCATGTGGACGTTTCCATTGATCTGCTAAGAAAGAATGGCGTGAATTTCGAAAAGCACAAGCGAGACGGAATTGATCCATACCTGCTGACGATTATGTTCAAGAACTTGATGGCAACGCACGGAAGGAATATTCAGTGGATCACTTTTCATGGTTTATATGATTTTGGGTATTTCTTGAAGCTTGCTGTTGGAAAGCCATTGCCCGAATGCGAGAATGTGTTTATTAGCGTTCTTGGTGAGGTTTTTGGACATGTTTATGATTTGAAGTTTATGGCAAGGTTTTGTCAAGGGTTGTTGGGTGGTGAGTTAGGCTTAGATCGGATGGCCAAAATCTTGAAGGTGGAAAGGGTAGGGGAGTCTCATCAGGCTGGTTCGGACAGCTACGTGACGGCTTGTGCTTTCTTGAAGATGAAGGAAATTTATGGGTTGAATGAAAGAATGCATCAAGGGTTTTTGTACGGGATTGAAGCTAGGATTGAGAGGAGGGTTGTACGTCGTCCGGTGGTGGTGCCTTTTCCGACAGTTTATTCGACGCCTTTTCGGACAGTTTATTTTGGACACGTTTATGGACCTAAAATTCCTGTTATGAAGGTTCAATATTTAGGTCCTGTCCAGCGTGTGGGTGTTCCTCTCACGTTGGCATAAAGTTTTGGCTTATTTTCACAGAAAAAAATAAATCTTGTTGCTAGGTCCGAATCTATAACTAGCTTGTTTTTAATTTGTACTTGGAAGTATATCAAAATATGTACTACTTGGTATAAAATGACACTATCATTTGTTTAATTTGTACTTAGAAGTATATCAAAATATGATGGCTCTTAGTGATGATTAATTTTGCCATCAATGTATTATAATTGTGATGGTCATGTCAATCACATAAAGTTTTTCACGCAAAATAAATTTTTTTTTGTGACGCACTAAGTCATCACTTATAGATATACACTTTTCGTGATTGCATTTAAGCTATCACTAATATTTTAATATAAGAAATAATGAAAACAATATTTTATGACGGCCATGACAATCATTAAAAAAGATAGATTTTTGTGACGAATTTTATTTGCAATTACAAAAAAGTTATTTTGTGATGGAATTTTCAAGCCATCACAAAACAATAAAATATATGATGGCTCTTAGTGATGACTAATTTTACCATCATTATAGAGTATTTGTGACTGCCATTGCAATCACCAAATCTTATGTGAAAGTAATTTTGTTTAGTACGTTAATTACTCACATAAGTTTCCTTCTATATTTTGTTTTAAAATTATAATCATGATCTGGGATTTGGTGTAGTGGTAATACTCATTATTTAGTTTGTAAATGGGGGGAGTGTTCGAATCCTACAACTATCATTTGATACTATTAATACAGTGAAATAAATTATACTTAAATAGTTCTTACTTTTGATCCCTAAAGTCTTATTTTTTGTGATGACTTTGAAAATCACAATAGATTTCGTGTTAATGTGATTGTATTAATCATCACAAAAGCACTAAGCGTTTGCGTGATTGCCAAAATCATCACGTAAAACCTTTCATGATGGGCGTAAACAAGATGACCATTGTGATGCTTAAAGTCATCACGTAAACCTTTCATGATGGTTTTTCTACTTTTTGTGATGGATTTTGGCCATCACAAATGACCATTTTTTTAGTAGTGATTCAAACATTTTCAGCATGTTTATTTCATACCTCAGGCATCACAATTTCCAAGTCATTGTTCAGGGATAATGTAGTGGATCTTTTTTTTAAGAAAAGGTGAAGCATCTGTAATGGTTGACTTATGTGCAAGTTAAGGACATGTTATTTGTGTGAAGTTTACAATAATTTTTGGTTGTAGGTTAGACCTGGCATATGCCCTTCCCCTGTTTTGAGGGTACCCACACACACCCTTAGTGGTCAATCTTCTCCGAAGTGGAGCTGTAAAGTCGAATCACACTGGAGGCGTTCATCACGTTCCTCTGATGTGGTGTTTATGAACACATTGAGACTATAGGATCACATTTCATAAACGTATATTGACTATATTCTGCCAAAGCTGTATGCGGCAGAAATTGAACTCTTGAAGATATGTTTCGTATTTTGTTACACAATCAGGCTTGAGTTGGTAGATTTATCTTTCTGTTTGCAAGAATGTGTCTCCTTAATCGGCACTCATAATTAAACTTTTTGTAAGAAGTAGCCGGTCCCATTTTCAAATATTGAATGACTTGTGTTCTTTAAATTAGGACCTGAAATGGTACCTGTTGGTATGTTTATTTATGCAGGGTATTGAATGGAAAGTTGTTGATTGTTTTGAAGGAAACTTCCCTAACAGGATTAAGTAGCTCCCCTTAGACAAACATTTTGACATAAATAATGTCAAGAGGGTATATTTTCTCTATTTTAACTTACTTTTTTGCATGTTGTTAAGGATCTTCTTATGTTTCTGTTCTTGACTTTAACGATGGCCCATTTATGTGGTATTATGTTGTTCTAGAAGCAGATGGTTATCAACCTTATCTTATATCTCCTGAGAAAGGTTTAAGGTCTTTAATAAAGTGTGTTTTAGAGCTGGCTAAAGAACCATCACGCCTTTGTGTTGATGAGGTAAACCTTTGTTGTATACTTCTTGCACGTTTATGTGATGGCAGTGCTCACGTTTATTTGATGATATAACATTTTTATTGCTGCTTTCTAGTTTGATCTCATATCTGCTTGTTATGTCATTTTTATGTGTTGGGTATTTGAGCGAAAACAGGACTGAGATATCATATTTCTTACTTCATTTCTTTCAACTTGTTAATTATGTGACAGTCATTGGATAATCCAATATTTAGTTCTTAGGGGATGGATAGAATTTCCTTACAAGCGAGAGGCTGAATGAATAATGATGTAGAGAAATTGATGCCACAGAGCCTCTTCAGGTGCAAACGTTTCCCTGTTCTTACACGACACACTTCCATTATGTGTTCTGTTTATACTCTTGTCATGTCACTTTTGAAAAATGAAAATCCTTGTCATAATAATTGTTTGTCACCCTGTTAGCCATATTGCTTTTGCTCTTCACCGTGAATGTCACATTCAAGATGTTTATTCCCATTAGCTTGCAGGCACCATTTTGGCTTTGAGAACCTTTTCCTCCATATAATTTCCTCGTTGAAGTTATATTATTATTCAACTGTTATAACTACAGTGGACGGGTCACTCAATATAGGTGCATCGTGTACGTGTGGATATAGTTTCAGCCTCTTCAAATGCTACCCCAGGGCTGGGAAGATATCCTGCTTTTAAGAGAGAGGTAAAAATGTCTTACAGCTTCACACTATATACTCTACGTATTACATTGGCACCATTTAGTTTACTTAATGTACTATGGTAAAAAAATTGATTGTTATATTACATAACTAGGTCGTGGCTATTGCGACTATGGCGCTAGATGGTTTTAAAAATGACATGGTAGTTGGGCTTGTTGATATGGAAAGTGCATTTGTCTCAAAAGGATGTCTAAGGTATCACACAGATACCTTAGGACCCTTTCACCGCAGTGTCATTTTCTTAGGCTAATTTAGCGTAAAAAGAAAAATGTCAAAACTAATAATAAAAAGAACATAAATAAATTAGGATTTTCTTCTTTTTTTCTAAATTTAGTCTTCAAAAATCTACCTATCTTATACTCCCTCCATCGTTCAAAAGATGTCAGAAGTACAAATTGTCCTCCAAAAGATGTCTGAAGTAAACAATTCAAACTGCAGATGTTATATAAATACTATTTTACCCTCAAAGTTCTTAAATAATATGGTCCACTCCTTTTAAGAAAAAGAAAGATTCATTATGAACTTTCACACTGTCTATTGTGGGTAAATTTGGAACTAATTACTACTCTCTCCTCTAGTTTGATTTTTCTTAATTTGTATGAAAATTTACTTAAAGGACATCTTTTGTGATTCGGCAGTTGTATAATTTGTGTAAATGCATATCACTTATTGTGTATAATGCTTATATAATGCACACATAATTTTGGAAACGGGATGAGAGACCGAAGCAAAAAAGATGATGGTGATGCGCAACTGTTGAGATTTTCTAATGTAGGTTAGTGGGGTATTAACCATTTAACCCACTTAATTCATTATCCATTTAACCCAACCCACTCAGAACTCATATAAGTAAATGGATAATTTAACTCATTAATTTATGGGTTTAATGGATGGGTTGGGTTTTAAATTGCCAGCTCTAGCTACATCCATGGATTAATATATACTATCAATTAATTATTAAGATGTTTTGACTTCTACTGCAGTATTCCAAAAGAGGCAATCGAAGAGCACAAAACGTACGTAAAACTCGTCAAGCAAAAGCACTTGAGAATGCTAAGAAGGCCCCAAGAACATTCCTTAAGCTCTTGCATGAGGTGAGAAATGAAATGTTTAATTTCCTCTGTAGTTTATATCTATTGTAATTGGTTTAGTTTATAGTTTTTATCATACAAACAGGCAAACCTAGAGTCCTTGCCTCCTTTTGTGCCCTCCTATTTGAGAGCAGCTGTTGGGCCTCCAAGTTCCATTGCCCGCACTGTTTGTGGATTCTCTTCCAATTATACTTGTGTAAGGTGTGGGACGCGCTTCTGTTCCACCCGCTGCCAAAATATACACAATGATGCGCGTTGTCTAATGAGAGGCTTTAACAGCACAAAAATTGCAATATTATTACAATCCAGAGGTTAGAATGTATCATCTGACAGCAATTACTAGAGATTTCTTTTAGATTTGCAGTTTGTGTCCTAACCTTGGTTTCTGGTAGAATCAGGAAAAAAGAAAAAGATTGATTTGTTTGTTGAACATATCCGATCAATCTTCCTCTGTATGTTGATGTCTTCTGCCAGGTGTTGTGTGGCTTTGAAAGCACAACAAACTTGAAACTTGGGTTTAGTTATCGTGTTAAGCGTTCGGATGCTTGCCAAAAAAATACATTTGAAATGTAGAATTAATCTGTCTGTATGTTGCAATGGGAATCAATCAATTCCTCCTCATTTCATTCTCCATCAACAAAATTTTGAATATGTAATGTTTACTGTCTTCACTTCAGCTAGGCAAAACAATCATGATCTTTATAATGTTTCTTTTCAGTGGAATGCTTCTATTTCAGACTTATGCTTAACAAGCCAGTCATGGGTTGAATGTCAACTTTTCTGACACGGCTTGGGTGAGGAAATTTCTTTTTGATGATCTCAAGCTTTTAGAAATTCCTAGTACTTTGATTTCATGGGTGAAAGCATGCATGTATAACCATTGCAATGTTCTGTGTAATGTGGCTAGTAGAGGAGTTAGGGAAGGGGATCCACTCTCCCCTTATCTCTTTTTCATTGCTGTGGAGGTACTCTCTGTTTTTTTGAAGCACGGAACTCTTTAAATATCATTGGAGAAGTAAATTAAGAATGTGACATTACTCACTTATGTTTTGCTGATGATCTACTTGATTGTGTTATGCAATTCTGTGAAGGTGGTGGTTAAGGATTGTAATTTTGGAGATGGTTAAAATGCTACACATAATCAAGTTTTTCATTTCTCTTTATATGTATAAAAATGCCTACTTTAATTTTAAAATTACACAGACATAAACAAGAGAGAGAGGAAGGTTGGAATATATGTACCTCAAAATTCATGAAAATTGGAATTGGTGCAGACACTTGCCAATAGTAAATATTCTGTCCGGTGTTCCATGCACATTTCTATGGCAAATGGCTCCCAACACCCTGCTACTTTACCAGCCAATTGAATCTTACCAAAACAATATCCTTTGACACAACCCACTGCCATTCTTGATGATACCAGAACAAAGACAGTCCTTAATCATGAAAGGATATATTCCTCAACTACTTATTCATATTATTGGGAAGGATTATATAGAAGAAGTAGCTTGGGTGAACACATCTCAATTCATTAAACTCTATCCATATTTTCAGTGAACATTGAAGGCCGGGTGGGGTACTGTTACAAATGTGAGTTATGGCAAGGCAATTCAACTCAAGTGTAAAATGTAGACAATACAAACCAGTCTCCAAGCCAGCTGCAGAATTTGGAACTAAAACATTAAGGGAGCAACTGAATTCTTAAGGAACAGTTGATCAAGACCTAGCTAGTTGGTGTTCTTGACAATTTAAATAACTAAAACAAGGAGCTGGAGCATCAATTCATTAGATCGAGCTCAAGTACCTGATATATGCTTATGAGTAGGACTGAGCAAAAAACGGATATAACCGAAGAACCGAACCAAACCGAATTTTTCTGATAATTCGGTTTTTTTAGAATTTCGGTTATATCCGAATTTTATTACGGTTTTCGGTTAGTTTGTACGGGTTTTATTTTTTAACATTTCGGTTAACCGAATAACCGAGAAAAACTTGAAAAAGATACTATTACAGACATAACCGAACAAAGCACCATAGTTTTACTTTACCAAATTCACTAATTTAGTATAGCCCGTTGCTGTCTTGCCGAACAAAGCACACCAGATGGTCCAGAATCTCAGATCTACGATTATAGTTTGTTTTTCTCGAATGCTCTGATGCTCTCAGTCAGTCAGTCTCATCTCGATTCTCGAATGCTCTCAATCTCAGTCTCAGTTTTTCTGATCTCGATTCTGGATTCTCAAATGCTCTCAATCTCTCAACTCTCAAATCTCCAGGACTCCAACTGTCAGATCGCCGACCGGCGACCGGCGACCGGCGACCATAGAACGATACAAAAAAAAAAGCAGATCCGACGAATCGACGAACTCAAATCTCCAGATCTCCAACTCTCATCGCCTTCGGAGGAATCGGCGCGGCAGCCGGCAGTCCTTCATCTCGAACCGACGAACTCTCAATCTCTCAATCTCAACTCTCATCGCCTTCAGCCGGCAGCCGACATAGGTTTTGTGTCCACTTGTTACAGTCTTGAATTCTGATGAAATTCTTGTTACATTCTTGCTCCTATATGCAATTGACTTGGGAGATAACTAGATAAGCATGAAGCTTCTTTAATATATGCTTTTATGAAATTAATATATGCAATTATCTTGATGGAACTGAACTGAATTGTTTATGATTATGTTTAAATTCGGTTATTAACCGAATAACCGAATAACCTATTCGGTTATTCGGTTATTCGGTTATTCGGTTAGTACACATTTCGGTTATTTGTTTGGATAGCTGAAACTTGACATTTTCGGGTATCGGTTATAACCGAATTTCTTGTTCGGTTCGGTTAATAACCGAATGCTCACCCCTACTTATGAGGAGCAAGATAAGAGGGAAGATATCAACAGGGCAATTTAGCTAGTGCAAGCTGAACTGGAAGATATCATAAGGGTGAATGGATTGTAGAAGTCAAGAAGGACTATTCGAGAGCCTATATAGCTAGTTGGATGCAAGGATTTGTTAGGGGCAAGAGAGGAATATCTGAGTGGTACTTCAGTTAGTTTATGTTTGTTAGTTAGCCTTATCTTTAATTTTATCTAGCGAACAGGATGAGTTAAAAAAATCCTTGCCAACATTCAAGCTACATAAATAATCGCCATTTTCAAATTTCTTCACATCAGTCCAATTTATTTACTACTACTCTGTTTCAGAAGTTCTGAAGTTTACTACACAAGAAAGAAAGCCAAAGCATAAACATATGATCAAGTAAGAAAATTTCTTTAATTTGTACTATAAATCATTACTCATTTCGAAGCCATCTCACTAGCCTACATCCTGATCAAAAGAACTACTATTGCATTTCAATTGACCCTGTGCTGATAATCTAGCCAGAAACATCCATTAAAATTTCCATATATACATGAAATTTGCAATGCGAAAGTTCAGGGGATGTCATTTCTAAATCACCTGACATGCAGGCTGCCTGCAGTCTGCAGAGGCATATTAAGCCAATGTTTGAAGGACATCATCCATCAAAGCTATGTAATACCTTATGATAAAATTAAAAAGTTGTAGCACCAAATGCATAACAAAAGTTCCAAAAACTTTTTCATTACAAAATATATACAGAATTTGGAACTGAAAATGTAGTCAGCTTCAAAGGGAACATAAGTATATAGGAAGCAAAACCAATAAATGACTTATACTTATGGTGGTTAAGCTACTTCTTGCTTGACTGAAGTAGTAATTTTATACTCCTCAAAACTTAACACACAACAAGCACAATAACTCAATAAGGTTGTAACAGTTATTTTCCATTGAAATAATAAATATGGGAGGTCCTTCGTACAATAAATAATCAAAAACTCATAGCATACAGATGCATAACAATATAACATAAATGAAGGATTGCCATGACTCAGACCAATGATCATCATTCTTCATGGAAGGTGACCACCCTAGCTTGTGGAACACAAAATGCTTCGCAATATATCATTACTAAAGTGTTTTTTTTTTGTGTCAATGAAAAATAAGTGAAACAGGCAGTTCTTCTGCAATCTGTACCTGAAAGTTAAGATGCTGGCGGTCTTGCTATTTGAGGGGGTCTTGCTGGAGGCACATGTGCTGCATAAGCCGGATACCTCACATTTACAAGTCTATCAATCTCTGCACCTCGCCCTTCTTTACCAAAAACCTCAGACAAGAATTGCCCCAGGGCAGGAGGGACACCAACACCATATGTAACCATCTGGCCAACTAACTCCTGACTAGCATCCAAATTACCTTCCTTGCAAAGCACCCTAATCACAATATCATAGGTCATTGCATCCGGTTTAGGCTCTCTTTCCCCCATTTTACTCAAAATGGGTACACAATCAACAACTTTACCTTTCTCAATCAATTCTGAAAACCATCTATTTGCGTAAGGAGGAATCACTCTTAAACCTGCTTCCACCATTTTAACATACTTCTCCAACGCATCATCAATCCTACCCACCTTAAAATAAGCATCAATCAATGTCCTGTAACTCGTAACATCCGGATTCAACGACTTACCACATAATTCCACATATATCTTCTCAGCCTCGTCCACCATTTCATTCTCACAATACCTTATAATCATGTTGTTAAACCCGGCAACATCCATAGACAAAGGCTTCGACTTTGCAGTCTTACCCACTTTCTTGAACACATCATACGCCTCAGAAATCCTCCCCTCTTTAAAACACTCATTCACCATTATGTTAAAAGTATCTGAGTTCACAGCATTAAAGGTCGGTGGAGTGTGATCATCCAACATGTGATCAAACAAAGCTCCAGCTTCAGTTTTCCTTCCATGCCTAATCAAAACCTCCAAAATCACATTAGAAGTAGCCGGCACCATCCTAAACTGTCTACCTAATAAATATTTATATGCTTCCATAGCTTCTTTCTCTCTCCCTTGTTTAAAAAACCAATCCATAAACGTTGCACTCACAACCCCATCATATACCAAACACCTCTCTTTCAATTCATCGAAAAGTTCATTAGCCTTTTCTAAATTTCCTAAATTAAGAAACCCCAAAATCAAATTATTATAAACTAAAGAATCGGCACCACTGCCTCTGTGAAGCATTTCCCTGAGGAGATCCACCGCTTCCTCAATCCGGCCACCATCTATCAACCCCTTGGTGAGGTGGCGATACGACACAGCCGAGGGCGTAAATGGGGCATTGGCGATAACATGGTGGTAGACTTCTAGGGCAGTATCGACATTTCCCATATCGCAATGGGTGTTCATAAGCACATTATAGGAGACTACATTGGGGATAATATTAGATTGATTGAAGAAATAGGTGAACAGGGCAACTGAATCTTCATACCTCTTGGCCCGGTGCATCGAGGCCATGATTGCGTTGCAAGTGAAGACGGTGGGGCGCGTGTTAGAGAAGACGGACTTACGGGCGATGACGGAGGCGGAGTCAAGGTCTCCGGCGCGGATGAGGGACTGGACGCGGTTGTGGAGGTTGAGACGGTGGCCTACGAGGGCCGATGTAGAGTCGGGGAGGCGTGGGGCGTTGGGATCGCGCGGTGGGCGGGGTCCGGAGTCACGGCGGAGGGCGTAGAGTGGAGGTTCAATGCGGAGGCGCCGCTTGCGACGGCGACGCTCGGCGGCGGCTTCTTCGGCTGAGGAGAAAGCGAAAGTGCGGTGTGGGAGGAGAAAAGTTGGGTTTTGAACTAGGTTTTGGGGAGCAGCGGTGGTGAAGATAGGGGATGTCCGCCGGAGGGAGCGGAGTAGGAGGAGGCGGCCTAGAGTCATGGTGATTTAGTTAGATGGGGGGAGAGAGAATTTTGAAACCCTTTTAGTAAAGCTTAAGAAGGAATGAAGGATATTGCAGAGGGTTTAGTTAAACCCTACGAAATGAAGGGAAGATGGAGTGTGATTGTCGCTTTGTGCGGGGTTGGGGCGTAGGGCGGTGTGATGACTAAAGTATCCTTTTGGGTTTGACCCTTTTTTTCCTTTATTTTAGTATTTTAATGAAGTAAATTGACCTTTTCACATAATTTTTTTGGTACATAAAAAACGTCGTTATAAATATATAGTGATACTAAAAATTATCGTTATAAAATGTATAACGATAATTTTTATATAAAAATATAAAAAAATCATGTATAATTAATCAGGGGAGGTGGGTTTGATTTTTATTTGCAAATTTAGGGAGGGAGGAGGAGGACATTAGTTTTTCATTTTGTTTGAATTTTATGCAGTATTGTTTTGTTTGATTCAGATTGATTTATGGTTTACTAATAATTTTGGTTAAAAAATAGACAACTATAATTATGGATTTCTATTGTTCTTGTCTTGCCATTAATTTTCAGTCCATGAATTATGTTGATGCATATAATCCTTAATTCCAATATTTATTTAGGAATCAGATAAATCCATAATAAAAAATGATATTTTAACAAGACGATTTTCACCGTCGTTATACATTTATAATAATGTGCCAAGAAATTGGTTTTCTTTCTTTTTTTTCCCTTTCATCATATACAATAGTTTAGTGGTATATTCTGTCATCTTTTAGCAATTCATGAACAGTTTTTCATTCAATTTAATTATTCTGTGTTTGAATACCTAGAATAGAATTTTTTGGAGCAGAATACTTTGTGAATATTATAATTCAGATTATATTATTTTCTTCTTCAATTTAGTTGGTATATTCAAATTAGGTATTCTGATTATTTGGTTATTTTCTAGGGTTGAGGATGAATATAATTTATTGATTCCATTGCACGTATTCATGCCAATTGATTCTACCAATTTAGTGTTTTAACATTTTTTCTATTGGATGCCTATTTTTATTGATAAAAAAATAAGGTTGGATTCTCATTATTAATTATTGAATTCAATTTATGATTTGTTTGTGTTTAATTTTGATAGAAATAATGAGTGTTTTGATTTTAATGCACAGTTTTGGGCATTAAAAGAAGCATTTTCATTAGTATGCAGAAGGTTCATTGGGGGGTTTGAGAGATAAAAAAGTTGATATATATATATATACCATGCATATACTTTAATTAGCCTACTATTTACAAAATAATAATATTAATATTACATTTGTTAAAATATAATTCAACTGCATATATAGATAAATAACATGAATGAAACAATACCTACCAAATATTACATTTATTAATATTACAGTTATCCTTCTCGCTATTAAATACTTCCCAAGGCGTTTTATATACTTCTTTATCCTCCACAATATTAATACCCTATCTAGACATGTCCTCTAATTATTTAAATAACAGTTAGTACTGTTATAACAGTTATTTTTTAAATATATAAAATTACATATTTATTCTTGTATGTTATCAAATTTTAATTTTTAAATAATATATATATATATATATATATATATTTCTAATTATCCTTTTTAATACAATATATTTTAATTATAATTAAGATCTATCTCATTCAAATTGTTGGCAACTTATAAAAAAACTAATTTATCTCATTCATCTTAGCTTTTATCGACCGACAACATATAACAACAGAACAAATTATTGTCCGGTCCGTCGCTAAAGAAGAATATGCAAGGTTTTTAATAAAATTTTAGTTTCCTATGAATTAAGATAATTTGTTACTCCACAAAAAAGTAGTCTTTTTATTAATTTTAAAAACATAATTTAATTTTGGTATATAACATGTTACCACTTTTATACAAAAACGCTAATTATTTATATGTAGCATAAACGTGCGAAAAAAAAGAATTTGCAGGTACACAATTAAGATTCATAATGAAAATATATATATATATATGTAAACATGCATGAAGAATATCATGACCACGTACACAAATTAAGATTTTCTTTTACAAAACTTAATTTGTAGTCGTATCTTCATCTTCATCTTCAATCTTTCTTTTTCCCAACACTTTGATATCACGCTGCTGCTGCTCAAGTCCGCCTTCAAAAGTCTCGGCCATGCACGCGTACGCTTGGATTTCTTCAGTAGACTGATAATTAAAAATTTCATCCACATCTAAATAATCATCCCATGGGCAATAAATCTTCTTCTCCATAGCTCTGAATTGTAAATCTTCTCCGCTACTTGTAGACGTAGTAGTAGCTAAAGGCAGTACTAAATCTTCTTCTCCATAGCTCTGATGAATTGCAAGGTCGCTGCTTCTTTTTGGACATGACTTTATCTTTGAGTTTCTCAAATCGTCTCGCGATATCTCACACAACACATAATCAGAATCAGAATCAGAATGATCAGAAACAAGAGAATATTCGTGCATGATCCAATAACCCGTAGTTCTCTTCTGCTTCTTCAAATTTTCCAATAATTTCAAATTATCACTTGTATCATTCATCTCAAAAACTAACATCCTTTTAACCCCAATAATCTCCCCATTACCATTCATAATTTCCTTAGGCCCCGTCTGACCGTCCCAAGTTCCGCAACCCGCCGCCCTCACAAACTGCTCCTTATTCCTCCACCCTTCTTTCTTCTTCCTCCTCTTCTTCTTCTTCTCCAACTTGACAAACACGTAAATACAACTCTTCTTCGTCTTTCCCGACACCTGCCATTTATCCTTCTCGCTATTAAATACTTCCCAAGGCGTTTTATCGCCGCCGTATACTTCTTTCTCCTCCACAATATTACACGGCAGTTCCTCACCAAGAATTTTTGGTTTCAAATAGAATGTCACCAGTTCTTCATCGGATGGCGTAAAACGAAACCCACGAGGTAAATTCAATTCATCCTCCATAATTTTAATTCTACAGCTCTCTCTCTCTCTCTCTATAGATTTTTTACGTAATTCTTCTGTATCCAACTTACCCTAGGCCCTATCTATCTATCTATCTATCTATAGTACTCCGTATGTATCTAGGGTACGGTAATATTTTGATTTCCTAATCATAATCTAAATAGAATAGAAATTTCCAAATTCCAATTGGCTTTTAATAAGGAATTAGTATATTACTAGTAAACTCCTTAATCGATAATATTAATTAGAATATCGACAACCCTCACATATTTATCAAATTTTAAATAACAGTTTTTAGGATTGACTAAATAGATAAAATTATATATTTATTCTTGTATGTTATCAAATTTTAATTCCTAAATAATATAAATATATATTTTTAATTATCCTTTTTAATACAATATATTTTAATTATAATTAAGACTATCTCATTCAAATTGTTGGCAACTTATAAAAAAACTAATTTAGCTTATTTAGCACATATTTTTTGGATAAGTGATACAAATATTAAAAAAATTAAATTAAATTATTAATGAAGTTGTTGTAATTACAGTGATTGAGTATGTTAATAGTTTAGTTTTTGGTGTTTAACGACAAATTATCATTTGAATTCTTAGTTTCATATTATGATTTTATATGTTAAATTTTCTTGAGTATATGTCAAAAAAATTGGGATGTTTATGATTTTGATTATATTTTTTAGTATACAATTGATGTTATTTTTGTGCAATGTTAAATAAAAAAATATAATAATATTTATTACTACCTCTATCTTGTAAATAGATTTTTCTTTTAATATATTTTTTCTTTCTTTATTAACAAAATTTGTTATTTTAATTACTGTAAATAATTATTCCCAATTGTGACTTATGTTTAGTTTAATATTTGAGAAAAATAATTAATATAATTTTTAATACTTTTTTATATGAATAATAAGATTTGTTTTTTAATAATAAGTTTGTTTTACGTAAATTTAATATTTGGAAAAAATAATTATAATTTTTTTTTGCATTAATTTATACTTTTTATGTGACGCCCCCAAAATTAGGTATACATCACCCATCTTGAGTCGTCAGATACATAGTACAGAATTCAAATACAACTTACTAATACCACTGTTGTAAGACCCCAAATAATTAATAAATGAAATTTAATTTCCTTTAATTATTATTTTGAATAGTAAGGGTTGATTTGATTAATGTGAATAGTTATGGGTAAAATACGCAAATATTTCAAAATAAGCAAGTGGTTATAATATATTCATTGTTGTCGGGGAATATTCGTTTGGTCGTGGAATATTCGTATTGTCGGGAATCTCCGTACGACGGCGCAGTCATTTTTGGGCCCCATAACGAAAAACGGTTGGATGAAAGAAAACGACAAAGATTGAGTTTTATAAATAACGGCGTAAATTGTTACCGTTAACACTGTTGGGTTACCTGGTGGTTAAAATACAGTAATACGCGTTGTTGCACAGTAGCACACGGTATTGCACAGTATTTTGAATTATTGATCCTTACGTAAGAAGGCACTACTCAATAATTGCTACAGGAGTTTCTGTTCATTACTTTATTGATTCAATAATTGCTGCGTTGATATTTATATTATTATTGTTTCAATAATTGTCATTGCACAGTATTTTCCATTATCAGATCAATAATTCATATTATTTGAATAATATTATCAGATAACATTATTGGCAATGTCTAGAAAGTTCTGTCAAGGAGAGGTTTGGTCATCTAATTGCGCGCCAGTAAGGAGAAATCCTTATTGGAAAGCCCCCTCTATCCTGGGAACGGCCTGGTTGTCAGTACTGTGATTCTGTAATATTATTTTTAATAATTAATTATTGATTATTATGATAAAGAAAATATTTATTTTATGTGGATATAGATGGAGAAAATTTTTATTGTGACAATTGTTGAAAATTAATATTTTATCTTTTTCTGATAAAATAATTCATTTAAATATATTATTTTAATAATATATTAACGATGATATTTTTACAATGAATGTGGGATATATGAGTATATGAGAAGGTAGAGTATTTTTGTGGCATTAAATGTTTAACACATGTTTTGTGTGTCGGTGGACATAATTTTTGACCGAAAATTGATTATAGACTGTAAAATCGCTCGTTTGTGGATTTTGGATAATTTCTGTTTGGAATTTGGAAAAATTTTCTTCTGCAAAGTTGTAGAGAATGGAATTTCCCATGGAAAGTCGCGAGTTTCGAATTTTTCTGATAACCGAGCTATTTTCTATGAATTATTGAAGTTACGGAAAATAAAATGATTTTTTATTAATTATGGTGGGACCCACTTTTTGGTTGGTGAGTAATCCACATGGGCTGCTGAAATTTTTGGTTCAATTGTGGTGGCTGGTCATGGAAGGATGCGTAGGAGAAAAAGAAATAAGTAATAATAATATATTTTATTAATTTAGTCTCCTTTGGCGTTCTAGTATTTTCCGATAAATAGAGGGCTAAGTTAGAATTGAAAATCACACCAGAAACAAAGTTTTCTCTCTTTTTCTCTCTATATTATCGAGCGTATTCTTGTGAGTATACTTTGAGTGTTGCTATACGGTGCGAGTTTCTGTCATCACTATACCGAAATTCAGTCAGAAGTACGACTATTTTGAGGTAAGGGATGTTATTTTCTTCTTAAATGATATTATTTTCTTCAATATCATTATGCTGAAACATTGGTGAACGTTTTTATCAAATTTGGAACTTTTTGTGCCGGAGTTACTATTCACGTATACGGTACTATTCACGTATACGGCACTATTCACGTATACGGCACTATTCACAGAAAAATTATTTTTTTTCTTTTCGTCCAAAATATCTATTGTAGATACTAGCTTTGATTGTATCCATGTTTTGATCATTCTTGAATTTTACACCACTATGATTATTTTTGAGGTATTTGTGGACATGGACAAAACAAAGTACGAATCCTTAATCCTTAATCCTTGTCATTTTGTTTCACTGGATTCGCTTCTTTAAAAATATTTTTATCATCTTCAGTCTTAAAGCCTGTTATTATTGAATATCTTTGGCCTGTAGTGCAAAGATGAATGATTTCTGATGAATATCTTTGGCCCGTAGTGCAAAGATGAACAGGTGTTTAGATGAACATGACCAACAGATGAATATCCTTGGCCTGTAGTGCAAGGATGAATATATGATTCAAGATGTGTATTGATTGATGTTACAGGGATAAAAATACTGTTGATGGACTGTTAAATTCATAGACATTAGTAGATTTCATCCTCTACGTAACTCTTCTATGAATTAATATTTTCCGCTGCGAATATTGATTTAAAACTTGTTGTCTATTGTATTCTATTAGATTTTTCCCTGTTGAAGACTAACGATAATTTGTTGTATATTATCTTAGTCATAATATTCTTTACTGAGCTAGTTGAGCTCACCCTTTTCCTTTTTGTTCCATTTTTCTTCTCAGGAGACGAGAATATAGCGAGTACGAGTCGGGGTATGAATTGATGGTCCTTGAGAGAGTTGTTTAGTAGTCCTCACCATTTTTGTAAAATAATAAATCAATAATTGTATTGAGGACATAGTTGGGTATGACAATGTTTGTATTCAAACTCACAGTTTATGGGTTGTAAAAGTTGTGGTTGTTTCTGTACCATGTATTTGGCGACTCAAAATGGGTTGGATGGAATGGACCTATTTTGGGGGCGTCACAGTTGGTATCAGAGCTTAGGGATATGATCTCTGGCGGAGATCGGGGAATAGAACTAGGAGGGGAGAGACGAGTAAATCCTTCGCTAGTTTGTCCTACCTAAGCTTATTTCTTAGTTGGTCAGTATATAGGGATATTATGTGATATGTGATTTGCTTAATTAACCCTTGTTTTATGGCAGTATTTAAGAATGGCAACCGAGAATGTTAACAATGGAGTTAATGAGACCGTGGAGATGCCTGTACTTACCAACGAGGAGAACGTGCAACAGGCTGGTAATGTTCCTCCTGTGAACAACACCACTAATCAGACGATGAACGACGCAATGTTTAGAAGCTTTTTGCAGTTCATGCAAAATCAGACGAGGGAGACTCGTGTTCAAAATACAGGAGGAAATGATAACAATTCACGGGTTGTCACAGCCAAACAGTTCAAAGAGCTGGGACCACCAGAATTTAAGGGAAAGCCAGACCCGATCATGGCGGAGACATGGGTCAAACAAATTACAAAGATATTCGATGTCTTGGGATGCACGGAGGAACAGAAGGTTCCATTCGCCACCTTTATGTTCCGTGGCGAGGCAGACTACTAGTGGGAGTCTATGAAGCGTACCCATCCAGCCGCACTCAGCATGTCTTGGGAGACGTTTCAGAAACTATTTAATGACAAATACTTTCCTGAAAGTGTTCGTCATATGAAGGAAGTGGAGTTCATCAGATTAGAACAAAATAACATGACGGTGTCTCAGTACGAGGCAAAGTTTGCAGAGTTATCCAGGTTTGCACCTCATTTGGTGGAGAATGAGGAACGTATGACGCGGATGTTTCTGAGAGGTTTGAAACCCGGCATACGACAATATCTCATCTCTCATAAATTTTCTCTCTATTCAGATGTTGTTAACAGGGCTCAATTGTTGGAGCGAGACAACGAGTACGGTCAACCGAGGTACCACAATCAGGATCATACTGAAGATAGCAGTCAGCAAAACAACAATAATCAGTGGAGAAAGAAAAAGACGGACAAAAATGGTAACCACTCTGGTGGTAATCATAGCTATGAAAATAGAAGAAGCGAGTCAGGAGGAGATTTTAAAAAGAGGAGATTTAACAATGACCATGTGAAGACGACAGTGCCGGCAGCAACTGGTTCTAAAGGAGGAGAAAGACCACCGGTTATATGTTATAAGTGCGGGAAAGAGGGACATATCAGTCCAAACTGCCCACAACAGTTCAAGGTATGCTATAATTGTGGAAAGGAAGGACATATCGCTCGAGATTGTACGGTAGCGAAACCTAGTTCAGCGGGGACGGTGACTCAAAAGACTGTCCCAGAAAAGCCAAAGTCAATGGTTCCTGGAAGAGCGTTTGTTGTGACTGGTCAACATGCGAGGAACCCAAACGAGGTGATCACGGGTAAGCTATTTATAAATTCTTGCGAAGTTTATACCTTACTTGATACCGGTGCTACCCATTCATTTATCTCTCCTGCTTGCGCTCAACGTTTAAACTTGACTCCGGAGAAATTAGACTTTGACCTATCTGTGGAAACTCCGTTAGGAGAAACTATTATCACATCCACTGTTTATAAATCTTGTTTGATTCAAGTTGGCACCATCACCTTACCTGTTGACCTTATCTCTTTAAAGATACTTGCTTTTGATGTGATTTTAGGGATTGATTGGTTAACTACTCATCATGCCAAAATTGATTGTTTTCGTAAGGTTGTTAGTTTTCATATTCCTAATCAACCTGTTGTTCGAATTCAGGCAACTAAACCATTAAAATCAATCACTGTCATATCTAATCATAAAGCTATTCGTTTATTGAAAAACGGATGTCAAGCTTTCTTAGCCCATGTTATGGATTTGAATAAAGACACGTCAAAATTGAATAATATTCCTGTTGTTATTGACTTTCCTGACGTATTTCCTGAAGAACTTCCCGGTCTACCCCCAGAACGTGAAGTTGAATTCTTTATTGATCTTGAACCTGGTACAAAGCCCATTTCTAAAACCCCATATCGAATGGCTCCTATTGAACTTCAGGAGTTAAAAGTCCAACTACAGGAGTTATTGGACATCGGTTTCATTCGTCCAAGTACATCTCCCTGGGGTGCTCCTGTTTTATTCGTAAAGAAGAAAGACGGGAGTATGCGACTTTGTATTGACTATCGGGAATTGAACCATGTCACCATTAAGAATAGGTATCCTCTACCTCGTATTGATGACTTGTTTGACCAGTTGCAAGGAGCACAATTCTTTTCAAAAATCGATCTTCGTTCTGGATATCATCAGCTGAAAATTCGAACTGAGGATATTCCAAAGACTGCCTTCAGGACTCGGTATGGGCATTATGAATTCTTAGTCATGTCTTTTGGATTGACTAATGCTCCTGCTGCTTTCATGGATATGATGAACCGAGTATTCAAGGATTATTTGGATCAATTCGTTGTTGTCTTTATTGATGACATCCTCATATATTCCAAAAGCCGTGAAGATCATGAGCACCATTTGAAGCTGGTACTCCAAAGGCTTCGTGAAAACAAGTTATATGCTAAGTTGAAGAAATGCGAGTTCTGGCTTAAGGAAGTAACATTCCTTGGGCACGTGGTGTCAAAAAATGGAGTATCTGTTGACCCGACGAAGATTGAAGCAATACAAAGTTGGGAGCAACCGAAGTCGGTTACTGAAGTACGTAGCTTTTTGGGCTTAGCTGGTTATTATCGGAGATTCGTGGAAGGGTTTTCTCGAATTGCTACTCCATTAACTCAGCTAACTCGGAAGGATACAAAATTCATATGGAGCGAGGAATGCGAGAAGGGTTTTCAAGAGCTTAAGAGGAGACTTATTTCGGCACCTGTTCTAACAATACCATCTGGTTCGGATGGATTTGTTATCTACAGCGATGCTTCGGGCAAAGGGTTAGGATGTGTTCTCATGCAACGTGGGAAAGTCATAGCCTATGCCTCGCGACAACTTAAAGAGTATGAGAGGAATTATCCTACTCATGATCTAGAGTTGGCAGCAGTCGTTTTCGCGCTAAAGATCTGGAGGCACTATCTATACGGGGAGAAAGTGGAGATATATTCAGATCATAAAAGCCTCAAATATTTCTTCACGCAGAAAGAACTCAACATGCGGCAACGACGTTGGCTCGAGTTGTTGAAAGATTACGACCACACTATTCAATACCATCCTGGAAAAGCGAACGTGGTAGCTGACGCATTGAGTAGAAGATCATATGCAGGAATGAGTGCAATGATGTCAAGTATACGCATAGAGCCAACTTTAATAGAAAAAGTTAAGGTTGCTCAAGCCACCGATCCGGAGCTGATGCATATGAAGACGAAAGTACAAGAAGGTGCCATTCCAGAAGCGAGAATTGATGAAGAAGGAATACTTCGAGTCCACTCCAGACTTTGTGTTCCTAACGATCCTGATTTGAAGTACAAGATCATGATGGAGGCACACAATACACCGTTTGCAATTCATCCTGGAAGTACCAAAATGTATCGTGACCTTCGACATACATTTTGGTGGAACAATATGAAGAGAGAGATTGCAAAGTTTATTTCAACATGTTTAACTTGTCAACGTGTAAAGGCGGAGCATCAAGTGCCAAAGGGTCCATTGCAACCACTTGAGATTCCGAAATGGAAGTGGGAACACATTACTATGGATTTCGTTACGGGTCTTCCTACGGTTTCTCAAGGCATCAATGCTATTTGGGTTATTGTTGATAGATTAACCAAGTCTGCTCATTTCTTGCCGATACGGGAGACTTATTCCCTTGAACGTCTTGCTCAAATGTACGTAAATGAGATTGTAAGATTGCATGGCATGCCAGTATCCAAAGTTTCGGATCGTGACCCAAGATTTACTTCAAGATTTTGGGTTAGCTTGCAAAAAGCTATGGGTACGGAGTTACGATTCAGTTCGGCATACCATCCTCAAACGGACGGACAATCAGAGAGGACTATTCAAACTCTTGAAGATTTATTAAGACTCTGTGTCCTAGACTTCAAGGGCAGTTGGGATAAATATTTACCATTGGTGGAATTCTCCTACAACAACAGTTATCAGGCAAGCATAGGTGTAGCCCCATTTGAAGCATTGTATGGACGAAAGTGTCGCTCTCCAGTATGTTGGGACGAGGTGGGTGAAGCAACATTGTTGGGACCTGAGTTAGTACGTATGACTACGGAGAAGATCCAAACGATTCGACAACGTATACAAACGGCACAAGATCGACAAAAGAGTTATGCGGATCTTCATCGAAAGGACGTAGAATTTAGTGTTGGGGATCATGTATTGTTGCGTGTTGCCCCATGGAAGGGAGTTACAAGATTCGGGAAGAGAGGAAAGCTTAATCCACGATTTATTGGTCCATTTCAAATTCTTGATCGAGTAGGTAATGTAGCCTATAGACTCGCGTTACCTCCAAGTATGTCTCGTGTTCATAATATTTTTCATATATCTGTGCTTCGTAAATATGTGAAAGACCCGAACCACGTCATTGAGTTAGAACCGGACGAGATAGCCGAAGATTTAACGTATGAGGAGGTACCTGTCAAGATCTTGGATAGGAAGGAGCATGTCCTACGCACGAAGGTAATACCACAAGTTAAAGTTTTGTGGAGGAATCATGCTATAGAGGAAATGACCTGGGAGTTGGAAACAGAAATGAAAGCGAGGTATCCTCACCTTTTCAAAACACCAGGTACGTATGTCAATTTCGAGGATGAAATTTCATAAGGAGGGGAGGTTGTAAGACCCCAAATAATTAATAAATGAAATTTAATTTCCTTTAATTATTATTTTGAATAGTAAGGGTTGATTTGATTAATGTGAATAGTTATGGGTAAAATACGCAAATATTTCAAAATAAGCAAGTGGTTATAATATATTCATTGTTGTCAGGGAATATTCGTTTGGTCGTGGAATATTCGTATTGTCGGGAATCTCCGTACGACGGCGCAGTCATTTTTGGGCCCCATAACGAAAAACGGTTGGATGAAAGAAAACGACAAAGATTGAGTTTTATAAATAACGGCGTAAATTGTTACCGTTAACACTGTTGGGTTACCTGGTGGTTAAAATACAGTAATACGCGTTGTTGCACAGTAGCACACGGTATTGCACAGTATTTTGAATTATTGATCCTTACGTAAGAAGGCACTACTCAATAATTGCTACAGGAGTTTCTGTTCATTACTTTATTGATTCAATAATTGCTGCGTTGATATTTATATTATTATTGTTTCAATAATTGTCATTGCACAGTATTTTCCATTATCAGATCAATAATTCATATTATTTGAATAATATTATCAGATAACATTATTGGCAATGTCTAGAAAGTTCTGTCAAGGAGAGGTTTGGTCATCTAATTGCGCGCCAGTAAGGAGAAATCCTTATTGGAAAGCCCCCTCTATCCTGGGAACGGCCTGGTTGTCAGTACTGTGATTCTGTAATATTATTTTTAATAATTAATTATTGATTATTATGATAAAGAAAATATTTATTTTATGTGGATATAGATGGAGAAAATTTTTATTGTGACAATTGTTGAAAATTAATATTTTATCCTTTTCTGATAAAATAATTCATTTAAATATATTATTTTAATAATATATTAACGATGATATTTTTACAATGAATGTGGGATATATGAGTATATGAGAAGGTAGAGTATTTTTGTGGCATTAAATGTTTAACACATGTTTTGTGTGTCGGTGGACATAATTTTTGACCGAAAATTGATTATAGACTGTAAAATCGCTCGTTTGTGGATTTTGGATAATTTCTGTTTGGAATTTGGAAAAATTTTCTTCTGCAAAGTTGTAGAGAATGGAATTTCCCATGGAAAGTCGCGAGTTTCGAATTTTTTTGATAACCGAGCTATTTTCTATGAATTATTGAAGTTACGGAAAATAAAATGATTTTTTATTAATTATGGTGGGACCCACTTTTTGGTTGGTGAGTAATCCACATGGGCTGCTGAAATTTTTGGTTCAATTGTGGTGGCTGGTCATGGAAGGATGCGTAGGAGAAAAAGAAATAAGTAATAATAATATATTTTATTAATTTAGTCTCCTTTGGCGTTCTAGTATTTTCCTATAAATAGAGGGCTAAGTTAGAATTGAAAATCACACCAGAAACAAAGTTTTCTCTCTTTTTCTCTCTATATTATCGAGCGTATTCTTGTGAGTATACTTTGAGTGTTGCTATACGGTGCGAGTTTCTGTCATCACTATACCGAAATTCAGTCAGAAGTACGACTATTTTGAGGTAAGGGATGTTATTTTCTTCTTAAATGATATTATTTTCTTCAATATCATTATGCTGAAACATTGGTGAACGTTTTTATCAAATTTGGAACTTTTTGTGCCGGAGTTACTATTCACGTATACGGTACTATTCACGTATACGGCACTATTCACGTATACGGCACTATTCACAGAAAAATTATTTTTTTTCTTTTCGTCCAAAATATCTATTGTAGATACTAGCTTTGATTGTATCCATGTTTTGATCATTCTTGAATTTTACACCACTATGATTATTTTTGAGGTATTTGTGGACATGGACAAAACAAAGTACGAATCCTTAATCCTTAATCCTTGTCATTTTGTTTCACTGGATTCGCTTCTTTAAAAATATTTTTATCATCTTCAGTCTTAAAGCCTGTTATTATTGAATATCTTTGGCCTGTAGTGCAAAGATGAATGATTTCTGATGAATATCTTTGGCCCGTAGTGCAAAGATGAACAGGTGTTTAGATGAACATGACCAACAGATGAATATCCTTGGCCTGTAGTGCAAGGATGAATATATGATTCAAGATGTGTATTGATTGATGTTACAGGGATAAAAATACTGTTGATGGACTGTTAAATTCATAGACATTAGTAGATTTCATCCTCTACGTAACTCTTCTATGAATTAATATTTTCCGCTGCGAATATTGATTTAAAACTTGTTGTCTATTGTATTCTATTAGATTTTTCCCTGTTGAAAACTAACGATAATTTGTTGTATATTATCTTAGTCATAATATTCTTTACTGAGCTAGTTGAGCTCACCCTTTTCCTTTTTGTTTCATTTTTCTTCTCAGGAGACGAGAATATAGCGAGTACGAGTCGGGGTATGAATTGATGGTCCTTGAGAGAGTTGTTTAGTAGTCCTCACCATTTTTGTAAAATAATAAATCAATAATTGTATTGAGGACATAGTTGGGTATGACAATGTTTGTATTCAAACTCACAGTTTATGGGTTGTAAAAGTTGTGGTTGTTTCTGTACCATGTATTTGGCGACTCAAAATGGGTTGGATGGAATGGACCTATTTTGGGGGCGTCACAACTGTCGTGTATAATACGACAAAATACAACTGTGAGTTTGAATACAATAATTGTCTACTAGAGATCATACAAACTCAAAAGGAGTCCTCAATACAATTATTGTCACACTATTTCACAGAATAGTGAGGACTACTAATGCTATCCTCTGGACCATTACTCCGTTTCCCGACTCGTCCCTGCTATGTTCTCATTTCCTGAAGAGAACAGTGAAAGAAAGGGTGAGCTCAACTAGCCCAGTAAGAAATATTATGACTAAGATAATGCAGAATAAATTATCGTTAGCCTTCAACAGTATTAAACTGATCAAATATAACAACATCAAGTTTAACAGCAGCGGATCAAGCAATCCATTAAAAGAGTCAAGTAGAGAATAGAATCTACTATCTTTTATGATTTAAAAAGTTTTTAATCAATTTTATCGCTGAGACTCAGCTTAATAAATAATCCACATCATCCCTGCACTACGGCCAAGGATACTCATTAGGGTTACGACCACAAATTCCATGCACTACGGGCCAAGGATATTTGTGTATTCATCAATGGTCATGATCATGCCAACAACTGTCCATCAATGCACTACGGCAAATGAGACTTTTACCACATCATTTGTAACATTACGGTCATGATTACACCGAATAATCCCTGGTCATAATCATACCAAGTCCATCCATGCTCTACAGGCCACAGATGACTTTCAAAAATATAAATAAGAGGATGATGACAATGATATAAGAATTCAATAAAACAAGTTCAAGAATTATTTTATCCAGGAATTATTAACGTCCAAATTGTCAACACGATACTATTTTGTGGTGTAAAATTCAAGAATGATCAGAAGAATATTTCCATGAAAGGATACTGGATGAAGCGCAAATGTCAAGGATATTCCACTAATTTCATGGAGTATAGAAATCAAAGTTTTATCCAACTGAGTATAATAAAGAATGGAATAACAAAAGAAATCACCATGCATGCGATAGACCGCATAGACATGTTATTCCAACAGAATAATAATAATGGAACCAGGTCAGGTGAAATTCACACCGACAGGATGTTCCAACAGAATAATAAAGACGGAACCAGGTCCGGTGTAAAACACACAGACAGGATGTTCCAACGGAATAATAATAAAGACGGAACCAGGTCCGGTGTAAAACACACAGACAGGATGTTCCAACGGAATAATAATAAAGACGGAACCAGGTCCGGTGTAAAACACACAGACAGGATGTTCCAACAGAATGATAGAAGAATGTCACCAAGTATAGGATAGACCGCGTATACAGGTTATTCCAACAGAATAATAAGAAATAGAATAACAACAGTTCTCTTCATGAATAAGAAAGAATAACACCCCTTACCGTAACAGAAACTGGATATGGGAAAAGAAAAGTTAAGTAGCAGAAAGCTTTTCTTCTATCTCTCTATAGTTTCTCTCTCTAGAGTTCAGTGAATTCGTAAGAAAATAATGAAGGAATGAGCTTCTATTTATAGAAAAATGGAATGCATAGTAACTAATCCATAAACGATCCAGATTAATTTACTTTAATCTGACGGTCCACACTTAAAGAAAAATCTTTTAAATAAAATATAATATATTCTATTTATATAAAAAGATTTTTACTATACAAATACTATGCAAAACACTATGCAACACTATGCATAATAAAATATAATATATTCTATTTATAAAATAACTTTAATAAAGTATTCTGTTTTATATAAAAAGTTGTTTCCGTTTTATTACGTTAATAATACGAATAAAACAAAACGTCATTATCGCTATAATAATTCATATTATTAATCGACAATAATTGAATCAAACTGAGCGACTTCTCACATAAATATCAATAATCAATACCGTGTGCTACTATGCAACAACGCGTATTACTGTACTTTTACTACCCAGTAGTTCAACAGTATCAACGGTAAAACTTCCGCCGTTATTTTTAATAAAATATTTTTTTGTCGTTTTCTCAATCCGACAATAATTCTGTTGTGGGGTCCACCAATAATTTTACCGTCGTACGAATATTTCCCGACAAAAAGAATATTCCCCGACCAAACGAATATTTTATAACAACTTGCGTACTTTGCAAAATTTATAAATATTACCCACAACTATAACATTATATCAAATTTCTTCCATAATATTCAAAAATAATAATTATAAAAATTCATCTTTATTTATAAAAACTGGGGTCTTACAACCTCCCCTTCTTATGAAATTTCGCCCTCGAAATTAGGGTACGTACCTGGTATGTCGAAGAGGTAAGGATACCTTGATTTCATTTCAGATTCTAACTCCCAAGTCATTTCCTCAACATCGTGGTTTCTCCACAAAACTTTAACTTAACCTTGGTGAGTAAAATATGTTCCTTCTTATCCAAGATTTGAACAGGAACATCTTCATACGTTAAATCTTCCGCTATTTCGTCCGGTTCTAACTCAATAATGTGGTTCGGGTCTTTCACATATTTACGTAGCATGGATATGTGAAAAACGTTATGAACATGAGACATACTTGGCGGTAAAGCGAGTCTATAGGCCACAGTTCCTACTCGATCGAGGATTAAAAATGGGCCGATGAATCGAGGATTGAGCTTTCCTCTCTTTCCAAATCTCGTAACTCCTTTCCATGGAGCAACACGTAACAACACATGATCTCCTATATCGAATTCCACGTCCTTTCGATGAAGATCAGCATAACTCTTTTGTCGATCTTGTGAGGTTTTTATACGTTTCCGGATCGTTTGAATCTTTTCCGTAGTCATACGTACCAAATCCGGTCCCAACAACGTTGCTTCACCCACCTCATCCCAACATACTGGAGAACGACACTTTCTTCCATACAACGCCTCGAACGGAGTCATGCCAATACTTGTTTGATAACTGTTGTTGTAGAAAAACTCCACCAATGGTAAGAACTTGTCCCAACTTCCCTTGAAATCAAGGACACAGAGTCTTAATAGATCTTCAAGAGTTTGAATAGTCCTTTCTGACTGTCCGTCCGTTTGAGGATGATATGCCGAGCTAAATCATAAATCTGTGCCCATAGCTTTTTGCAAACTAACCCAAAATCGCGAAGTGAATCTTGGGTCTCGATCAGAAACTATGGATACTGGCATATCATGCAATCTTACAACCTCGTTTATGTACATACGAGCAAGACGTTCAAGTGTATAAGTTTCTCGTATCGGTAAGAAATGAGCAGACTTGGTCAATCTATCAACAATGACCCAAATCGCATCTATGCCTTGAGAAACTTTGGGAAGACCAGTAACAAAATCCATGGTAATGTGCTCCCACTTCCATTCTGGAATTTCAAGTGGTTGCAATGGTCCTTTTGGTATTTGATGCTCCGCCTTGACTCGTTGACACGTTAGACACCTTGAGATAAAAAGCGTTATCTCTCTCTTCATATTGTACCACCAAAATGTATGTCGAAGATCATGATACATTTTGGTACTCCCAGGATGGATTGCAAACGGTGTGTTGTGCGCCTCCATCATGATTTTATACTTTAAATCATGGTCGTTAGGAACACAAAGTCTGGAGTTGACTCGAAGTATTCCTTCTTCATCGATTCTTGCTTCCGATATCGCACCTTCTTGTACTTTCTTCCTCATACGCATCAGCTCCGGATCTGTAACTTGAGCAGCTTTAATTTTATCAATTAAAGTCGGTTCTACTCGTATATTCGCCATCATAATGTGGGTCCTTGGAGTCTTTATCTCTATCTCCATCCTTTGCAAGTCATCCAAAATGGGCCTTTGCGTTGACAATATTGCACTCGCACCCGCATATGACCTTCTACTCAATGCGTCAGCTACTACGTTCGCTTTTCCAGGATGGTATTGGATGGTATGATCATAATCTTTCAACAGTTCAAGCCAACGTCGTTGTCGCATGTTGAGTTCCTTTTGAGTGAAGAAATATTTGAGGCTTTTATGATCCGTAAAGATCTCCACTTTCTCCCCATACAAGTAATGCCTCCAAATTTTAAGTGCGAAGACAACAGCTGCTAACTCTAGGTCATGAGTAGGATAATTTCTCTCATATTCTTTGAGTTGTCGTGAGGCATAGGCTATGACTTTCCCATGTTGCATGAGAACACATCCTAACCCTTTGCCCGAAGCATCACTGTAGATGACATATCCCTCCGAACCAGATGGTATTGTCAGAACAGGTGCTGAAATGAGTCTCCTCTTGAGTTCTTGAAAACTCTTCTCACATTCTTCGCTCCAACCGAACTTTGTATCTTTCCGAGTCAGCTGAGTTAGTGGAGTAGCGATTCGAGAAAACCCTTCTACGAATCTCTGATAATAACCAGCTAAGCCGAGAAAGCTACGTACTTCGGTCACTGATTTAGGTTGCTCCCAACTTTGAATAGCTTCAATCTTTGCTGGGTCAACAAATATTCCATGATTTGATACCACGTGCCCAAGGAATGCTACTTCCTCAAGCCAGAACTCGCATTTCTTCAACTTGGCATAAAGCTTGTATTCACGAAGCTTTTGGAGTATTAGCCTCAAGTGTTCCTCATGATCTTCACGGCTTTTGGAATAAATAAGGATGTCATCAATAAAGACGACCACAAAGTGATCCAAATATTCCTTGAATACTCGGTTCATCATATCCATGAAGGCAGCAGGAGCATTAGTCAATCCAAAGGACATGACTAGGAATTCATAATGCCCGTACCGAGTTCTGAAAGCCGTCTTTGGAATGTCATCGGTTCTAATCTTCAATTGGTGATATCCGGAACGAAGATCAATCTTTGAAAAGAATTTGGCTCCTTGCAACTGGTCAAACAGGTCATCAATACGTGGCAATGGATACCTATTTTTGATGGTGACATGATTTAACTCCCGATAATCAATACAAAGTCGCATACTCCCATCTTTCTTCTTCACGAATAGAACAGGAGCACCCCAAGGAGAAGTACTAGGACGAATAAAGCCAATGTCTAACAATTCCTGCAGTTGAGTCTTTAATTCCTGAAGTTCAATAGGAGCCATTCGATATGGGGCTTTGGAAATGGGTTTTGTACCGGGTTCAAGGTCGATACAAAATTCAATTTCACACTCTGGGGGTAGGCCAGAAAGTTCTTCAGGGAATACGTCAGGGAATTCATTAACAATAGAAATATTATTCAGAACTGACGTATTTTTGTTTAGATCTGTGACATGAGCTAAGAAATCTTGACATCCGTTTTTCAATAAACGAATAGCTTTATGGCTTGAGATGACAGTGATTGATTTTAATGGTTTGGTTGCTTGAATTCGCATAATAGGTCGATTGGGAATATGAAAGCTAACAACCTTACGGAAACAATCAATTTTTGCATGATGAGTAGTTAACCAATCAATCCCTAGAATTACATCAAATGCAAGTATTTTTAATGCAATAAGATCGACAGGTAATGCGTGGGTACCAACTTGAACCAAACAAGACTTATAAACCATGGATGTAATGAAGTTTTCTCCCAACGGAGTTTCCACAGATAAGTCAAAGTCTAATTTCTCCGGAGTCAAATTTAATCGTTGAGCGCAAGTAGGAGAAATAAAAGAATGGGTAGAACCGGTATCAAATAAAGTGTAGACTTCGCTAGAGTTTATGATAAGCTTACCCGTGATGACCTCATGCGGGTTCCTTGCTTTCTGGGAGGTCACAACAAACGCTCTCCCTTGCACTACCGGCTTTGACTTTTCTGGGACAGCCTTTGGTGCCTCCATCCTAGTTGAATTTGTCTTCGGTGAATGACAAAATCGGGCTAAGTGGCCTTCTCTTCCACAATTATAACATGCTTTGGACGGCATCGCGCAATTTGGACTGATGTGTCCCTCCCCTCCGCATTTGAAGCATATGATAGGTTGTCTTTCTCCTTCCTTAACAACGGTTGCTGATGCTGACGTCTTTCCATCATTGTTGAATCTCCTCTTCTTGAAATGTCCATTCTTATTGTTTTGGCCCTGATTACCACCGAAGTGGTTACCATTTCTGGCCTGATGATTTCCTCCACGCTTGTTGTCACCGCTTCGATGACTGCTCTCACTGTATTATCATTTTGCCGGCTGCTCTCTTTTGATTGCGTTGACTCGTTATCGCGCTCTACCAACTGAGCCCTATTTACAACATCAGAATACAAACACAGTTTATGAGAAATAAGATGTTGACGTATCTCCGGCTTCAAACCTCTTAAAAATAATCGTGACATTCTCTCTTCATTATCCACCAAATGGGACGCAAACCGGGATAACTCCGCAAATTTTGCCTCGTATTGCGACACGGTCATATTATTTTGCTCCAATTTGATAAACTCCACCTCCTTCATGTGACGGATACTTTCAGGAAAGTATTTGTCATTGAACAGCTCTTGGAACTTCTCCCAAGACATCTTCAGTACGGCAGGTTGAGTACGTTTTACCGATTCCCACCAGTAATCTGCCTCTCCGCGCAACATAAAGGCGGCAAAGGGAACCTTTTGCTCCTCGGAGCATCCCAAGACATCAAATATTTTGGTGATCTGCTTTATCCATGCTTCCGCAATAAGTGGTTTTGGCTCTCCCTTAAACTCCGGTGGTCCCAGCTCCTTGAACTATTTAGCGGTGACCGCCCGAGAATTTCCAGTGTTTCCACCTACATTTTGAACAGGAGCCGCTCTCGCTTGCTGTTGCATGAATTGCATAAAGCCTCTGAACAATCCATCATTCATCATTTGGTCATGAGGATTGTCGCCTTCCTGATGCACATTCTCCTGATTATTGATATGTGAAGACTCAACGGTCTTTGTGCTCCATTGTTATTCTCAACATTTTCGGAAGTCATTTTCAAATACTGCCACAAAACAAAGATTAATTGACATGTAACATAATATCTCTAAACTTTGACCAACTAATTTAAATACAAAATAAATTTAAGTAGATCATACTAGCGAAGGAATTCCCCGTCTCTCCCCTCCTAGTTCTAGTCTCACATCTTAGCCAGAGATCATATCCCTAAGCTTTGATACCAACTGTGACGCCCCCAAAATTAGGTATACATCACCCATCTTGAGTCGTCAGATACATAGTACAGAATTCAAATACAACTTACTAATACCACTGTCGTGTATAATACGACAAAATACAACTGTGAGTTTGAATACAATAATTGTCTACTAGAGATCATACAAACTCAAAAGGAGTCCTCAATACAATTATTGTCACACTATTTCACAGAATAGTGAGGACTACTAATGCTATCCTCTGGACCATTACTCCGTTCCCCGACTCGTCCCTGCTATGTTCTCATTTCCTGAAGAGAACAGTGAAAGAAAGGGTGAGCTCAACTAGCCCAGTAAGAAATATTATGACTAAGATAATGCAGAATAAATTATCGTTAGCCTTCAACAGTATTAAACTGATCAAATATAACAACATCAAGTTTAACAGCAGCGGATCAAGCAATCCATTAAAAGAGTCAAGTAGAGAATAGAATCTACTATCTTTTATGATTTAAAAAGTTTTTAATCAATTTTATCGCTGAGACTCAGCTTAATAAATAATCCACATCATCCCTGCACTACGGCCAAGGATACTCATTAGGGTCACGACCACAAATTCCATGCACTACGGGCCAAGGATATTTGTGTATTCATCAATGGTCATGATCATGCCAACAACTGTCCATCAATGCACTACGGCAAATGAGACTTTTACCACATCATTTGTAACATTACGGTCATGATTACACCGAATAATCCCTGGTCATAATCATACCAAGTCCATCCATGCTCTACAGGCCACAGATGACTTTCAAAAATATAAATAAGAGGATGATGACAATGATATAAGAATTCAATAAAACAAGTTCAAGAATTATTTTATCCAGGAATTATTAACGTCCAAATTGTCAACACGATACTATTTTGTGGTGTAAAATTCAAGAATGATCAGAAGAATATTTCCATGAAAGGATACTGGATGAAGCGCAAATGTCAAGGATATTCCACTAATTTCATGGAGTATAGAAATCAAAGTTTTATCCAACTGAGTATAATAAAGAATGGAATAACAAAAGAAATCACCATGCATGCGATAGACCGCATAGACATGTTATTCCAACAGAATAATAATAATGGAACCAGGTCAGGTGAAATTCACACCGACAGGATGTTCCAACAGAATAATAAAGACGGAACCAGGTCCGGTGTAAAACACACAGACAGGATGTTCCAACGGAATAATAATAAAGACGGAACCAGGTCCGGTGTAAAACACACAGACAGGATGTTCCAACGGAATAATAATAAAGACGGAACCAGGTCCGGTGTAAAACACACAGACAGGATGTTCCAACGGAATAATAATAAAGACGGAACCAGGTCCGGTGTAAAACACACAGACAGGATGTTCCAACAGAATGATAGAAGAATGTCACCAAGTATAGGATAGACCGCGTATACAGGTTATTCCAACAGAATAATAAGAAATAGAATAACAACAGTTCTCTTCATGAATAAGAAAGAATAACACCCCTTACCGTAACAGAAACTGGATATGGGAAAAGAAAAGTTAAGTAGCAGAAAGCTTTTCTTCTATCTCTCTATAGTTTCTCTCTCTAGAGTTCAGTGAATTCGTAAGAAAATAATGAAGGAATGAGCTTCTATTTATAGAAAAATGGAATGCATAGTAACTAATCCATAAACGGTCCAGATTAATTTACTTTAATCTGACGGTCCATACTTAAAGAAAAATATTTTAAATAAAATATAATATATTCTATTTATATAAAAAGATTTTAACTATGCAAACACTATGCAACACTATGCAAAACACTATGCAACACTATGCATAATAAAATATAATATATTCTATTTATAAAATAACTTTAATAAAGTATTCTGTTTTATATAAAAAGATGTTTCCGTTTTATTACGTTAATAATACGAATAAAACAAAACGTCATTATCGCTATAATAATTCATATTATTAATCGACAATAATTGAATCAAACTGAGCGACTTCTCACATAAATATCAATAATCAATACCGTGTGCTACTATGCAACAACGCGTATTACTGTACTTTTACTACCCAGTAGTTCAACAGTATCAACGGTAAAATTTCCGCCGTTATTTTTAATAAAATATTTTTTTGTCGTTTTCTCAATCCGACAATAATTCTGTTATGGGGTCCACCAATAATTTTGCCGTCGTACGATTATTCCCCGACAAAAAGAATATTCCCTGACCAAACGAATATTTTATAACAACTTGCGTACTTTGCAAAATTTATAAATATTACCCACAACTATAACATTATATCAAATTTCTTCCATAATATTCAAAAATAATAATTATAAAAATTCATCTTTATTTATAAAAACTGGGGTCTTACATTTTATGGGTATTAAATTTTACCTTTAAATTACAAAAAAATTATATTTAAATGTATATTGCGTAAATTTTAATCTTTGAGAAATCTAATTAGCAAAAAGTGAGTGACTTTATTTTTCTGATAAAATGAATATTTATTATTTTTGACATTTATGTTATTTATTGCACAAATTCATAATTTAATTAATTAGATCAAGTAAAAATTATAATATACAAAGTGGATATATTAAACATTATAACTTGAAGGGTATATTAGATATTATATTAAAAATAATTTTAAATATTAGTCGGTCAAATATTACATATTGCATACTAGAAAGATATTGATTATATTAGTCGGTGTTTATTCTTTGTTTTTCCAAGGGTTCTTGTTAAAGAATTGTTTGAGGAAATGAAAATCCCATCTCCTCCTCAGCGCTCTCAATGGTGTAGTTGTTTTACCATAAAATATTTTTTAAAAATAAAAAATAAAAACAGGATTTAATCCACAAAAATGGTATAACACACTCCAATTTCAAAAAAAAGTTAATTTTAAACCTAAAAATGAATAAATAAATAATATACCTTGATATGCTTTAAAAGAAGTGAACAAAGAAGATGAAGAAAAGCAACAATACTCAATTAAATTATATACATTAATAAAGTTGATCTTGAAAGGAAAAAAAAAATATATCCAAATTGAATCAAATATTCTACAATTTGTAAAGGCCAAATATATTATTAAAAAAAAAAATTATTCCTCCATGCCTTGTGCATATATGCATCTTCATATGTACATCGTCAATCAACAGCATCTGGGCTATAATTGAAACTTCCTGCATGGCTATCTGTATGACGCAGCTTCCGTCTGTGTATGGAGTTCAACCTACTGTTTGGTACAAGAAAAAGGCTTTAATTAAAAGTAATTGCTTTTCTGCCCAGAAGATTGTTGATATGGATCAACAAAACATTTGTCCTCCTTAACTGCACTATCCCATCTTTTCCTGAATGTCTTCATTTCTCTGTAGGATTGACTTCTCACCTGATAATTGGAATAAATAAAAATTACCATGATAATGCATTACGTAGAACGCGGGTTTAGTTAAGAGTATAGAGGGGAGGGGAGGGGAGGGGAGGGGAGGGGTGGGTTTCATAGTTCCCAGTATGAGGAACTATTAGTCGTGAGAACTAATAATTCCTCAAACAAACGTGCCTTAAGTTACGAAGAAGTAGCTTTATACAGAATAAAGACATCAGTGCAAGTATTCTATAGGGACGGACTTACTTCCGGTCTATTTTTAGGCTTGTACACAGTGGAACTCACCTGCAATTATAAAAAGATTTACTCGGTTTATTTAAACAGGAAATGTAATACGAGGCAGTTTAGGTTAGATTAGATATCATATTCATACCAATGGTTCTGAATCCGACAAGTGTTTTGTTAGCGAATTATCAGGTGTTCCAGTATCATTCAACTACATAAAAGGAAGCCAGATAGTATAAGTGGAATATACTATGATAATTCTGATGCATTAAGGTGAGTTTGACCAAGTGTTAACATTTCAATCAACGCAAGTTTGTTGTGCAAACTCACTCGTACCACATTGGGTGCTTCTTAATAGAACAAAACAGATCAGATCAGATCATATTTACATGTATTATAGCAACTATATAATACACATTTATATATAGAATGCATAAGCTTTTCCTCTTAATGATTTGGGGCATGTATTTTATGCATAAGTTTAAGCATTTATGTTTAGTTAGGTAAAGTATAGGAAGTACTTGCCTTGGTTCTTTCTAAAGCACCAAGTGTAGGAAGACCCATATGAACTATATACTCGGAGTCAACCACACCAACATTCATTGCTCGATCACCCTGCAAAAAAAATGGGTCAAGAATTACTAACATTACCAGAAGAAAACCAAGCAAATGAAGTTGAAGAATTGTTATAGAAGTTCACCTGCGCACAATAACCAAGCTTCATATCCAGGCCCCACGCATGAATCAAGTCATTCTGTGTGTAAAGAGATATAATTAAAAAACAACCACCTTAGACCTTAGTGTTGCTGTAATAGCCATTAAAATAATAATTAAATATTTAAGTAAGCTTTAAAATATTTAATTGAACTTTTCTTATATTTGGGTCAAATTGTAGTTAATTTATTTGGATCATAATAAGTAAATATTACATTAATTTGGGTCATTAAAACTAATTGGGTCTAAATTATATTTGTGTAATTTTAAACCCTAATAAAACTAAAAGAATTAATAAAACATGTTAATTAATAATTAAATAACTAAAACCTAGTTACATTTCTTTACGCCTGATGAGTTGTGGAAATAGAACGAAAACAAAAGAAAGAGGCGGAAGTTGACACAAGGGCATGACACCTTTCGTGGCGGTGTGATCAGTCCACGGCGTATCCTTTTGTATGCTCTGGGTATGAGCTTTGGCCATTTGATATATTTGTTCAGGATACGTATGAGTCGACCCGTATTTGATTTGATTCGATTTGTTTGGCGGATTAGTGACGTATGTGTCGTGCGTACTATCCGATTTGATTTGTATACATCATGGTACCGATGTATTTTGTTAGCCTTTGGCTATTTGTATTTGAGCTCAGTATGAAATTGTTACCTTATAACCATTTGGTACAGCCTTATTTTGTTGGAATTTTTTTTACTATAATTGTCGGTTCGACAATGTTAATCATTTGTACCTTGTCTCACTAAATTCGATATATTCATATTTGGTTAGTAGTTGTAATTGTTCGTTCTTTCAGTTCTTTTGGTACATATATATTGTTTTATATATGTGCATTTTTATGTGATCTTTTTACGGCAAGTAATCAGGGGTGATCAGGATTTGTGAGATGAGAGCTATCTTTGATCCAAATTAGTAAATTAGTTTTGAGACTATTATCGAACTTTTGGTTTTCTAATATTTTGTAGATGGATGTTTTGTGCCTATTTTGGCATTTATTTTTAATAGTAGAGACTATGTAAATGTGGAGTTCCTTCTAGTAAAATTGGAGTATGTGACAATTGGTGTTCAATTTCATTGGAGATATTTTGAGATTTATTTGAGGTTTGTATTTATTATGCTTGTGCGTGACCTTCCTTTTCCTTTTTGGGAAGGGGGTGTTACAGTTGCCATCTTTCATTTGAATGTGTATGGTTGTTCCTTAATCTATTCTATGATTGAAACTACTTGTTATCATATGGCATATATATGTTCAATGTTCACGCGATCATACAGATAATAAGGTTATGGACCCATATAATCTTTTTGGTCCACCGACTCATGTCCAAAGCCAACAAGGGAACACGCCACGTTTATTTCATCTTATACGGTGGATTTTCACACATTCACACTTATTCTCATAGTCTTGACAAGATAACCATACTCGATGTTGAATACTTAAGAAGTCATTTACCTGGATCATGTACCAAGAACATCGCCAGGCTGCTCTTGAGAAAACAGGAGCCATCATTTCCACCCAACTGCATGAACAATTTTATATATGGGATATGAAAATAATCTTTCTCTAGAAATTCCAAAAATAAATATAAAATAAATCTAGAGCACCATATACCCTACGCATGGAGGACCTGTGCTATTGTCATCGCACCTTCCACCACCACTCGTTTTGTAGTATCTCCTGCTTAGGACAATAAGATGAATTAAAGTGCATACCTTGGAAATTATTTATAGAAAAAAATGTAAATCAATTAGAATTAAAATTTCTGTAACATTGTAAAAGATGATAACTGATCCTACCACATAAAACTTCCAAAACGTAAGTAAGTACAAAAGAAAACTAAAACAATTTGCAAGGTTGATAAGCCCAAGATCCCGAATTCACAGTACATCATAGGATCAGTACAAACCTACAGCTTGTCAGTAGCCTTTTTGCCCATCTATAGCTAGTAACAGTTGTAGGATATTAAAAATAGCTAAACATAATAGAATCCATCTAATCTTAAAAGTATGATTCAAACCTGTGCACCCTCGATCTCCTCCTACGTACAGTGATTTGATGATGCACCTCTGATTTAGCAGGATCAAGTGCAGGTTGTGATATTTCAAGCCCTTCATCTCTAACAATAGCTAGATACCTGCAAGAAAAAATATTATGTTCAGATAAAAATCAAGTTTCTAACATCATCAGAAAGATATATATACTACTTGACCTCTTTTATCCAATTATTTCTTTGTACCCAAAGTTAAGTTTAAAGAGTGTAAAGGCAGCCCGCAAAGCCAATCAGTATCAAAAGCTCTAATACAAGAAATTATTGTCTCAATCCCGTACGATTAAATTAAATTATTTTCTTATTCCAGCTTTCTTGAAGAAAACCAACAAAAGATGCCTGTAATCTCTTCACACATCAATATTGTGTTCCGGTTCACGTAAAGTTATAGTCTATACTATAACTATTGATCTCAAGAAGAAGAAGAAAAAGAACTTCACGGTGAAATATTTTGGCACTTGAAAGTAATTTGCAAATTTTTGCAAGACAAAAATGCTCTGGTCTGCAAGAAAGGCGTCATTCCAGTGCCCTTCACTCTAGGAACTCTCAAATTGATGCAGAAATACACATTTTAATAACACTTACAGTTCAGGGTTAAAATTTTCAACTCCAAGGTCCTCGTCCCACAGAAAAATGTAATCATATTCAGTAATAATGTCTGGATGTAGGAAACGCTTGGCAAACCACCTGTGCCATTGAAATAAATTTACATCCCGAAAACAGGTATGAACGAATATGGATATTAACTCCAGCTACAGAGGAGGGACCACCCGCAATTAACTATATACATACCATTTCGTTTGATTCACGGCAGAGACATGTATGACAGGGCCATTCCATCCTAGATCACTCCATTCATCCACCAAGCCATCATAATGAAATAGCATTACATCAAAGCCATTTCCCAGAAACTGCAATATTAAGTTAGACAAACATTAAGTATACTTATATTATATACTCTCCCTATCCCAAAATCAGAGCCCATTTTCAAAATGAATGTACCACACATCATATTTAAGTAAGTTATTTTATTGGTTACTGGTTATGTTAAACCCCAACTTTTCTTAAAATCTTGGAATCTCAGTTCGGGGCGATAGGGATTAGGGAGTATAAGATAACTTCGTAAGTAAATACAGTCCATAAATATAGTCATATGGATTCAGAAATTATACGGCCATCACCTTTTTAACCATTAGGTTCACAACTTCCTTTTGCTTTATTCCAACTGGAATAGCCAATAAATTCTCTGAACGCTTTCTCTAATTCAAAAAATTGTAATAAGTAACTGAGAAAATAAAAAATAAAATGAAGCAGATAAGTAAGTTTGCAGGACAACTGGATATCAAAAAGTGTAGTATAAGAGCAATGAGCAAAAGCTATAATAACCTTGATGTCTAGTATAGAAACAAGATACTTATAGTTCAATTACATATATTTTTTAAATTCATATAATGTGTAAACCTTATCGTGGATATGTTGATTATTTTCTATTTTATCAATGCAATGCACCGTCTTATAAAATGTAAAATGTTTATCAAGAGATCAGGTTAGATATGTCAACAACTCAATACTCGTGGTCAAGAGTAATTAAAACCAACTACGGTTTCACATACCTTTTTCGGAATGGGACCCCACAAAGGGCGCATTTCCAAGTTAGATGTTTCTACAACAATTCCTTCCGGTAATGCTTCACTGCCAAAAGGCCTGCATCGATTCTAAAAGGCAAGAATAAAGGGAAGAGAAATATTAGAAAAGAATTTTAAGAGAACGCGTCACTAAAACCATTAAACCAAGACTTTCTGAAAGCAACAAACCTTGCATGTGTTAGATTGTACATCCTGCCTTGCACCACTTATTTCTCCTTCCGATCTTTGTATCATCTGCATGAGCAATTTCCAAGGTTATTCACTATGTTACAAATACACTGAAACTTTTAGTGCACTAGTTTCTTGATGTAAGATGAACTCAAAACGCTTAGAGATCCAGGCTAATACTAACTTCACAAACACAATTAATGCCAGGATGACCCAGAATGTGAAATCAACCTCAAAGCCTAAAACACTTCGAGTTTTATTTGACCAAATTAGCAAATTGTTAGTATCTGAAACCAAAAACGTATTTCACAGTAAGCAATATTACCCTTGCGACCTTGTTCTTCAGAAACTCATAATTCAAAGCATGCAAATCACGGTATATGGGCATCTGAAGACAAGTTTGATGAAAATACTTCCGAGTCTTATGAAAAATGCAAACTCTTACGGGGGGAAATCTGTAACTATAGAACGAAAAAGAAGGAAGTCAAGAGCCTCAGAGGAAGCTATAATGGCGATTGCCAGAACAGGGGCATCTAAATTGGCAATCTGAACAAAAACTAAGAATGAAAAGTATTAAAATTTTGATGAGAATTTTAATCTGCAACAATAGCTAGGTCATTTTTTAAAAGGCAAACCTTGAATTTATGAGATTTTCAACTTTCATTACTATTATCACATGGGGAAAACTAGAACACTATTAGAAACCTAATATGTACAAGAAGATTCTAGAGAAGTGTAACCAAATGAGCGCTTTGTGGGAGTACAATTAGCAATGACATGGCGTAACCTCCTTGAAAATGCATGTGGTGACAATACACTTAGAATCAACTCAACCTGTTTTTAACTATATCTCAACTAGTTTTAACTATATCCTTTAATAGAGTTATTTAGGTGTACCACATTCCAGTTGCACATCTTTCATACTAACTAAACTATCCGAAGAAACCTATCCCTACCAAACTTCTTTCCACGGAAAGTGAGGTTTTCTGTTTTGTCTTGTATGAAAACCGTGATCCAAGTAGTTGTCTTACATGCTCATATCAAACCATGATCCAAGTAATAAAATTTTCAACAATAAAACTAAAATAGACAAACACCAGTGCGAACAAACGCATGTACTTTGAAATCCTTTGCGAGGAAAGCACTCCCAATGAAGTAAACGCCGCATATCAAAGAGGCTGTGATGATGAAACTCCAGAGGCAAGATCTATACTTAGCATCAGAGAGTACGGAAACCTGAAACAGAGACATAATATCGATATACGCAAGGAAATAAGAAATTTCCAAAATTAAAATATTATATATATATATATATATATATATATACAGTCAGATGGTTCATGTATAAGAAAATACTAACAGCAATAGCTAACAGCAATATTGAGATGAGACTCGGGAAACAAAAGGGAAACTTAATAAATAAATGGGGCCAAACTACCTATCAAAAAAATAAGGAACTTCATAAATAAATATAATCAAAGATAATATGCTGCTAAGATAATTATAGACGTTAACAACCAGAGAATATTAGATGATCAAAACCTATGAAGAAAAATATTGATCAAGTGACTGATTACAAACAGAGAAATAACACATAACAATACTAGAAACACTGAATCAGAGCCACTAATCAGTTAATAAAGTAAACAATAAATAAACTATCAAAGCTTCATCCACTGTATCAGAGACACGAAATGAGATCGATGGCTAGTAAAAGCATATCATAAATGTAGTCATTCAAGAAACCAAAGTCCTCACTTTTACAAAAACAGTCTGTTTCATTGGACGATAGGATTATGCTATTCTCAAAGAAGTATTCAAAAGGAGATATAATTTGTAAAGATATTGTCTTTTAAGGGTTATCTTAGCTGGCTTTTGACAACAGAATCTGCAACAGACACCTTAACATTGCTCTTCTACATTTGTCTGGCAAATTCAATCACAGTACTATAACAAAAAACGCTGATCTTTCCATTCACATGTGATCCAAAGGTGTTTTTTTTTTTTTGAGAACCTATACATAACAATTTCTTATTTCTAGGGATACATTTGAACCCTAGGGCTTGGGGGAGCCTGAGGAAGGGGACAGAAGGGAAACTAGGGGGAACCTAGGGGAAACTTACCTTCTTCATGTAGAGCTTGTGCTGATTCATACTTTGTTGAGGGGTAGACTCTAACCTATGATTTTTCACAGTAAAGTGAGAAGCCTTACCACTAGGCTATTACCTTTGGTCTTTCTTTAAGAAGATATTGCTGTTAGCTGTGCAACAATTAGCTCGAATCATGTCAAGTATTGAGATTATAGCCATGTATGCATAGCTACTGAATTGTGTACGTCACTGTATCACGAAAGTTTCCCTACTCGGTAAATAACATAAACTCTCTAAATAATGATCACAGAACAGAGTGAGCATTGGGCTTTTAATATGCCAAAACGAGTACACAAACTGTCGGTGGTAATCCTTCACATCTTGCTTCTTACAGAACACATTCTTTAAATTTTAGGTAGGCCTCACAAGACAAACATTCATTTACAGAACATGAAATAGTAAGCTTCATAACTGCATCCCTTTTAGCTGCTGCAAAGATAAATAGGATAAAAATAGTATAGTCTCCATTATCCAATCACATAAATTCTTTCCTCTGAATTCTCATCAATCAATCATGAAAGCGCAAGGCTGAAACCATTCATTACTCTAACCGTCTAAATTTTTGTAACAAATATTAAAGGAATAAAACTTGTTGTAGAATAATGTCATCCATCAAAGGAAATGTCACACCAATTTTGTTATTATTTATACAATTTGCATCTAAAACTGATCAAATTAGTGAGACTATCCAACTTGAATGCTGGTCAACTAAAGGCTAGAGCTATATTTACTATAATATCTCCAATTAAAATCATACTGGCGCAAGGAAAAGAAATTAAAATCTTATTGTTAAATTACCCTTTAACCATACCCAAGGATTCGAACTCAAGAAATTTAATATATATTCTTCATAAGGTTGCCTTTTTTCTCTC